>JARHVA010000275.1:402500-717500 GCA_037957365.1 Torreya grandis | reverse complement strand
CCATTATTAAAACCAAAAATGATTAAGTCATTAAATCATATTAAATTATATAGAGATAACTAGTTTAAACCAAAATAATATGCATATACATCAATCATACAATATGTGAATATATCAACATAGTGTGGGCCAAAGGAGCGTATATATTAAAATATGGAAGTATTTATGGGAGACTAATAGGAATATGAGTGTTATTTATAGGCCCTATCAAAATGGCATGTTGGATTTATTAACCTCGACTGAGAGGGCCTTGAATAGTGAATAAACCAAAAATAGTAATAAATATAGTAATGGAAAAGGAGGACTAAAAAAATACCTAAACAAATTAATTCATTAAGTGGTTAGTGATTAAAGAGCATGGGACAAAATTACTAATGGGACATCCTTACCCATTTTTAAAATTACAATATCTACTATTATTTTTAAATTATCTAATTAGGTCAATTATAGAAAAACCTACCATCATTTTTGGTCACTATAAAAAACATGAAAACATGTCCAACCTTTTTGAAAAATTATACAAATTGAGCCTTTGATTTTACTTGTCTCATTAATGAAAAAATGTGAAATATTTTTATGATATAAAATACACAAAATAATATCGATATGATCACATAATATGTCTAAATTAATAATAATGGTACAAAAAATTAATAAAAAATTAACTAATGATCAAAACATTAAAAAATATGTTTTAATTAGGCCCATGACGTAATGGCATATGTCCAACAAACTATGAAAAAATATTAATTTATGACAAATTTATGTGAGAGAGATCACCAACAATATAAATAGAATCTAAATTAAATGTTATGTATGGTTGTGTTGTTGGTGAAAGAGTAATTTTAACTTGTTAGAGCCTCAACTGAGAGGATCTTAAATGGTGAATGAGATGAAATGAGTTGAAAATATAGTAATGTCAAAGGAGAATGTGGTATGATCTACCTGATTTGACTAATGCATGTCCCTCAAGATCAAATGGGCCATTGCATTAAATTAACTAAAATCTAAAGAAACAAAATGAGTTAGAGAAACTTGGGATAGAAATGTCAAAGTAGGATGGGGCCTCTATCTCTATTAACTACCCTTTGTCCCTTTCTATCGAATGAGTTATTGTAGAAATTGGAGGAGCCAAAATAATAAAAATCCTCCCAACTTTCAAACTCATACCAAAATTTTCATATCGTAAAAAATATTTAACAAACATTGGCAAAGAAATATTTCCTACACTACTGATCCTGAGCTATGAGTGATTAATATGGGTCCTTTCTCTCTGCTAAGGAAAAAGGTGAATTTTTAATGCTTTTATTTCCTTATAAAACATCTTAATTCTAATTTTAGGTGTGTTTGATTAATGTAGTGGTTTTCAATTCAATCATAGCATTCTATATAATTTTATCATGTTCAATTGAATCTTGCATAGAGATTAATTGACACGAACAAGAACTTTCAATTTTGATCCACTTGAGAGTACTTGCAACTTATAATTTATAATAGCAACACTTCCCATATCTACTTATATTTCAATCAATATTATAATTGAGATTCTTGAAATACACACCATGATCAGCTTGGTGTAGATACAATACTTCTCAGATTGATAGAAATGACTAGATAGCCATCTAGTATGCATTAATCAATTGATAATGATGTGAAGTCTCTTGAATAGAGACTAGTTACAGTGGTTAATATCTTTCAGTCTTGATCCATTTAAGTGCACTTGTAAATTATTAAAGTATAAGTACACCACTTCCCATATCTAGATGTACTTCAGTCAATAATATAGTTGAGATTCTTGAAACACACTATGAACTTGGTTGAAATATAGTATTTTTCATACTAACATAAATGAGCAGATCAACATCTATATGTATCAATCAGTTCTTAATGTTATGAATCTTGTATGTATGTATGTATGTATGTATGTATGTATGTATGTATGTATATATGTATGTATGTTACTAATATGAAAAGACTTTAGCATGCCCGCTAGATTGGAATGATCCACTAGAATAATTCGAACATCTCGATCTCAAAATTATAGACATTTACAAGATTAAAAGTCTTAATACTCCTCTTTGTAGACCTTTCATGTTTTTAAGTGACAAAAGTGTTTCAAGAATTGTTTCCACTAAATAAATCCATTCCCAAAATCAACATTGAGATCAAAGTAGCCAAGAGAAGGCTCACAAAGCTAGATGATATTATTCAATTTTAATTATGTTTTAAAGTATGAATTTAACTAGACATAAATATTTTCTACTATAATTTGAAATTTTTTTATGTTTGTAATGTAAAAAATATATTTATTTAATAAACTAAATGTAATAATTGAAAATCTATTTTTGAGAGGTTAAAAAATAGATCTAAAATGAAATTACACATTAAAGACACAAACAGTAACAAAATGTGCATCATTGAACACAACCCCATCAAAAGTGGAGCATTTTTCTTACCAAACTTAATGTTGGTCATTTCCTGACATAATTTACATTGTGAAAAATTGTTGACACAAACCTATGTAAAAAATTGTAAAAATCTGAAATTTGATATAAAAAATATATAAATTCATGAAAATATACAAGTGTTAGCATATTGAGATAGATTTTTATAAAAGAATCTATGAATATGGTGTGCAAAAAATTGGCCAATGGACTGGTTATTATATTTAATTCCCAACTCTCACTTACATTAGATTATATGGATTCAATGTTCAACTAAATATGCTTCCTAAATTCATGAATATTAAGGTTTTGTAGTATGGTAAAGTAGTTTTACATCCACAATGTACTACATTAATCCATAAACAGTATGTAATTTATATCAAAATAGTTTTACCTAAATAAAAAATAAAAACATACATAATTACAATATATAAAAATGTTATTATTCTTTAAAAGTAAAAGGCTAGGGTTTTGATACTAATATTGGATTTTAGTAAAGATGTAGATTGTTTGACACTGAATTAGGTGAAAATAGTCCCAAGAACTAAGGTATACATAACCCCAAAAAATAGTTAAAATAGAAAACTCTCAAAAACTGATCATGAGTGGAGTGTTATGCACCTAGTAGCTACCAAGTGTGTATCTTAAAGCTTGGCTATGCTCATGGTCACTGTAGAATTATTTAGAAAAAAATTATGACTCTGATCATCTACTTCTAGGATCTAAACATGGATCAGGTTTTTTTTAATTCACTACACATGTCTCAAAAATCTTTCTTATTATTTAAACCCTAATCAGTTCACAAACCTTGCAAGACCTTAAAAAGTAGGTATTCAATTGGGGTACCTGCCCTAATTGACCCCCATCTGTGGAAATTTTGAAAACCAACATTTTATGTATTTTAGTAAGTAATTGTGTGATGCAATCCCTAATCCTTATATAACTTTTCACTACTTGAATAATTAGAAATGGTGCAATATGAAGACTCCTAAGTAAATTTTACTTTTCAAATCCAATGTTAATTATGTTTATTACTCTTTACCTCTTCTTGAAACTTTTGTTTTCAACTCACTTTTTCAATAATTTTGATTGTCTTATATGTACTAGTGCACTTTTGCATATTTAAACTTTTCAAATTTAGATAAAGAGCCTATTATCACACAAGCCAACACACAAAGGGAAATAAAACCAAAAAAAGAAGCATGAACACTGGAAAAATACTAAAAAGGGTCAAAGAACCTAGAAAAATAGTGGACCAAAAGTGTAGTGGTAGGTGTACATGTAGAAAGAAACATGTTAACTTTTATGTACTTGAATTCCTAAGGTCTAGTCAAGAAACTTGATGAAATGATGATGTGATGGGTGGTCTATTGGTTTGGATGATTGGGTCAGTTTTTTTGACGTATTTGAATAGAAAGTTGGAAGGGTTGATTGGTTAGGATGAGCTACTAATATGAGGTTTTAAGAAGAGATAAATTATGTTTTTGAATGTACTAAAATAGTTCATCTATGTCAAACTACTCTTTAATGGTAGTAGATTGACATGTGATAATGTTCCAAGAATATCCAAGTTGAAAAAGATAAGGTAGCAAAGCTCCTGATCTACACTTAATTTTAGAAATCAGGTGAAGTTAGTTTGGAAGATTCTATGAATTTAGATTACTCTACTGGGTTAGGTTTGTCTTGAAAAATGTCATCAATGAAGTGAATGAAATATGATGAGACTAGACCTAAGGATAAAAAGGAAAGAATAAAATTGTAAGTTATTGGCTTAGTAGGCTATAATATGGATTTGTCTTACTAGTTGGGTTTTTTATGGTTGGGTTAACCTATCAAGAGAATATAATTGGTTGATGATGAGGCTAGGGAAGGTAGTAGAGTGAAAAAAATCTAGCATAAGCTTTGAGTATATGTTGATTTAAATGTTGTTTTCTGGTACAAGGGATGGTGTTCTTGGAAACATTCCTACTTTGTGTGAATGAGCTTGTTCAGGAAGCATCATTAAAGAATGGTGTAAACATTTGTTTTTGAAGTTTGAAAGTATCATTTTCTTTGTTTAGGCTTTCTTGTTTTTAAATCATATAGTTAATTTGGATTTAATTTATAAAATGAGTACTTGTTGATTTTGGAGTTGAGTGTTTTGTTTGGTAACGTTTTGTTGGGATTGTTTGTGTTTATAACAAAACTTTTTGAAATGAAAATAAAACTATGTTATTTTTAGAAATTTAAATTGATGAAATCAAATGATGTAAAATATTTTATGTTTGTTCTTTTCTTGTAATATCCACAACACCCACCACTAGCAGATCCACGATAACAAAAGCAACAACCATCATTGGCATATGTAAGGAGGAAGAGATCATGGAAATTAGTAGGAGTAAAACCCATAACCGAGGAGGAAAAGGATGAGATGAGTTTTGATGAGGACTCAAATCCTAATTGGTAGAAGGGATACCTAGGTGAGTAAGTGATTTGTTTTTCTTTCATCTTTTTACCACATTTACCATTTTTTCCTAGACTATTGAGTTTTGACTACCTATTTGATCAAATATCTAACATATGTATGTGTATGCATGTTTTTGTATATTCAACCACAAAGTGGAGGTGGCTAATCAAAGACTCCTTAGTGAATTTGTTTCACCTAGGTACTGGACTCAGTATGGAGTAACTCCTCACTAATGTAAAACTACACACCTAGGAAATATGCAACATGGAATGAAACAAACATGGGATATGCAGGATAATGAAAGAGGAAAACTATACACCAAAATTTCATAAGAAACAGGAGGTTGTCTTAATCCTTACAATTAATGGGAATAATTTTACTTTTTAATATACTTAGAAAACACTAGCTTTTTTGGCTTCATATAGACTTAGATCATGGCATGCCCAACCATGACAAAATTTGTAAACGAGATGAGATTCTCCTTTTAGCATAGACATCTAGGAAATATTCATTAAGGATTTTATTTCTTCTTGGACACCTTTAATTTTTGTAATATTTTGTTTTTGTGACCCCCTATAATTAATCTCATGTGACTAATAAGGTACATGGGCTCATCATCAAATGTTAAATGTAGGTGGGGAAGGGCATCTCCCCCAATGATAACCCCATGCAACCAATAAGATATGAGGTCTCACTGCCTAGATTATCAAAGGGCAAGAGATGTAGAATTGCCTTTTCAATTGCATAAGCTTGATTATGTATAATGTCTCTCTCTTTCTTCTTTTTTTTCTTTTTTTAGTAATGCTCTTATCCCCAAATCTTGGCCCCATATAACTAGTAAGATACAGAGGCTCATCACCAAGTACTAGGATAGGTAGATAAGGCTAATTTATTTGATCATGCTAGTGTTTTTCTTAGAGGGAACCATAAAATGGGATTTTTTCATGTACAAGCTTCTAGACAAGGTTGTAAGCTAGAGATTCTAAGTTTGCAAGAAAGTGTGTGGGAATGAGGTGCATAGTAACCATATGAAATACGACAAGACTCTTATTTTATATTGAATCTAAGAGTGGTATCTAAATTAAAATAGGTTATTATGAAAAGGGTGAAATTATATTATGCATTTTAAATTTTTTTTCACACGAACTCATAACTAAACTATTATTGAACAAGATAACTGAAATGCAAGAACAACACAACAACTATGAAATTTGTATTGATGTATAGAAGGAAATGTGGATTTTAAGATCCATATGAAGTAATGTTTAATGTCTAAATAGTTCACAAATTCTTTTCCCTACTTTTTCTCTAAGGTACATAATTGAAAAGATCCATTATAAAAATATTTTGTTACCAAATATGGGCCTAACCAATTAAATCATTTTTGACCTTCTCCTTTATTTTTATCAATTATGCTATTGAGTCTTAGGACAAGGTATCCTACTTGAATAGGGAACTCATGAACATTCTTATTATATTTTTGGCACATAGGATCCATATAAGCAATGTGGTTTTGTGTGGCCATGAGCCAATGTTTATCTAAACTTTTTAGCTCAGTCAAACATGTGTTCCTATATTCTTCATTATCTAAGACACCTTGAAGATAAACATGAAGACTACTAGAATTAGCTCTAGGAATATTGATTCAATTGAATGCATCTAATTCAATATGCTATGTGAGACGCGTATTTCACAAAACAATATAGAGCAAACAAAATCACACAACTATAAGAAATGAGCAAGAGGAATGAGACAAATGATCCACACAATATTCATTGAGAATATGAAAGGAAACAGGTACATATATAGGTTTTAGGAGTAAAAATATAACCCATTCTAATGAATTTGGTATTAAACTTTCCAAATAACCAACATGACTCTAAAGCCCATAAGCAAGCAATATGCAACTGTGTAGACAAAACCCATGGAAAAAAGGCATACACCAACACCCCCCCCCCATAAGTACAGCTTAGGTAGGGGATGATACAAAAAAATTCAAATAATGGGTCCTGACAAAAAGGCCTGATGAGGTACCCATGTACAATGCAATCTCTCATAAAGTAGAGAAAAGCAACATAGGGGTCCCTGAGTCTGTCAAATAGTCATCATCAGCCAAAGAATCTTCTAAGGCAAAGAAAAAAGGGAGGTAAAAACCTAAGGGAAAAGCTTTAGTTGTAGTATTTTCCACATCTACTTCATCTTGGGTTATCAATTATGGTGCTTCACACCATATGAGTTCATCAGAGATTGAGTTTTTTTACTTAGATCCCTATAACATGTCCTCCATCACTTTGGGTGATGACACTCCAACAGAGGTTGTAGGAAGAGGGACTATTGAATTCAAAGGTGGAACATTCATAAATGTTCTAAGTGTACCTTCACTATTAACTAATCTTCTTTCAATTTATCAAATTACCCACATAGGGTAGGGTATGACAATTGAGTTCACTTCAAATTTAGTTGAGATCAAAGAGCTACACAGTAACTCTATAGTTGCATTGGGGAGGGCTAATCACTATTATAGGCTATACACCTTCTCCAATTTTTCTCCAGATATTCCTCCTACTACATTGCTTACCCATTCAAATGGAGTTCGCAAACTATGGCATAAGTGGTTTGACCACCTTAACTACCGCTATTTTGAGCAACTAATTTAGTAGGATATGGTTATAGGCTTGTCTAGAGTTAAATTCTCTAAGGGAATATGTGAGGGTTGTGTCCTTGGCAAACATCCTAAAGAAAAAATTGACAAAGGAAAAGCTAAAAAAGCTGCAATACCTTTTGAGTTGATTCACAATGATATCATGGGGTAGTTTCCCCATCCTTCTTTTACTAGAGCCAGATATGTCTTCACCTTCATTAATGATTTTTTCAAATACACATGGGTCTACATTCTTAGACAAAAGTCTAAAGTTTTTGATAATTTTTGAGACTTCAAGGCTTTAGCTAAGAAGCAATTTGGAAAGTGCATCAAAAATCTATGATCAGACAATGGGGGGAGTACATAAACCATAGATTTGAGTGGTTTTGTACCACCAAGGGAATTGATATTCAGTGGACAATACCGTACACTCCTCAATAGAATGGTGTAGCAGAGTGCAAGAATTGGTCATTAAAGGAGATGGCCAATCATATGATTCACTCTAGATTATTGGCTCCATAGTTCTAAGTAGAAGCCATCAATTATGTATGTTACATTCAAAACCAAGTTCTTCACAAAGCTTTAAAGGGCATCACTCCTTATGAATCTTGGCATAATAAGAAACCAAAAGTGCATCATTTTAGGGTCTTTGCATCATCGATGATGGCTCACATTCCAAAAAAGAAATGTAAGGCAATGGAGGTTCAATCCAAACCTTGCATCTTTATGGGGTATCCAGATGGGGTCAAGGGTTATAGACTTCTCCACCCTATGACTCATCAGTTGTTTATTGAGAGGAGTGTTAAGTTTTATGAGAGTCTCACTGACTCATTACTTGACACTTCCCCCTCTACGTCAATTTCACTTAGTTTGGATGAGCGGTTCGAGGATTCAGAGCATTCAGAGTAGGTTCCTAAGGTAGAGGCCACTTCTTATTCTATTTTTGATAACGAGCAGAGTGATGGGGAGTCATCCACTTCTAGTCATACTTTGAAGGATGAGGATTCAGTACCTAACTCACCCATTTCTATCCCTGTTTAGGCTTGACAAACACTTGAGAGTGTAGGCACTTGGATAAGGAATCTAGATGATCACAGACATACTAGAGCAAAATTTCAAAGTGGACCACATGCCTTTTTTAATTCCACATCAGATCTGTAGACTTTCAAAGAGGCTTCAAGCATACCTAAGTGGGATAGAGCCATGGATGAGGAATATGTTTCCTTGATTAGCAATCCCACTTGGTATTTGACTTCTCTTCCTAAAGGAAGAAAGATGGTTCAATGTCACTGGATATATCAAACCAAGTATGTTACAGATGGGTCTATTAAAAATTACAAGGCTAGATTGGTATTCAAGGGATTTTTATAAGTAGTCAGCATCGACTACTCATAGACCTTTACACTCATGGCCAAGATGACTTTGATCAGACTCACACTTGTTGTAGCTATAGCATATGGATGGAGTGTACATTAGATGGACGTGAAGAGTGCATTTATTCATGGAGACCTTGAGGAGGAGATCTACATGGAGTAGCCACCTGGTTTTGTTTAGGATTCTTCTTTAGTGTGCAGACTTAGGAAATCCATTTGTGGCCTCAAACATGCCCCTCAAACTTGGTATGCCAAAATGGATTCCTTCCTTCTCACTTCAAGTTTTAATAGATCCCACTCAAATCCCAATGTGTACTTTTTGTGGCAAGATGATTCATTATTGATATTGGTTTTATATTTTGATGACCTTTTGATCACAGGGAGTTATTCTACAACTATCTCAATAGTGATGAAAACTCTTCAGGATAGATTTTCCATGACTGACGTGGGCTTACTACACTACTTCCTTGGCATTGAGATCTCTCAAATAGATTCAGGGATTTCACTTTCATAGTCCAAGTATTCTCTTGATATTTTGGCATGGTTTCATATGGCTAATTGTGAGTCATCTCTGACTCCATCCCTATTTGGAGTCAAGCTTGAGGTAGATTATTCCATTACATTGGTCGATGCTACCTTATATCGACAACTTGTTGATAGCCTTATTTACTTGATTCACACCTGACCAGACATCTCTTATGTTGTTGAAATTATTTTAAGATTCATGCAGGAACCCCATGAGTTACACTAAAAAGAAGCTAAGAGGATTTTGCACTACATTCAGGGTTCACACAGGTATGGAATACATTACAAGGTTAGATCATATTTTGACTTGGTCAGATACACAGACTCAAATTGGGATGATGACACTGGGAGTCGTAAGTCCACTTCAGGTTACAGTTTCTCATTAGGTTTTGGCCCAATCAGTTGGTTGAGAAAGAAGCAATATGTTATTATTTTATATTCTACAGAGGCAGAGTACATAGGAGTTGTTAATGTAGTTACTGAGGCTATTTGGTTTTAGGGGACTATTTTTGAGCTTGGTATCTAGATCAGGTGGCCTATAGTCATATTTTGTGATAACCAAGCACCATTCATATTTGCAAGAATTTGGTCCTTCATTATAGGACCAACACATTGAGATTCACATGCACTTTATTTAGGAGTTGATTCATGAACAAGTCATTGACTTAGTATTTTTCTACTACTCAGAGTAGGTTGTTGATATCTTCACCAAACCTTTCATTGAGAGCAAGTTCATTTATCTACGATCTCTTCTTGGGGTGTAATCCACTTCAATAGATTCATCATATTCAATAGGGTGCTTGTGGGTGCAAACACAAGAACACAACTGCAAGAAATGAACAAGAGGAATGAGACAAATGATCCACATAATATTGCATTAAGAACATGAAAGGGAATAGGTACATATATAGGTTTTAAGAGGAAAGATATAACCCATTTTAGTGAATGTGGTATTAAAATTTTCAAATAACCAACATGACTCTAAAGCCCATAAGCAAATAATGTGTAACTGTGTAGCCAAAACCCATGAGAAAAAAATGCATACACCAACAGCCCCCCCCCAATAATCATAGCTTTGGTAGGTGATGATACAAAAAAAAGCAAATAATGGGTCCCAGCAATAAGTCCTGATGAGGTACCCATGTACAATGCAATCTCTCATAAAGTAGAGAAAATGAGAAAACCTAGTGGGAAAAGCTACCCTCCAAAAGAGAGATAAAAGAAGAAGAGAAGAGGCTACAAGGCCCCCATGAAATGACTATTTGATAGACTCAAGGATCCCTATATTATTTTCCTCTAAGAGATGTGTAAGGTGGTCAATCTATTTCTTCATATACTTGTGCTCATCGTGCCCAGACTTCTTGCAATAGGATCACTTAACCTTTTCACTCTTAGGTTTCCCTTCAGAAGATGAAGTTTTAGTGCTAGTTTTAGTAGTGTTTTTTTTATCTTTCTTCTTCTTGGGATCCTTACTCTTTTGTTTCTAGAAGCTATATGTTTCCCATTCCTACCAATGAGGGCTGAAGGTTTGGAAGAGTTGAAGGTTCCCATCTAGATCAATTTATCCTATTCCTTGTTTAATTCTATAATAAATTCATCTAAGGATGGCATTGACCAGTTGGCTCCCATGGCTCTTTTGGTCACATAAAAGGTAAAGACAAATATAGAGTAATTAGGTCCTAGTTTTGTAAGTATAGAAAGAACTAACTGCTCATCTTTCTTCTTAGTTCCACACTCTTTTAACTACAATCTAAGTGACTTAATCTTGGTGAAGAATTCTTTCAATGAATCAAATTTTTTAGGACTTAAACTAATTAGCTCAATCTCAAGCTCATAACCCCTCATAGTGTCAATTTTCCCAAATAATTTTTCTAGGATGTCCCATGCTTCTTTGGGAGATTTTGTTGACTCTATGTCAAATAAGAGATCAAGTGATACTGAAAGACAATTAGCTCAATCTCAAGCTCATAACCCCTCATAGTGTCAATTTTTCCAAATATTTTTTCTAGGATGTCCCATGCTTCTTTGGGAGATTTTGTTGACTCTATGTGAAATAAGAGATCAAGTGATACTGAAAGACATAATAACCTAAAATCTTCATCACATTTATCAAACTATTTTATCTTATCTGCTTCATTTGTTGGCTCAAGTTCTAACCCCATAGTTATGTGAAACAACCTTTTACTTTTAAGAATCATAGTGATATTACTTTTCCATTCTTGATAGTTGAAAGGTGTGAGTGCATTAATAGAGCTAATATATATTTCAAAATTAAGATTTAATATGTTTGTTGTTGCTGTAGAAAATTAGAAGTGTGGATAAAGAGAGCGTTTGCATAATAGAATCACCACAAGATGACCCCCCTAAAACTATGTCAGGTATGCCCCAAATTTTAGCACTTTATAATTTAGTGCATTTTACAATTGCCACTTGTCAATGAAGTGGATTTGATTTCAGTGAATACAGATGTCAAAAAAGGCTACAGAAAACAAAGTACAATTTTTTGATAGAAATAGATCATACCAATGAAAAGTACAAGAAAAATCATGCACTTTCAAAAAAAAATTGCACAAAAAAAATTTACTGTATGTGCCCAAACGAAGCCCCAGAAGGGTCAAAAATGAATATTACTCAACAATATCTATGAAAATATTAAATTTATAGAAAAAATAGAAACTAAAAACAAAAAAATTTACACCAATGTTAAGAGCACAAAATTCTAGCCCAAATTTTTTTTTTTAAAAAAAATCTGAAAAAGGAGCTCGTATGACCAAGATATGGTCCTCTAAAGTTGACTGATCCAAGACAAACTGCTCATCCATGAGGGGGGCATATTTGAAAAAATGAAACCTCTGCTAAATCTAGTGCGATGTCACAAAATTTGGAAATGTTGACAAATCTAGAGGTCTACTAAAAAAATTCTACCAAATCTGGTGAAACTCCATCCAAATGTAGAACCCAGCTAAATCTAGTAGAACTACCAAATCTGGTGGCAAAGTTGGTAGAATCTATAGATAATATTCAATAAAACTTTAGTGGATTAAATTTGATGGTCAAATGGTTGTCATAGTTGTGATTTAATTTTCTTCAACTTCAAACCCTTGCCAAATCTGCCTCAGATATTAAAATTTGATAAAATGAAAGTTGATCTATATAGATTTGGGCAATTTGAACATGATGGTGGAGTCAGATTTAGTTGAAAGTGGTCTAAAAATTCTAGTACCTCCTTGATCTGGAACCTTCTCCAAACTTCAAACCCTCATAAAAAATACTTCATATCTCCAAATCTAATGAAACAAAAGTTGATCTTGACTTTCTTGAGCCTTTTGGCCTCAATAGAAAGGTCATTAATGACTCAATATGTAGTTAACTATATCATATGCTAAATATTACTCCTTATATATATATATATATATATATATATATATATATATATATATATATATATATATATATATATATATATATATATATATATATATATTACTCCTTATATATAAGGACTAATTTTTAGCATATGATATAGCTAGCTACATATTGAGTCATTAAGGACCTTTCTATTGAGTCTAGAAGGCTCGATAAATTCAATGTCAACTTTTGTTTCCTCAGATTTGGAGATCTGAAGTATATATATATATATATATTCTACAAATTTTTTACTTTAGTTTTGGGTTTAGAAATTTTATAAGATTTATTTTTATTACAGAAGCTTGGCATCATAATCTTTCTCAGCATTTAGATTTAATTTGATGCTTTACTTGATTTGCCACTAGCAATTTTCTTTGTGGAATTGTATAAATCAGATATAGTTTTTTTATCAATACCTCTTATATATATATATAAGAGGTATTGATAAAAAACTATATCTGATTTATACAATTCCACAAAGAAAATTGCTAGTGGCAAATCAAGTAAAGCATCAAATTAAATCTAAATGCTGAGAAAGATTATGATGCCAAGCTTCTGTAATAAAAATAAATCTTATAAAATTTCTAAACCCAAAACTAAAGTAAAAAATTTGTAGAATATACTCGATAATCCTCAGATCTAGATTGGCTTTGATACCATATCAGAATGAGCTCCAAGAATACTGATTTAAGTGAATGCACCTAATTCAATATGCTATGTGAGATGCATATTGCACAAAATAATACTAAGCAAACACAAGCACACAATTACAAGAAATGAACAAGAGGAATGAGACAAATGATCCACACAATATTCATTGATAATATGAAAGGGAACAAGTACATATATGGGTTGCAGGAGGAAAGATATAACCCATTCTAGTGAATGTGGTATTAAACTTTCCAAATAACCAACATGACTCTAAAGCCTATAAGCAAGAAATATGCAACTGTGTAGCCAAAACCCATGGGAAAAAAGGCATACACCAAAAAATACTTGGGATTTCAACCTCCTAAGGTAGAATTGCTTTAGTTTTGAAAACAAGGTAGTATGGGGTTTCTCTTGTGGTTATACGAATAATCATCCCATAAGCCCATAAAGTAAAAAAGCACTAAAGATGTCAATATCTTTTATTGTCTTTCATAGTCTTGACTAAAATTGATTTCAAAATTTTTTTCTGGCCTCAACTTGACATTAGCTTGGGTTTAGTATAAATATGTTGTGTGATGAGATATAGATAATTTCTTACATAACTCATGCACCTCATGGTTCTTAAAGTGGGATCCTTTGTTCATAATAATAATTTGTGGAAACCCAGACTTGCATATGATCTAATTCAAGATGAATTTAGAAATTACCAATCCAATGATAATAGTTAAGGGCATTTATTCCTCCCACTTGGTAAAATACTCAGTGGTCATGATAATTATATGGTGGTAGTTGTAAGAAGTGAGAGAAATCTCACCAATTAATTCTAGACTCCACGTGGAGAAGGACCATGGCATGAGAATGGGATAAAGTGCCTAAGCAATAATGTGAATATCATGAGAGAAATGTTGACACTTATTCACATATATATGGCATCATGTTCAGGGTTTGTCTAAAAATAACACATCTTATGCACCTTGTGAGCATTTGTATGGTCACTAAAGTGTCCACCACAAATGTTAGTATGACATTGGAAAAGTGATTTATCCGACTCCTTTTGGTTAATGCATCTAAGGAGGATACCATAAAAATAATTTTATTAATAAAACTCATCAAGAATCACATACTTAGACATAATTATTTGAATATGTCACCTTTTTTATAAGTTGGGGCCTTCAAAATAGCTCTAATCAACTAAGTAGCTTATTATGTCTATGTAACATGAGAAGGAATCAACCATGGGTTTCTATATGTAGCATATAAATTCACATAGTAAATCTCTATCAATGAGATCACCAACTTATAATGAGTATTTTCTCAACCAATCAATGATGATTTATCCTTTAGTGGATTTTTGGTTGATGTAGGTAAGCTTAAACTCACTAAAAACTATGATGAACAAGCCAACCTTCTACGAGAGGATTGGTTGGGTCAATAAAATATGTATGGCTTGGGATCCCATAATGAACCTCATTTATTTATTGAAGATATAATGTCTCAATTGCTTAGTCATAAATACTATATCCAAACACTCTTTTTTTTCTCATTTGTAATGTGTCTCGTAGTCAATGAGAGTGCAGCTAATTAAATAAATTGTTATTTCTTTTCCATCATCATCCTCTTAAGAAAAAATATAGGAAAGAGATACCTCAATTTCCTTGAAATAAAATATGAGGGGACTATCATATTTAGGTGCCATAAGAGTTGGTGGAGCCATCAGCAAGCATTTTACCTCAAATGTGTTTTGGCAATCCTTGGTCCAAGATAGACCATTCTCTTTTTTTTTTAAATAATTGATAGGATGAAAAACATATATGAGGTTAAATATGAGTCTATGAATAACCTCCAGCTTCAAAAAAAATATTTGATTCCTGACTTGTCAGTGGGGAATCATGTCTATAATTACGTGAATCTTGATAGAGTCAATATTAATACCTCACTTTGATATAATGAAACTTAGGAGTTTTCAACCCATAGATCCAAACACACCTTTTCCAATATTAAGCATAGAAATGTATTTAATTAGGGTTATAAGGATAGTATGTAGTGTAAACATCCAATTCCTAACACCATTGTGTTGAAATTGTCAATCTTACTTGAAATTTTATAACAACGCACAATCTGAGTCAAAATCACTTAAATGCATTAAATGGTTCGAGCTTGTCATATACAAGTGCTGATTTAGGCTGATGTATCTCTAAATGGGGAAATGAATTTTATGTGATTTCTAACTTTTCTCTAATGATTTTGATTCTAAATAGCAAAAATGCAATTTGACGCTCTAATCCACTGAATTCTTCTAATTCAGAAGCACGCAACATGTGCATGTGTTATTTCATGTCAACAATGCTCTAAATGGATTATTGTTTTGTACACAACTGACACATTTTTCTAAATATACTCTAGTCAAATTACAACCCAGTAACTTGCTATTTTGACTAGTTTGATTAATTGTGCAGCCAATTTCTAAAGAATTGTGTAAAAATTAATTAATCATACTTAAACAAATTAAACCAAATTAAGATCTTAAGTGAAAAATCCATGGAATTTATTAAAGATTTCTTAATTGTAAATTGATTTCTAATATTTGCATCATTAGGTGACATCATCTATGGGGTGGCATCCATAAGCCATAAATAGAATAAATATCAAGTTTAAGCCCTCTCATGCCTCATTAATGCCCCTTTCTTACAAATATCAATGGGGATATTTATAGATTGAGCCTCCAAAATTGAAGTTATTCATGGAAACACTTGATCTCAAGATAGATGGTCATGGTTGATCCTGATCATTTTCAAAAATCTATAAATAGGAGGGCCAAGACCACCATTTTTAAGCTTCTTTAGTGTAAACTTATTATGCAAAATTCTCTTCACAAGTCATATTTTGTGTAGTGTTATCATTCTTAATTTTCAACAGGATAGATTTATTATAGGTATACATTTGATCAAATATCATGAGCCTAGTTTCATTAGTGCACTTGAGATGATGAAGGAGCAAGCCATTCATCATTGTTAAAGACTTGAACACCAAATCAAGGGGAAATCATATTTTGAGCTGCATTTAGAGGTGGGATTCTCTTGGGAAGGTTTGATGTATATGCTTTCTTTCAATAGATCTTAACTTCCTTTTACAAAATCCATTTAGGTATTTGGCTTAATTAGTTATGTTCTTTATGCATTTCTTGTATTTTTTTTACTACTGCTTTGTTTAACTCACTTTGTATTCCATATTTACATATTAGCATGCCTGATGGGACCATGCATCCCATACAAGTAATGATACCAACTTGGCATTCTTAGATTTTCTAAGAAGTGCTTTAAAATCTCTAAAAATCATTTTTTGTCATTATTTTTCCTATGTTTTTATGCTTTTGTTGACACAATTTACATAGTGACCAGCATCAGTTTACCCTAATCGGCATCAATCCGGTCCTAATTGGCATCAATCCTTATATGAATGGAAGAACATGGAAGAAGGTGGATTTTTGAGGTTTTCTTGAAGTGTCTAGTTGTTATTTTGGGTTTTTACAAGTTTGAAAGATCTTTGTCTGGTTATTTTATTGCCTAACACAGAGACCTCGCTACTTTTATGCTTGTTTTGAATAAAAACCATTTTTGTGGAATTGTTATATTTTACCTAAATGTTTAAAGGTAACCAACATTAGCTTTTATCAATTGACATGTCTTATTGTAACTGACATCGATTCTTTATGAATCGATTGGCACCAGTTTTATCTAACTAATATCAATCCCTATATGGATTGACATTGGTCACTATGCCAAAAAAAATATAGACACGAGAGTAAGTTATCAAATATTGATTTTCTCATTGATATATGTGCTTCAAGGTAGAAGTGAACCCTCTAAAATTTTTAAGACACAAGCTTGGAAAAGTGTCGAATTTGAACATGGTTAAGTCTTGAACTTTCCTTTGGTGTTTAAATGGAATCTAGATGTTTTTGTGTTAAGTTGTTTTGTGAAAGTTTTTGAAGTTTACAACTAAGGAAAAGGGGCCAAAAATTTTAATAACACTTCATTTTTGGTGCATAAAATTTACACTCACTTAAATTACAAGTTTTTAAAAGTGTTTGTTTTATGGTAGATCATTTATAGTTGTTTATTCTTTGTAAAATGAAGAGATCGTGTATGTTCTCCCCCCGTCTACTTTAGGGAACTTGGGTAACTGAAAGCACTTCTTCCTTGCAATTTATACCTTGTATAAGGCCTTAAAATAATATTATTAAGGCTATATTCAAATTTTTATGGTTTGAGTGATCTAAACACAACCTTTAAAATCTTTTCACTTGGTCATTTATTTTATACATCTTAACTTGTACAAAGGAGTTCAAAGCCTCCTAACGAGTTCTTTATGGAAGTTTTGACCTAAAAATTCATCTACTGACATTTTTTTAACCCCACTCCATGATGGGGTATATAAATTGAGGATGATCTGCTCGGATGTTTGCTTGAGAGATTAAGCAAACTCCATTAGTAGTACTCAATAGCATTGGCCACACTTGAGACCATCTAAAGGATCAAAATTTTAAGTTTTAGAAAAACCCCACTTGCCATGGACATATTGTTGATGTAGGGTGAGTAGCCTAAAGTTATATGTCATCATACAATATATTGGGAGAAGGGAGTGTAAAAACCCTACTACTTCATGCACTTTTATTTTTAGATTAACACTTAAAATCCTCTTAAGAGCATGTATATAGATGGAATTCAGTGATACGATGCAACCTTGTCAGTTTTAGGGCTTTGTATAATTTACTTCGTTGTATTTGGTCTTTTCATCCTTTACTTGGTCTTATTTGAGTCTAAAACTTGTTTGAAAACAAAACACATCAACCAAACAACTTTGTTATCCACCATTTTTGAACAAGGAGGCATTATGATCGTCAAATCAAAACCTCTTTTTTCCTTGTTCAAATCCTCATTTGAAATATTATGTTTGTATTTGTCTAAACAACATGGTTATGTTGCCCATTTGAGTTTAGACTATTTTGCAAAAATATCCAAGTCATTCATTTTTAATTCAAATTCAAAATCTCACCTTTTTAAGTTCTAGGCCAACATGTTAATCGGTTTTTCCATTTGCACTTGGTTTGAGTTAACTTGGGTGTGATTTCCCATTTGGGATGAAGACCATTTTATAGACTCATTATCATCCTTTTGATCATTATGGACTTAAGTTATCTTGCATTTTGCTCATGCTTTAAGTCTTAGAACCATTTTACTTCCTATCACCATGTGGCGGCATTGTGTTTCCCATTTGGTTTTAGTTTTATACTTAGGAATTCTTGTGTGTTTTTACATCTTAAGTTTCTTAGTTCGTATTTTTACCTTTCTCATCCGAAAGACTTTCTTCTAGTTTCATAGTCACAACTCATTGAAGTTTTCCCTAGCTTTTACAGTATTGATGTATCTTTAGCCTACGTTTGGTTCACTATTTTACACTTTAGATTCTTAACTTATCATACGTTCTTCCAATTTGATGATTTCAACCCACCAAAGTTGAGTAATTTTATGACCATTTCTTCTAATTATGTCATACTATGCCACTTTTCTTTATTATAGTCTCTTTTTGCCTTGTCACTTGTTTGGAGAAAATTAAAACATACCTTGTTAAACATTTGCAAAACATTTCCCAAATCTTTCCAAATATAGATTAAAACCTTCTAAAACATTATGCAAAGGTACACTCATAGTGGGGTCCCTTATGGCCCTAGCTATGAGGAAGACCACTTTTATGATGGACAAGACAATTCCATGGTATTTGAAGGCATTCCCATGACTATATGATATGAATAAGACTATTGCAAACATCAACCTTTAGAGGACAAGGATGAGTCACTCCTAAGTTTGATTGAATCCAGTACTAGATTTCCATCAGAGTTTTCTATGGAATAATTGCACACCTTAGTTAAAGAAGGAAAGCAATAGCAAGAACAATCCATTGTTCATATTGAAAAATCAAAAATCACTTCTTCTAGCAAAGAAAAGGAAGCACTCATATAAGCAACACCTAATGATCAAGATCTTGTCACCAAGATTAAATATATAAGTCAACGATATGCAAACCAACTTATTTTGGACTCAGTTTCCACTTCAATACACAACGATGCTTCCAAGAAACAAGGGAATATAGCATAATAAATGCAACATAGTTTAGTTAGAACACATCTATGACAAATCAAGGTGTCTCAAATGAACAAACCAAGCCTCATGAGGTTTTGTAATATGTTTCACCAAACATGGAGCCTACATTTTTTAATCATCAAGAGCCTCTTATCCCTTTGCAGAATCAAGGAATAAAACACATAGTACATATTGAATAAATTATTCAAAATAATTTGTAAAGTTCTTATCAACCAATGCATACTTTGATGAATCAACTCCAAACTCCCTAAAATCAAAAAAACACTTAAAATTCATGATGACCGACTTTTGGGAATGTTTATCAACCCAAGAATCAGTGGATCACTTACTCGACTCAAGGAGTGAACCAAACAAAGTTACAAATTGTAGGGTGTATATCACTAACAAATCCATGTAATAGGGGCACATACCACCCCAAAATAATTATATTCCACCCACCAATGTACTAAGCTTATAAGAGTGGAATTCCATGAAATAAATTTTGTCACTATTGGAGTTAAGAAGTACAAATGTGTCCATATCCATTTGATTTAAGTATTATCCAAGTTCCCTTTTCATCTCATTTTGTGGCACCTAAATTTGACAAATATAAAGTGAAGGGTGACGTAAAAATTCAAGCATTTTTTGTGCTATGCCAAGAGGTAGAATATAGTAGCATTTATTTGCTTCACTTATTTTCATAAATTTTAGTGGGACAAGCATTATACTACCTCCTTAAGTTACCCAAGGTATCAGTTGTGGATTGGAATGATCTATCTAAAAAAAACTCAACCACTTCTCTTACAAAATTAAGCACGAGTTAACTATGTTGACTTATGCAAGGCCAAATAGAGAGTGGAGAAAGCTTCATAGCATATCTACAATGGTGGAGAGGAGCATGAGTTAAATATATTTGACTTATGTAAGGCCAAATAGAGAGTGGAGAAAGCTTCATATCATATCTACAGTGGTGCAGAACATTAGCTGGTCACTTTCAACATAATTTTCTAGACAAACAATTGGCTAATATATTTGTATAGAATTTACACCCTAAGGTGGTGCATAATCTATGACTTTTTTGGACAAACACATTTGAATAAATTATAGACAAGGGGGTATAGTTTGAGAAGGTGCATATTACCAAAGGCCTTATCAAGATTTACACATAGGGTCAAATGTCAAATTAGACCCAATCTCTAGTTCAAACTATGGTAATAGAAAATCCTAAGGGATTTACTAAGAACAAGAACATGGTAGGGAATGGAATAACTAAATCTAGGCATGTACAAATGGTGCAGGCTCTACCAGCTCCAAATGTGCAATTAGTTCCCCTAATCCACTAACTACTTTGCAAAGATTTCCTCCACAAAGGACATTCAAAAATAGATACATAATCTTTAGCAAACTTGAAGAGCCTATTGAGGCAGTGTTTCAAAAGCTCGTAGTAGCTAATTTGATTATATGGCCTATACCTAGGCCATTCCTTGAAGATCAACAAAAACCTGATTAGTATCAGGCAGATGAATTTTGTAACTTATATCATGTTGTTGGTCATGGTGATTATCATTGTGTTCAGTTATGACATCTCATTGAAGATTTTATTGAAAGCGGTGAAGTAGAAATCAAACTTGCCTTGCAAAACACTAATCAGGATATGGGCATCTACAAAGACCCATTTCCTTGACATAATCAATAACCATCAAGAAACAATCAGAACTAAGGACAGAATCAGAGGCAAAATCAGAATCAAGGCCAAAAAATTAATCAACAAGATCATAATTAGGATCATAATACACATGTTAATAACCTGGGTTAAAACAACATGCCTTATCACTACAATAATATTGTGGAATACATTTTTGCAACCACATTGCCAATATCATTGTTAAATCCTATAAACCATCTCATACTTCTCGAAGTATGGGACCCATCATTATAGGGTCAACACCCTCCACCTCAAGTAATGATGCATCAAGTACAATTAGTTTTATTATGACTCGACTTCTATGGGTTACTCTTTTTGGAACCCATCCTTCTAGTTATAATGGCTCCTCACTAACTCAAAATTATTCCAACATAACTAGACACCCATGAGTCACCCTCCAAGGCCCGTTTCCTTTGTATTATAATTATAATGGCTCCTTTCCACCTTTAGATTATGTAATCACAACTAGACGCTCGTGAATTACCCTTCAAGGCCCTTTGCCCTCTTTTAACATTGATCCCAATATGAAAATTATGCCTTCATATCCAAAGTTCAACACTATGCCAGTGAAGGCTAAACCATCTCATCCTACTATTGAAAAACCTTATAGTCTATCATACCAATTGAGTAAACCCTACACAAATTTTTATTTTAGATATTTTGAGTATGTCTAAAGTTCATAGAACTATTTTAAATGACCTTCTTCAACAACCTAGTATTCCCCAAGATATTAATCCGAAATAGTTCCAAGTGATTATAGGGCATTTGTATTCATTTTGATGGGTTAATTTTGACCAAAAATACATGTTCACCCTTGGTCCCATCCATAACAACTCCTTGTATATTGAGGTCATCATTGAAAACCATAAAATCAAGTAGGTTCTTATAGACAATGGTTTGGGGCTAAACATAGAGTCCCTCAATATTGTACAATGATTGGGTTATACTATGAAGGACATTCAACCAGAGATGATCACCATAAAGGCATACAACAACACTGAGAGGGAATCTTCAAGTACTATCTGTTTTCTAATCACTGTTGGGTCTGTGTCCCATCACATTTTATTACATATTATGGATATTGAGTTTCCCTATAACATACTTCTTGTTCATCCTTAGATCCAAAAATTATAGGTTGTTCCATCCACTTTGCATCAGTTCCTTAAGTTTCCCCATGATGGGATTGAGGTCACCATTCCTACTGATCTACAACCTTACCAGTATTGCAAACATCTAGAGGCTGAATTTCATAATTATAACTATTATCCTAGTTTTGAATTCATTACAAAGAAGACTAAGGAAATGGTTTCACATCCACCTAAATCCAATTATATCAACTAAAGTGACCTTGCTTCCACTTTGGTTGATCCATTCCCCATAACTCTTGAAAAATAGGTTATTATAGAAGACATAGGAATTTCCACATACTATCTTGAAGATGCATTCCATATTGTTATGTTGACCAATTATCCTAAATAATTTGGTAAAACCAAACATTACAAAAGCCCTTTTAGACCCAATATGATTTGGCAAAAAAGAAAGATACACCAAAATCACCTATGGTATTTATACTTGTTACTTCACCCAAACAAGATCAGGAAGCTTTCACTGAAGGAGACTAGTTATATTCTAATGGCACTGGTGATTGTTTTTAGAATCCAAAATATCCCATACCTAATTAGATTATGGATAATTTTTATTATACAAGAAAGGGACTTGGACTATGAGAACAAGGAATATTGGAACGTTTATCAACTGGTAAACCTAACATTAATCAAGGTCTCAGATTTATATTGTCTGGGGGTGACCTCATGACTTTTGATAGTGATTCTTCTTAATCAACTAGTGATGAGACTTCCGGAACTGATGTAGCATCCCATTATATTATTTATGATGAGCTTGTTGACATGGATTTATTTGATTCAAACTCCATTATGACCATAACACCCCATTGTTCCCTTTTCATTTTCCATCCTAAACTCATTGATTGGCACCAATAAAATTTGATCATACACCTTGATGAATTCTAGAATGAAGAATCTATTGTGGATTATATGTGATTCAGCGATGGATTGACAATTGGTGATCATAATAAATGCTTTAATTTTTCTTTGGATCCTTCCACCTACATTGGAGATCAATCAAACTTTCTTAGTCATGAAAAAGATAAAACATCAAGATCCTTAGGTGAAAACCTATTTGAGGTAATCGTTGGTTAGGAGAAAAGTAAATAAAAACATAAGCCATTAAGTGAAAACTTGTTTTAGGCACTCTTAGATGGGAAAGTTTTCTCATCCCTAAATGACACCCAATCTAGTCCTAGCTCACTAGCTAGTACCAGCATCACGTCAGAACAACAAGTCTTTGAGCATCTTTCTCTTAAATTTCTTGAGATATTTTCTAGTTGGCCATTACTTGAACAATCAAATTTAGATTCATCACATTATCTAGAGATTTTGAAGGAACAACAAGAAACTATAGTAGAATAAGAAAACCCTAATCACACATTGCCTACTATTTTAGAAGATGGTTCTACACTTCTTTTAGAAAATGCTACTGAAGTGAACTTGGGAACATATGATGATCTAAAAAGTGTTTATAGTGGAGCTTCTATCACTGATGAGGATCGATATCACATTATATCTATTTTAAAGGATTTTATTGATATTTTTGCATGGGCATATTTTGATATGCCAGGCTTAGACCTTGATTTGGTTGTGCATCGACTTATTCATCAAAATGCCAAGCCTATCAAATAGAAATTGGGGAATATGCATCTATGCATCACTCTTTTGGTAAAATTAGAACTAGAGAAATTATTAAGAGCAAGCTTCATTAGACCACTAGACTATTTTGAATGGATATCTAACATAGTTCCAGTCAACAAAAAGCCATAGGGTATACATCTTTGTATTGATTTCATAGATATCAAAAAATCATGCCCTCAATATGATTTTTCTCTACCTAACATTGACATGATTATCAATTATATTTTTGGGTATGAGATGTTATCCCTCATGGATGTATTTTTTGAATACAATCAAATCAAGATAACCCAAGAAGATCAGTACAAAACTACATTCACCACACCATGGAGAACATTCTATTATCAAGTCATGCCATTTGCCTTGAAGAACATTGGATCCACTTATCAAAATGTCATGGTTGTCATCTTCCATGACATAATGCACGATATTGTCAAAGACTATGTTGATGATATCCTAGCAAAATCAAGGACACATGCTGGACATCCTGATGTTCTATGAATAATCTTTGAGAAACTTCATGAGTATAAGGTCCGTTTGAATCTTAAGAAGTGTGTCTTTGGCAACACTTCAGAAAAATCATTAGGTTTTATTATATAGAAAAGAGGGATTGAAGTACACCCTAGTAAGATCAAGGATATTATTGAAATGCCTCCACCTTCAAATCTCATACAGCTCCATAGCCTACAAGGAAATATTAAATCTATTCATAGGTTCATTTCACAATTGGAAGATAAGTGCCATCCATTTACACATCCCTTTAATAAAGGGGTCATGTTTCAATGGTACAAGTAGTGTCAATTAGCATTTGCAAAGCTCACAACCAATTTGGCCAACTCGCTAATATGAATATTGCCAACACCTAGACAACCATTGCTTCTTTACATTTCAATGAATGAGCATGCACTGGGGGCACTTTTGGCCCAACATAATGATTAAGGCAAGGAACATGCAATTTATTATTTAAGCTGCACACTGGTGGTTTATGAGCATAATTATATGCCCATTGAGAAGGTGTGTTTAGTTATGGTGTTCACTCCCAAAAGTTGTGATACTATATGTTGAATAATAAAACCATTGTTATTGCAAAAGTGGACCCCCTCAAGTATTTATTATCTAAATCAACTCTCACACGATATATGGGCAAGTGGGTCATGCTCTTGAATGAATTTGATGTTAAATATCAAAATTAGAAAGCTATCAAGGGGTAGGTTATTGTTGATCAACTTGTAGAAACCCCAAATATAGACACTCAACCACTCAGATTCAATTTTCTCAATGATTCTATTATGGCAATAGAAGGATGGCATGACCTAAATAATGGAAACTCTATTTTGATGGCTCCTTTACATCTCATATATCTGGGGCTAACATTTTCTTGATTATACCACAAGGGGATCGAATTCCTAAAGTGTTTCATATCAATTTTCATTGTACCAACAATATGACCAAATATGAGGCACTTATTGCATGCCTTTGTCTTGTAATATAGTGGGATATCTACCATTTAATGGTCTATGGGGATTCCCAATTTATTATCAATCAAGCCATAGATCAATATCAAATCATAGATGACAAGCTTGTACTTTACAAGCATATTCAAATATCTAAAATTTGAACAAGTACCATGGTACAATAACAAATATGTCGATGCAATAGCAATAATTGGGTCCATGATATAGATTGCTAGCAGTGCTAAAGAGTATTAGTTTCTAATTGAAAATATTCTACTATCTACTCATGTCTTTCTAGATTTAGAAAGGGTATGTGTCATTGCTAGTCCCAATTTACCACCTAAATTGCCTTGGTTTCAAGACTTTTATAATTATTTTCATAATCATGTTTTTCCACCTGACCTTTCCAATAATTGTCAACAACTTTTCCTTCATTACATAACCCGTTATACCCTTCTTGGCAACATGATTTATCGTAAAATCTATGATGAAATGCTACTTCATTATTTATCTTCAGGAGACTCCAAGTTAGTGCTTAAGGAGGTTCATGAAGGAACGTGTTGGGCCCACACCAATGGTGTAATATTAGCTAAAACACTCCTCAAAATAGGTTATTATTGGCCCAAAATGGAGATAGATTCTTGAAATTATGTGAAGAAGTGTGTTGCCTATAAACAACATGGAAATTTGATACATGTACCTTCCTTACCATTACAACCAATCACTACACCATGGCCATTTTCTACATGGGGCCTCGATCTCATCAGGAAAATAAACCCAATATCTTTTGATGGTCATAAACATATTCTCACTACTAACGATTATTTTACTAAGTAGATTAAGGCCATTCCTCTCACCTATGTCATCGAGAAGTAAATTACCAAGTTTATACATTACCATATCATATGTCGATATGGTATCCTAGCATGCATTATATCTGATAATGGTAGATCATTTGTAAACAAAGATGTTAAAGAGCTTTGTGTAAAATTCAAAATCGAGTAGAAAAACTCTACACCATATAAACCGCAAGGCAACAAACAAGCCAAGGCATCAAACAAAACCATTATTGCCATACTTAAGAATATTTTCAATGACGTTGGCATTGGCACTTATAAATTTTTCCTACCCTTTAGTCTTATCGTACTAGTCATTGAACACCCATAAGAGCCACTCTATACTCCCTTTTTTATGGCACATAAGATATTATCCTGATTGAGATCGAGTTACCTTCACTATGAGTATCCTTGGAGAATATTTAAGAAGACAAAGATTATAGAGTCTCAAGGTTACAAGAACTAGAACTCCTTGATGGTAAGCATTTGGATACCCTAGAAAACTTGTAAGCCTTTCAAAATAGATTGTGTAGAATCTATATCAAGTGCATTCTCCCTCGAGAGTTTAAAATTAATGATTTGGTCTTAAAAGAGAATTAGAAGAATAAAAATGTTGAACGTAAGAAGGGTAAGTTTCAACCTAATTGGCTAGGCTCATATGTTATCACAACAAATTATGGATTGGGGTAATACCGGCTGGCTACTCTAAATGGTAAAGAACTTATAGAGCCCATGAACATTGTACATCTTAAGAGGTTCTATGCTTAATGATCACTTGAACCATTATCTACAAGACCCCTTAGGGGCAACTTGTGCTGAATTCATTTTATCTCATTATTATATCCTAGACTATCCTATGTTGACCATATTCATTCTATTTTAACCTACCCTGGACCATTCTCATGAGAACCATATTCTTTTACAACTCTGGGCAATTGAAAATTTGGATTATTGGCAATCTAGATCATTTATATTCCAGCTTGACTCTTTTTATGCCACCCCAGACCGTCCTATTTTGGACCCTATTCTTTCTAAACCATTCTACTAAGAACCACATTCTTTTCATATCCTAGGCCATTGTAACCTAGACAATTTTATCCCTTGACTAATTATGATCCTGATTAAGACTCATAGGCATTCCGAACACACTCAACACCAGCTCTATAAAGCAGTTCAACATGAGTAGTATTCTGCAGCTTCCTCTTATAGACAAGTGAACATGGATACAACAACACATGGTTTTTTCTTGTTGAATGATTTTTCAAATTTATCTAGTGTTGCACATTGTTTTATTCTTATTTTGATGTTGTTTGGTAGGCATTATTGCCTTAATAGGATCCTTCTCTCGTTGATTTATGAGCATGGGCCATTGCAGCTGGCTTTAGCTATTGTTTGAACTTTTAGTATTGGACATGCATCTCTTTGATTGGTCAGTTCCCTGTACCATTGTTTATATTCATGATCCTCATTGTAGTTAGTTTAGTTGTTTGAACTCTTATATGTGGGCATGCATCCCCTTAGTTAGGTAGTTCCCTGAGCCTTTTTATTTCTTTTGTTTATTCTAAAAATACAAAAATATTAGAAAATGATTGACAAAACACACAAAAAATTGTATTACACTTTTATTTATTCTACATGTCCCATGCGCTTTCCATTTTGCAAGACCATTTTCCCATTTCCTCTACAACATCAATCTTGTCTTCTTATCATCACTTTTTCTCTATCCCATTTCCTAGGAGAACTATATTTGGCTTGAAGTTCATGTAAGATCTTGCATCCATGAAACTATGTAGGTGGCATCCACTTATCTTCTACATCTAGATTTAGTTCGACCACCCCTTTCCTTTTGTTCTTTTTCCCCCATTATGTTGTCTTATAGAAATTAACACCTCTACTCCACGTGTGTGAACAATTGTGACTAACTTTTTTGTGTGTGTGTTTATTTGTTTTTTATTGTTGTTTTATTTTACTTTCTTGTCTCTCCATTTTATTGGGTTATTATTTTGTTTATTTGTGTTCCTTTGGTGTTTCTCCTTGTTGTTTTGGTGTTTTGAGTTACTGTTTTAGCTTGTTCTTTTGTTTTGTTTTCCAAGAAGTATTTTGTTTATTCACATGGATCTTTATTACTCATATCATGTTTTCATGTTGTTTATTAACTTGTTCTTGATTTTGCTTTTATACATTCTTATTCCTCCTTAAATCTTGATTTTTCATATGTTGATTCTAAGGTAGGTTGCATTTATGTATTTTGATCTTTGTTTTCCTTTATTTATTTTTAAATGTAAATAGTTGTAACTCTAGTCTTGGTAATCTTCTATCATTATCCTTAGTTATAAATATTCACATTTGAACTGGCTCACCACAACCAAAAAGCAATGTCATTATAGGTTATTCATACCTATGATGCATAATTTCATTTTGCTATAATAAGCATTAAGTGCTTTGGATCATAAATCAAAAAGTCAATATAACTCCAAATATCAACTCTCAAGTGCACCAATAGGTTTCACATCTGAATCTATGTAAGACATGCATTTCTTGGCATACATTATGAGTCTAATTGAATAGTGGTCCATTTTCCTTCTATTCGTCATCCTTCATTCTATTTTCTCTCATTTTTGAATGAACTACATTGGCTTGAGATCCATCTAGACTATGTAGGCAACATTTGGATTCATGATGTATCTCAGGTCAGCTTGGCCACCTTTATTCTTCTATTCATCTCTTTCATCACTATTGTGCATCCTCGTATGTTAGGTTTCTTGTGGCTTTTTGAGTCATTAAGACCATCACCTCTATGTTTTTACCCACTTATATTTAATCTATGCATTGGGATATATCCTTGTGCTATGCTTTCCTATTTTTCCTATTAGGGCAAAATATTTAGACCAATCACCTATTGAGGTCAACATACCCCCATTTTTGAAAAATGAGGACCCTTATTAAATTTGTTGTAAATTATGCTATAACTTGAACATTCAACTTGATCACCATAAATTATTGAAAATCATGTTTGCTTTAGCTTATATTGACATCATGTTTTGATCTAGTTTGATATGTTAGTACTTAAGCTTCAGTTGATCTCATCTAATATTACTAATCCTTTGCATATGTTTCCATGTTTTAGGCTTAATGGAGTCCATTTGAATAAACAATGTTCAGGTTGTTATGCTTAATGATTAATTTAACCCCATTTGATTAACATTTGATCTTTGGTCAATTAATCAAATCCATGTCTAATTAATAAAACCTTAGTTTAAATGTCTTTAGCCTATGTTTTATTTTGAAATGAATTCAAATTTATACATGATTCCTATTTGTACGAGAGCCTTTTATTATATTTTAAACCTAGTTTAAAGTTTATCCTAAGTTTTAATCGTGTTTATTGACATGACTAAAACCTTAGTCTAAATTTTTTACTAAGTTCTTTATATACTCCCAGGCCCTTATGTCATTTATTTCATTGTTTGCAAGTATGAAAGCACATGGTAACACCAAGTGGAAATATCTTGGGAGCTTACACAAATGATCAACAGTATATGAGCAACTTCTTGAGTCAATAAGTCAACAACCCTACGAGCAAGTGCAAATGTGCCAAGTGTCATGACCATGGCCCAAGGTTAAAGCTCAATAAATATTTTGAAGATCAATGATACGTGTGTAAGCGTATAAATCCTAATAAATGGTAAGCATCAAGTCAACACATCAAAGAACCCCTAACAGAAACATGATGGTGACAAGTGTCACCATCATGGCGACTGTTCAAAAGATCGACGATACATGGAGTAGGATCAAAAAGCAAGTGGATCACAATCAATGGTGTATGTTCGATAGGACAAATGAAGATCAAAGACATGAAGAAATTTAAATAGTTAATTAATCCCCAAATTTAATGTGAGGTTGACATGTGGCATAAAGGCATTCATCAAATGAAAAATGATAGTTGTAAAGCATACAGAGAGCCCACAAAGCTACCAAGTGGTACAATCTCATGAACTTGTACTAAAGATCGATGGGCATGATAAAGTCAACACTGGAGGACATGAAAAGATATCAATGGTGTGAATTTGATAAAGAACCAAGATTTCATGAGGTTTTGACATGTGTCCAAAAGATAATGGTCACATTTCAAAAATAAATGGAAAGTGTGACTTGGCAGTGCCACATGGGCATACACAACATATTCAAAGGATCTAGTGAACTCGAGAAGGAAAAAGTATAAATGCATGATCTAAATTCAATCAAAGTCATCAAATCTCATAATTCAAACTTTATTTTCACCATTAGAGCCCTGTGTAAACCTCCAAAAAACCCTAGAGTGTATTGATAGCCCCAAATTATCTATGTAATTCACTGGTTTAAGTTTAAAAAAGTTGAATTATCATTCCTAATTAGATAATTCAATCAAATTTATTGTAATGGTGACCCATGGATGTGTTTCAAAGCAAGATGTTGAGTTATATTTGACATCAGATGCTAAGGGATGAGTGTTCAAGGACACTGAGTTTATATTTGTTGCTTTAAACATAAGGGAAAATAATTATTCTCAATTATTCTATATAATTGAGGAGCAACCAATTATCACCAAGGAAGAAGAGAAGATCCTATTGAAAAAAAGACTCTATGATGATATTGTATCAATACATATGATTGGACTACACTATCCAGCGATGAAACCTAAGGTATTTCATTGCATTGATGTTCTTGCTCCAATTTTCAAGAATGCTAAGATAGACAAGGGTATGTTGATCAATGAGCATAATCATAAGAAAGTTGCATATATTTCTCCAATTGCCCTTGAGTCATATTAAAAATTTTCTAAGCCCCAAATTGACCTAACCTCAATTAACTCATGGAATAAGGAAAACAACATGATGGACACTCTAGCTATATGGTTGGAATTTGGTAACCAGGTTGTAGTGGATCTTGCTAAGAACATCCCTATTAATCATTTTAGACTTGGGGTGAGGATGGTAATGACTATGTTGAAAAAATTGTATGGATGTGAAACTATAGCCTATGTAGACTCAATATGGGTTCCCATTGTATATTTCATCATTAAAAGAGTAATTATTCCTCCACTAGGTGAGATAATCAGTATCTCTCTAAGTAGACAAATATATGGAATAAAGAGTAAGATGGGGACGAAGTTTTAGATGATGTCTTATTTTTTGGATGCCCTATGTGAAACCACAAAGATTACTAATCAAATGGAATGATCTCCAAATAGAACTCAAACTGTTTCATAGTACTATTCAAAGCTGCATATCTATAAGTATAGAGATAACATTCAGTTTATTTGTGATTATGTCTACCCTACACTAAGTGAAGCTATAGATGGAATTCCCATGATGAAAGTTAGACCATTGATCAAGAAGTCTATAAAAGCAATGGGAGACATTTGGTTATACGCTAATTGTACATTTATAAGGATTGAGGTAACTCAACATACTCCCCTTAAATTTCCAATTCATATACCTGATAAATTAGCAAAATAAGAGATTGCATACCAATTGTTGATTACATATGTCAAACCAAGAGAAAGGGACTTTTACATGGTTTCCCTATGACAATTGGTAAGACTCTATTCAAACAGTGGGATCATGTTGAAATTGCATCAAAACATAGGTTGTCCTTCAACTTGAAATTTGATGATCATAAGCAATGGGACCCCTATGGAAAGGTAAAAGAGCATCTGAATATCAAGGGTATTACAACTATGTCATATGAGCATGAGAAAAGTGATTTTGACTACATCTACATTAAGGCATCCTCATACCTCAAAGTGACTAGAAGATTGAAGGAGTGTAACATAAGACCTGAATCAAGATTGAATAGGGACCAAAATATGGAAGATAGGTGGAAATTAGGCCCAAGATAGTACCATCTAATTAATGTCAATTCCTCTAATTTACCCACAATAGAGGTACAAGTAGAACATAGGCCAAATAGAGTGTAGGCCAGATGAAGTTGCTTTTAGTCCATCAGTTCCTGGACCATAAGAAATAGTATAGCAAAATCCACCTCAATAAGAAGTACATATGATAGACCTATATCCTAATTAATCTATTGAAGATGCACTTAAGATGTTATTCATGGCTTATGATACATATTTAGATGTTGAAGAGGCAAAGGCTGAGGAAGATAATCAGGAAAAGGATAAGGGAAAATCACTAGACTTGATGGTTATTAGCACTCCCTGTTGGAAATATTGTCATTGATGTCAAAGGTTTAGTATTATTGATGATAAAGGCCCCATTGCATTTAATGTTGTTGGTAATAAATATATCTTGGCTAATATGAGTTAATATTTATTTAATATTAACAAATATATTTTTGGTTGCATATGAGACAAAAAAAGGGCCCATGGAGAAGTCAAAGAGTCACGGGATAAAGACAAAAGAAGGATGGGACGCATTTTCTCATGAAGAGTCATTTTGGGGAATACCAAGAGTCACCAAGTGAAGACAAAAGAGTAAAGGGAAAATTTCTCATGAAAGGACACTTTAAGGAATACGAAAAGTCACAAAAGATAAGGACAAAAGTGGGAAAGACATTTTTGGTCATGAAGGGTCACCACATGACTTTTCAAATGCTTGGATATGAAGGGTCATCCAAGATTGGTGCCATTTTCCATGAGAATTGAAAGGTCACAAAGGGGGAAAGCCAAAGGTCATTTGGAAAGCTATAAATAAAGGCTTGAGTAGCCATTTGTAGTGTGGATGTGAGAGGTTGATTTGATATTGTAATATCTAGCTTAGAAGAGCAATTGTGAGAGATGATTTGTATTTTTTATATCTAGCTTAGAAGAGCAAAAATGAGAGAGAGGAAGAAGATGTTGTATTGATCTATCATTTTTTGAGATAGCAACATTCAAAGATAGGTGTGTGGTATACACAAAGGGGTTGGTGCTCCTTTGGGTTGGTGCTCATGAATTGTTGTTGAGTTGGTGCTTGGCAAAGGGGTTGGTGCTCCTGTGGGATGGTCCTCATGAATTGTTGTTGGGTTGGTGCTCGGCAAAGGGGTTGGTGCTCATGAATAGTTGTTGGGTTGGTGCTCGGCAAAGGGGTTTGAAGCTCTTGTGGGTTGGTGCTCATGAATTGTAGTTGAGGTTTGTACTTGGCAAAGGGGTATGGTGCTCCTGTGGAGTTGTTCTCACGAATATATTTGAGATTGATTCTCTGTGGTTTTTCCCACATTGGGAATCCACATTATATCTGGTGTCTCTCTCTGTCTTGTGTGATGTTTATTGTTTAAGTTTTATTGCATATCTTGAATGTTTGAATAAGAGGAATTTGATAAAGGGAAAGTTTTATAAGATATATAATATACTGATTCACCCCCCCCCTCTTAGTATATTCCATGCTTAATAATTGGTATCAGAGCAAGTTTCTTTTTGAAAAATTTTACATCTTGAAGGTAGATCGGGAAAAGCATGATGGCTGGGTCACAGGAAGGATTTTCTACAAATAAGGCACCTTTGGTTGATGGGATGAATTATGCTTTTTGGAGCATGAGAATGAAGGTTTATTTGATGACCCTTAGATTCGACATACGGAAATTAGTGTTGGAGGAATATGAAGAGCCACAGACATCTATAATTACTTCAGCAAAAAAGAAGGCAAGTGAATGTAATGCTAAAGCTTTAAATGCTATTTTATGTGGTTTATGTGAATCTAAATTTGTTAAAGTTATGCAATGTAAATCTACTCATGAAACTTGGGTAAAACTTGAGAATATTTACAAAGATGATGGAAAGGTTTAGCAAGCTAAGTTGCAGACTTTTAGAAGGCAGTTTAAAAGTTTGAAGATGGAAGAAGAAGAAGATATAGCAAGTTATCTCTTACGAGTTGATCAGCTAGTAAATCAGATTCAAGGTCTTGGAGAAATATTGGAAGAGTCAATGGTGGTGCAAAAGGTTTTGAGATCTCTACCAATGAGATATGATGCAAAGGTTTCGGCAATCAAGGAGATGAAGAATTTAGCCAAGCTGAAGATGGATGAGCTTCATGGTATTCTCACGGCATATGAGATGAAGACAAAACAAGATAAACCCTCAAAAAGAGAAGCGGATTTCAAGACATCAAAGAAGGAGAAAGCTAAGATTCAAGAATCAAGTGATAGTTCCAGTGATGATGAAGATGACAATGAAGCGCTTTTCATTTGCAAGCCGAAAAGAGGAATAGGTAAATATCAATAAAAATTACCTTTTAAATCTTTTGATTGTGGAAAGATTGGACATTTTCTAGCTAGATGCCCAGATAAGGTTAAAGATGAAGAAGAAGAAAAGCCTACATACAAGAAGAATTTCAAAGGAAAATATAAGAAGGGATTCGAGAAGAAGAGCTTGTATTCTAAAGATCCTAGCTCAGGCAAAGATAGTGGAGACAGTGATTCAGAAGAAGAAGAGATTCTATTCATGGCTATACATAAAGATGATCAAAAAGAAGAAGAGGAGGAAGCTGAAGTAGATATGGAAGGAGAACTCAATTGTGCCCTAGAAGAGTTAGAAGCTATTTAAAAGAACAATCGAAGGTTAAAGCGACAGATCAAGAAAAATGAACAAGAGTCAAAGGAAATGATTGAAGATCTACAAGCACACTTTGAAGAAGCCAAGAAGAATGAAGAAGATCTCACAGCATAGTTGGAAATAACAAGAAAAGATTGTGAAAGGTATGTTATTGAAATTGCCTCTTTAAAAGAAGATATTAAGAAAGCAGTCAATGATAAAGCAGTCAGTGATTCAAAATTTGAAGATAGCACTAACATGATGAATAAGATATTGGAAAGTCACAAAGCATATTCAGATAAAACAATGATCAGATTTGAAAAGAAAAAGAGCTATGCTAAAGCTCTTACACAAGAGGACACAAAAAGGGGAGAAGTGAAGAATACAGAGAACATTCCAAATAGAGAAGGCTGGAAGGAACAAAACTACAAAAGGCAATCAGGTCAGAGATATACAGATAGGTCTTATTTTTATGGCTATTGTTTTTATTGTAATGGATATGGTCACAAGAAATTAGAATGTAGAAAAAGAGCTAACAATTTTAGAAATAAGAAGGAAAGTCAAGTAGAGTCAAGCAGAAGCCACAATTCTTTTGCTCCTCTATCAAGCTTTGATGAAGAGACCATAGTATGCTACAAGTGCAACAACTACGGACACATAGCTCGGTATTGTAGAAGCGTGTTCAAGTCAGTCAAAAAGGATCAGAGGTTCAAAGCTCCATTAATCAAGAAGAAGAATCAGAGTGTCAAAGATCCATTCATCAAAAAGAAGGTTCAGACATGTACATGGCAAAAGAAACAACATGAAGATTCTATGATGGTGCAGACAGCTCTGCATGTGGGAGGTAAAGATCAGCCATGGTTAATTGATAGCAGATGTTCGAGGCATATGACAGGAGATAAAAGTAAGTTCATTTATCTAAAGAAGATTAATGGTGGTATAGTGAGGTTCAAAGATAAAACCACTACCAGGATAGCCAAAAAAGTTACTTTGAGTTTGGATTATGGTAGATCTAAGACTAAAAATGTTTGTATGTAAAAGGTCTTAAGCATAATCTGTTGAGTGTTAGTCAAATTTATGATCAAGGATACACATTAAGGTTTCATGCTGAAGGTTGTGAGATTAAAAGAAAAGATTCAAATGAGTTGATTGTAGATGCTCAAAAGACAGGGAAAAATGTGTATATATTGTTAGATATCTTCTCAAAGGCACGATCAAAGGATACATTTAAAGATCGGCGAGAGGAGTTGGGAGTAATTTCTATTACTTCCTGCCATTGATGTTCAGCATCAAGTGAGGGGGAGCTAAGTGTTAGCTCCAGGTAGGCCCTTTGTCATTGATGTCAAAGGGGGAGAATAATAGGTACAGGGAACAGGTACATGTTACTATAGTAAGGGGGAATTACTGTATGTTTTTAGATGACGGTATGTGCAGGTGACAAGATGTGGCAGTTTTAGGATTGAGGTTGCCATCAATGACAAAGGGGGAGATTGTTGGAAATATTGTCTATGATGTCAAAGGTTTAGTATTATTGGTGATAAAGGCCCCATTGCATTTAATGTTGTTGGTAATAAATATATCTTGGCTAATATGAGTTAATATTTATTTAATATTAACGAATATATTTTTGGTTGCATATGAGACAAAAGAAGGGCCCATGGAGAAGTCGAAGAGTCACAGGATAAAGACAAAAAAGAAGGATGGGATGCATTTTCCCATGAAGAGTCATCTTTGGGAATACCAAGAGTCACCAAGTGAAGACAAAAGAGTAAGGGGCGAATTGCTCATGAAGGGAAACTTTAAGAAATACGAAAAGTCACCAAAGATAAGGACAAAAGTGGGAAAGACGTTTTTGGTCATGAAGGGTCACCACATGACTTTTCAAATGCTTGGATATGAAGGGTCATCCAAGATTGGCACCATTTTCCATGAGAATTGAAAGGTCACAAAGGGGGAAGGCCAAAGGTCATTTGGAAAGCTATAAATAAAGGCTTGAGTAGCCATTTGTAGTGTGGATGTGAGAGGTTGATTTGATATTGTAATATCTAGCTTAGAAGAGCAATTGTGAGAGATGATTTGTATTTGTTATATCTAGCTTAGAAGAGCAAAAGTGAGAGAGAGGAAGAAGATGTTGTATTTATCTATCATTTGTTGAGATAGAAACATTGAGAGATAGGTGTGTGGTATACATAAAGGTGTTGGTGCTCCTGTGGGTTGGTGCTCACGAATTGTTGTTGAGTTGGTGCTTGGAAAAGGGGTTGGTTCTCCTGTGGGTTGGTGCTCACGAATTGTTGTTGGGTTGGTGCTCGGCAAAGGGGTTGGTGCTCCTGTGGGGTGGTGCTCACGAATAGGTGTTGGGTTGGTGCTCAGCAAAGGGGTTTGAAGCTCCTGTGGGTTGGTGCTCATGAATTGTAGTTGAGGTTTGTACCTGGCAAAGGGGTATGGTGCTCCTATGGGGTTGTTCTCACAAATATATTTGAGATTGATTCTTCATGGTTTTTCCCACATTGGGTTTCCATGTTATATTTGGTGTCTCTCTCTGTCTTGTGTGATGTTTATTGTTTAAGTTTTATTGCATATCTTGAATGTTTGAATAAGTGGAATTTGATAAAGGGAAAGTTTTATAAGATATATAATATACTGATTCACCCCCCCCTCTCAGTATATTCCATGCTTAACACTCCCAAAAAGAAATCTGAGACTTTTATTGTCTCAAAAGCTAAGAGACCTAGAGTTACACCACCTTTGACTAAATTCAACTTGTTTAGTGAGGAAAACTTGCTATATGAGCCACCTATCCTTGATTGTTTCATTTATGAACCAAGGATAGAAAAGCTTCCCACTTTTCATCATCCATAAGTTATGATGAAAGCTCTTAACATTCTTATGCATCAATAATTGAAGCCATGGATCATTTCTCTATGGGAATAAGAATCAAGGAGATTGACTGCTCTAAGTCAATTAGTTGAATCACAAGTAGAGGTCCTAGTTCCACATGTAACCCAATCTTTAGTTGGGGTCAAGTTTGATCCAGATACTGCTATTTTGTAAAGGGTAACTAAGAAGAAAGTCATGCAAGGGGGTGAAGAATTTATATATCAAAGGGTATAACCTTTGACTAATTTGAATCAAAAAGAAGGATAGGGGTCTAGTGAGGATCATATCTTTGAAGAGGATGTCCTAGAGTTAGCACAAGCACATTCAGAATAATTGTAAGTTGTCATTAAAGGCCTAAAGCAATAAATAAGAACCTAGAGGAGCAATCTATTATGTCTATTCTAGGGAATATGGCCAACCAGTTTGAGGCCACAAAGTATGACATATTTGGTTCTTTGAAGATAATCAAATCCAAGTAGGATATGATGAGCAAGTAGAGTATTGTGGCCATGAACCAAGTGAACCAATGGCAAGGTTCATATAATAAGGTAAAAGATTTGATCAATGTTTTGGCATAAGAACAAATTCCTAGGTTTAAGATAGTTGTCCTAGCCCATTTTAATATGGCTATGGAAATATTGATAGAGAAGATCAAGGCTTTGAGCAAATGGTCCAAGGAAATGGGAGATCCTTCAAATGATTTCAAGCAATTGGAAAATAACATGATGCACATATTAGGGAGCTTGATCAAGGACCCAACTAACTCAGATCCATTGGCCTAAAAATAGATGAGGAGTTAAAATGTATATATACTTAATTCATGCAAGAGGTGAAGAATTAAAGCCAAGGCAAAATAGGGGCAGATAGCATAAGAATATTGGACATGATCCTATCTGCAAAAGAAAATATTGGACATGCTAGAAGCATCAATGAAGCTTTGGATAAGGCTGGAAAGGACTTCAAAGGCATGATTGATCAAGAAGAACTTTTTGTGGAGTCTATCATCAACCTTAAGCTGATTTATGAACAACATATCAAGGCAATGAGGATCCTGAAACAAGGATAAGTGACTGCAACAACAAAGGAGTCTCAAAGTCAAATATATTGACTTATAATATTCCCTTGTATAGAAACATGTATATTATTTGAAAAAGGAATATTTTGTTTTATAAAATCATGTGCAATGTTGTAAAGTGCATTGCTTATAGGTTAGTCCATTTAGAAAGTGTCATTAATGTCTAGAGGATTCTAAATGTTGTAGAAGGACAAATATCCTAGACACTTGGCTAATTATCTTTTGTAAAGACTAATCGACATACCTCAAGGTCTTCTATAAAAGGGGTATTGTCATTTGTAAGAAAATAGGAAAAAGTTTTAGAGCAAACTTTATGTAAATTTGGAGCAAATAATACAAGCAAGGAATTATATAAAGATTGTCCATTATTTGTTTGTGTGATTGTTATTATGGTTGCTTCCTCACTTGTATGTTCCAATGTTTAGATTTGAATGGCTTGTATGAATTCTAGTTGTGTACATGTTAATGCAGATTCGTCAATTTGTGCTTATGCTAGATTGATTGAAAGATCTTACATTAATTTCATTTTCATGGCTTTTCTTTTAGATGTGCTAATGCAATTTTATTGTGGAATTAAATCTTTAAAGTGAATTCTCATTTCTTATTTGCATTATTTCAACTACCCTTAGACATTTTCTTGGTATGTGGTAGGATCTGTGCTTTTGCAATTTTTTATCATATGTCGTTTTATTACATGTCTTTAATGAAATTCAAGCTTTGTCATAATGTCTGGACTAAATATCAAAAACAAATTTTCTTTCTGCCCTAACCTTCTTTTTGCTTCTTTTTTTATCAATTCCATTGTAATTTAGCTTTTCATTGTAAATATGCATGTTAGATTAGACTATAGACTTTAGGTTTTGATCAATATTAATTAGACCTAGTTCAAATTACTTTCATCTCACAAACAAGCTATAAGGCCATAGTTACTCTCAGCAACCAATTATATTATAAATTTTATGAAATATTTATTTGCTCTATTTTTATTCCACCAAAGATCACAAGATGATCACAATAGGAAATTCATGCAATGGATTCTTGAATCCAAAAATGATAAGTGTTTTTTAAATAATCTGTAAACCTCTATGATACACTTTTAGAAATCAACATCATCGAATCAAATCAACCGTACTAGGGAAAAATTAATTATCAGTGATCAAAATCATCCCTACTAGGTCAAAATCAATTTATCAACTGATCAAATCCACTCTATTGGGGCACATTGTTATTTCCTTTCTATGGAGCAATACTCTCATTTTTCTTCTAATTCTAAGCTCTACAGCTTTTGCCCTCATTCTAGTAATTTGAAAGTATGCAACTTGTCTTGAGATTAGTCATTCCCTAAGCGCACAGCTTGCACCCTCTTTTGGGTGTGTTCAAAGTGTGTCACTTATGTTTTAGGATTGAATCCTTCCCACTTCCCCCTACCTTGGGGCCCATTATACTCTATTATATTTTGATCATTGATATTAAATGAGTGCAAGCATTAGCTCAATATGGATATAATCTCATCCATGGCTTAATTTCACTTTCTCTCTCTTTTCAAGAGTCCATCCCTCTCTTGCATCCTTGCATGTCCTCTTAACGGGGCATCATGGGTCATTTCCTTCCAACCTCTTCTTGAAAACACTTTTCTTTGAAAAGGCATTACTTTGATTGAATGTCTCACTATGCCTTCTCAAATAGGGGTAAAATGTAGACATCCAATTCCTAACACCATTGTGTTAAAATTATCAATCTTACTTGAAATTCTGTAAGAACACACAATCTGAGTCAAAATTACTTAAACATGCTAAATGGTTTTATCTTGTCATATACAAATGTCTATTTAGGCTAATATATCCTTGAATGGGGCAATGCATTTTATGTGATTATTAACTTTTATCAAATCATTTTAAGTCAAAATGCCAAAAATGCAATTTAAAACTCTGAACCATTGAATTCTTCTAATTTAGAAGCACACGACACATGCATGTATTATTTCATGTTGACAATGCTCTAAATGGATTATTGGTTCATACGTAACTGACACGTTCTTCTAATTATACTCCAGTCAATTATAACCTAGTAACTTGATGTTTTGACTAGTTTGATTAATTGTGCAACCAATTTTTAAAGAATTGCATCAAAATTGATTGATCTCACTTAAGCAAATTAAACCAAATTAAGAGCTTAAGTGTAAAGTCCATGGAAATTATTGAAGATTTCTTAATTAAAAATTGATTTCTAATATCTACATCATCTATGAGGTGGCATCCATAAGCCATAAATGGAACAAATATCAGGTTTAAGCCCTCACATGCCTCATTAGTGCCCCTTTCTTCCAAATATTAATGGGGATATTTATGGGTTGAGCCTCCAAAATTGAATTTATTTATGGCCACATATTTTGATCTCAAGATGGACAGTCGTGGTTGATTCTGATCATTTCCAAAAATCTATAAATAGGAGGACCAAGACCACCATTTTAAAGCTTCTTTGGGGTAAACTTATTATGTATAATTATCTTCACAAATCATCTTTTCTGTAGTGTTATTATGCTTAATTTCCAATAGGATATATTTGCTATAGGAATACATTTGATCAAATATCATGAGCCTAGTTTCATTGGTGCACTTGATATGATGAAGGAGAAAGCCATTTATCATTGCTAAGACTTGAGTACCAAATCAATGGTAAAATTACATTTTGAGCCACATTTGGAGGTGGGACACTATTGGGGAGGTTTTATGTATATGTTTTCTTTCAATAGCTCTTAATTTATTTTTGCAAAACCCCATTGAGGGAGTTGGCTTAGTTTATACGTTCTTTATGCATTTCTTGAGTTTTCTTGACTAATGCTTGTTCTAACTCACTTTGGACTCCATCTCTACATGTAATAGTCTCTCTAATGGAATGGATATAGTGGCATATCGCCTAATGAACTTATAATAATACCCAATGTGTCCCAAGAACAATCACACATTAGAATAACTTATAGGAGGTAGAAACCCCACAATTATTACAATTTTGGCCTTGTCTATCGAAATATTATTATTGTAGACTACATGTCCCAAGAGAACACAAAAAGGTGTAAAGAACAAACATTTCTTAAAATTCATAGCTATGTGTAGAGCTTAACATATTTCCAACATTAGTTACAACTTTGAAATGTGATCTTTAAATAAGGAAAATACATCCTCGTCATTGGGATAAACATCTAAAAATTCATGTATGAATTCCTTAAAAGTAGTGATTACAATTCTAGAGAATAAAACAAAAGCATTTTTAAGGCCAAAAGGCATTATATTATATGCAAACGATCCCTATTTCATCATAAAAGTGATATTTTTTAATCTTATTTTGTGTTTAAAATCTGGTGGTAGCCACTAAATCTATATGTGAATGAGTATACTTCATGTCTTGCAACCTACTCAAGAAATTCATCTGTGAAAGGAATAAAAAATGGGTTATTTATGTAGGCATTGTTTAGTGCCCCATAGTCACCAGAGACTTTGATTTCTCCTAAATTATTGGGTTGAACCACCATGGGGCTTACTTAATCTACTTTCTCTACCAAGTAGATAATCCTTACTTCCTACATTGGGTCAATCTAAGCTTTGAATTTGATCTTTGTATTAGGATTTACTATATATGGTCATTTCTTTATGGGTCTTGCGCACTTCTTCGATTCTATATGCATTTCTCCCAATGAAATGTCAACACTCTTGGATTCAGAAAACTTTGTGGGAAATACATCCTGATAATCTTGTATTAATTGGACACCATTTAAAATTTGTTGTTACATCTAGTAATTTCCTATGGTCACAAATTTTGGCACAAAGTATGTACCACTATTTTTCACTAGCTTTCACACTAGTCCTTGATATATTTGATTTGGCCAATTCGAAATAGAATCCCTCAGTGCCTTCTCCCCTTCCTACTCCTAAATATTTAGGTTTTTCACTTGTGTATCCTCTTTTTACTTTGTGATGTTAACTTTAAGCTTCTTTATCTAACGTTCAGGCTCAAAGAATCCTTTTAAATCTAAATCCTCCTCATTATCACTAGAATCTACATGTTATGCATTATCCATAATCTTATTATATGATTTCAAAAAAAATCCTTCTTTTTGTTTATTGGCCCTATAATTTTTTATATCTCTATTTAAGTCCCTAGTTACGTCCTCCTCTGAACTTTGATCCTACATAGTTATTATATCTTCCTCCCATCCATGACAAAAACATCTTCAACTTTTGGAGATATTTCTGCACTATGGGGTTCTCATCCTTGAAAAAATATTTGTATAAAATCATGTTGGAGTTGTGGGTAATTCTTGGTCGCATGCATGCTCTCCTAGTGCATGTACCATGCTCATGGAAAATATGTTATATTATGTTGGAATACATGCACAAAGTATATTGGTTCCACACCCTAAGAAGACCATATACCTACACACTTATGAATGTGCAATTTAGGGCACTACCCTTCTTGTAAAAATGGCCACTGATTAGAGATCACAAGCGCTATTTAGAACTGGACTCTCATCATTTCATTATCCTCTTCCCAATGTAATTGATTTGATATGTGCACTACTCACCATGTCATAGAAATCTCTTTTAATAGATAGTTCAATCCATTGATTCAGATATCTATATTAGGAACATGTCTTAAGGTAGAAATGGATGTGTTGGATCCTCTATTACAAATTACTGAGGTAGTTATCTCTCATTAGAGAAAACCATTTTCATTGGCATTACCATGTGGTCTTTTCATTCCAAGTTTATCATATGTGCATTTGAATCACCAATAATAGAAGGCACAAATTCCCATGATAGAGTACCTCATAAGTGGGTTCTATAAATTTCATATCTATCATATTCCCCTAGTGACACAAATCCTTACAACCTTGTTGGAGATTTTATGAATGGAGATTTGCATTTTTCCATGTGTAACTAAGGAACTTGTTCCATTGTTTTGACAAGTTGGTAGAATAATGTTCTATATGTTACAACTATGGAATTGGTTGATCATATCATGTGAAATCAATGAACTCTATACTTCGTACAGCCTATGACTTTAGTTATGTGCCAACATTAAACTAATTTTCCACTTCATAGGATTATGGTGATGGAGGATCCTTAGAAATGATATAAGGCTTTCTCTCAACCTTGTTCAATGTTATGATGATGATATTGTTCCCTTGTTGTGCTTCTAATTGATTATCTATTATGTTGATGGTCATCTAACTATCATATGCCAACTTTTTCCCAATAAACATGGACTAATGTGTTTCATCATTTTTCATATATATAACTTTGAATTCTCCTCACAAACTTATATAATCTACTTTGATTTTCACATCCTCCAATCTCCCAATAGGTTCGACCCGACCATAGTCTATGAGATTCAATGTGATAGGGTTGTAGCCAAAACTTGGTCTCCCAATGGCCTCTCATTTAGACCTAGGAAATCATATTCATCGCACTTCCAAAATCAAAAATTTCATGGGGGATCTCATAACATATGATTTTTATGTTTAAACTGGATTCAACATCCCAAGAATTTTTTATCTTAACATACCAATCCACTTTTTTAGTGTGTTGTCATCCCTTTTTTGCACAATCCAACAGGGTATGTAACAAGCTTATAGTGTTCTATGAATGACTTAGTTAGATAGAGCAATTACTAGTTTTAAGAGATACTTCAAAGTTGTGATAACCCATTCTTGTCTTATGATGTGTACATTCTGACCATACATTTACACATCCACTACTACAACATCTCCCTCAAAAGCATTATGATTCTATATTGCCTGAAGTAACTACGTTGTTTCAAACATTAGGAATTTTTATCTCTAACAACATATTGATATTTATCATATTGAACCTTCTTGATCATATTATCTTGGGTCATCTACAAAGGTGGTAGTCCTTGATATTTATAATAAGGCCTATTGACAACTTGCATGATTGTTAGATCTTTGGGATGACAGTTCACCATATTAACATTTCACACTATCTCTTCCTTTATTTAATTTTCCAATATAGGATAATCTTTTGTATGGTGTTACCCTATGACTGCAATAAACATAATATGTTTGTCATGGTAGATTATAGGGACAATTTTGTGTGATATGATTGTATTCTCCACACATGTAACAGATAATGGGTTGTCTAGCTTGTCTAACTTCTTATCTATAATTTTGGTTTCCTCCTTGGTATCCACCTCATTATCCTCTTTTATAGCCTCCTTATCTTTGTAGTGAACCCCAAACTTTTTGTTGGCCAACTATCCCCCATATTATCTCTACGGAGAAGGTGGTGTCAATCCTGATTATTGTGATGGAGATGCAAAATTCTAAGTTTGTTGGTATTGAGGAGATAGAGGTGCCCATCATGCCTATTACTAAGGATATTAAGATTTATAGCCTACGAGACCTTGAGGTGCATACTATGGTGATTGAGGCATCCATCTAAGAGTGGAATGCATTATTGCTCTTGTTGATCAAATTTTGCTCCCAAGCCAAAAATATCAACCCCTATATTTCAAAACTTGACTTGTCATGCCTCCAAATGTTTTTGATAGCCATCTTGGTCTTGATATGTCCTTAAATGGTATTTTTAGGTCTCATTAGCATTTTTTAACGTCTTGACTTCTCTCAAGTGTCTTAGAGCCCTCAAAGCCAACTTAGAGAATCATATGCATGTGTCATGATGTGTTAGGATGAAACATAGTGTCTCTCAAGTCATCCCACCCTTTGACCATTGTTCATGAAAATCCTTGCATGTTTAGATAAGTTAAGGTTATTTTGTAAAGTTTAAGGTAAATTTCATGCAAAGGGAAGGTGTATATGGTCAAATCTAGTGTATGCCTAGGCTTGCCAAGTTAGTGTGAAAGATAATAAAGATCAAAGGTACATACAAGAAAACTTATCAAATCTTATGAAAGAGATTTATAACATGATAAATGTCAAGATTTAGCTAGAAAAAGGTTAGAATCATGATTACTTGTAGGTTCAATGTATAAAAAAGAATGAATCACTCCAAAGAAGGTAGTTTTGGTCACTTGTACAGGCATGAAGGGTCTATATTTAGGTGTAAATGCATGTAAGGGTGTCTCTTAACCTCCCTTAGATAAATTTCATGCTCAAAAATCTTACATATGTCTAAAGAAGGCAACAAATGCATCAAAATCTCCATCGAGCCCTTTGCAGACTCACAATGACCAGTTTTATATGCTCATTTTGTATAGAAGAGAGAGAGTGGTGACCTAAGCTCTTGTGAAGAGAAGGGAAACCTAGTATTCTTCCATTTGGTGGTATTAATTCCCTAATCCATTCCCCCTCTTTTATGAATAATTGCTAAGACTCCAGGATACTCTTAAACCCAAGCAAAACCCTCAAGGCTCAGTTTTAGGCATTTTGAGTGCAAGTACAATCTAAATGTGTCAAATCAAAGATTTTATAGGTACCTAAAACATATTCATAACCTTATCACACATTTATCCACCAATTTTTGCACATGTGAATAGTTGAGAGAGAGAAACCCTCTATTTAATAGTTAGTTGCTGGCAAAAGAGTGAGGTTACATATGGGTTTTATGATAGATTGAGTGAATTATCACTTTAACATGGCTATAAACAATATAAATCAACCCGTAAATACTCATTTCAACCTATTTAGACCACTTTCAAGCACTAAGTGAAACAAAATAGTGAAAGGATAGAGAGGGTCAAGCATTCAAAAGGACGTTACAGGTTTGAGTCAAGAAAGTTTTGTGTTTTCATGAAGATACAACTCTATATGAAGAGCATGTAAAAGTTTTAAGGTCACCTTGATATCTCCTTGGCATCCTAATTATCCATAAAATATATTTCCAATAATTTCAAGATCCAAATTTGCTCAAATGACTGTCCTCATTCTTCACCCAAAGAGGTCAGAATCCCTCAATAATAAGATGTTTTAGACCTCTAAAAGTGATCCCTACCTCTTTAAACTTAGCATGAATCACATGTGAAAGATACATTAACTAAGAGTGTAAAATATCTTTCACATAGATGAAATGCATAATAAATAACACTAAGCCTAATGTACACCTATAACCTGTTGAGAACAATATAACCAAAAATGCCATTTCTACAATGTGGAATGAGGTTTGGATGATCAAGAGGTGTAAAATGAGAATTAAAGAAAATTTATAGCCCTATAAAAATGATTTAATATCCAAGGAATAATATCCACTTTCTATATTATATTCAAGAGCCTAAAACACCTATCTACATGCCCACTAAGAAGATATAGGTCTGCCTCCAAAATACAAAGATGATTGGATAGTTGGGCCTTGAAGTTGAAGACTAAGAATGATGTAGGGATAAGAATATTTGAAAGAGTAATTGGAATGATTATATTTGATACAATATAAATATTAATATTGAATAAATGGGTATGTAACTAGACCCTAACAAGTTAGGCCTCAAAAGACACATACAGGCCTGTCACAAATAAAATATGGTAAAAGTGCACTATTTGCTTTAGACTTGGGGAAAAGGGATTGTGTTGAGTCCAATGGAATATATATAATATTTCTAAATTAAATGGATACATTTGTAATGAATAATAAAACCTCAGGTGATCACATACAATTCTTGTTAGCATCTTCACAATGTTGGCTATACAGGCCTAAAAGAGGATTTACTAAGTAAGTTAGAAAGTTACCTCTCATCTGGAACATGGAGAGAAAGTTGTAATAGAGAAGATAAAATTTTCTTAAGAATCATAAGTGATCATATAAACTAGTGAAAAAGATGAACCCAGTCAGAAAGGCCAAGAAACATAACCATGCCCTGAACCTAACTCAAGCACCTATATGCCTGTGGGTGAAATGTGAAGGAAAAGTGCATGTTTTGGTAAATTTGGAGGAATGACCTACACAAGGGGGAGAATATAATCAACTTCACACCTCATGTGGTTGGCATAGATCCTAAGGATAAATTTATAACACAAAATAAGTACATATACTTCCTTTTCTTACAAGTTCCCCTTTTCTTGAGTTCATAAGTGCATACCCAGTCACTAGAGAGATTACTTTCATCACATGGGAGCTTGATGGAGAAGTTATATGGGTATAATTGGCATTTTTGGATGTTATATAGGTCTCCCTACTTCCATATTCTAGCATTTGTTCTTAGACTAGGCCCCTGTACTTTATGACCCATCATTAAGATGGTAGACACCTAAAACTCTTCTTAAGCTCTTGAAAGAACCCAAGGAGAGAGAAAGTGAGATAAATGTCTTCAAGTGGTTTTTTTTGGATATGATATGATTAAAATGGATTTCATGGGTCTCATAGGCATCTAAATAATCCATTGGTTGGCACCTGCAAGGTACTATTATATGGAAATTGATGAGTGTCATCTAACTCCTCATTTAACCAATATTCAATTGGTGTCTTATCAACTAGGGCTGGTGTCCAAAGCTATCTGCAGTAAGGTATGGGATGGTAGATCTAGAATTTTGCTTATGGGGGTGCTTGTTGATCCTATTCTAACTTTGACTAAACTACTTGATTCACGCTTTTGCTGAAAAAAAGAAATCAAATCAATCCACTCTTTTGCTGAAAGTAAAAGATCACACTCCTATTTTACATCTGCAGGGAAAGTAAATTCACACTTATACTTACAGAAAAAAAATTCTTCACACTTATGTTGTAAAATAAAACATACTTTGTGTAGAAAAAAAATGAAATAAAAAAATGCTCTTTTTAAACTATGAATTTGTGTTGATGTTTTTATAAATAAATGCAAATAGCAACAAGATTCTAACTAATAAAATAGAACATAAATACCGTACACAGTTCTTGGTTCCAAGGAGAGTGGTCCCTTGCTCCTCTCAGACTCAGGAATAAAGATTAATCAGTGCTGGAAACTTGAAGTATTAATTCATGGAAATGAAATGATTACAATCTGATTGAATCCTGTATGCTTCTAAAATATCTAATTCTTGTTTTTTCTATTTTCTCTATATCCTCTATTTCTTCTCTTTTTTTTCATAGTCAAAAGTCTTACACTTTATACTAATATAATCAACTCAAAATATGATGTAAAAGAACAGGACTCCTAGTCAATCCCTTCATCCAAAGATAGGAGATTGAATTTCCAAGAGATCCAATTATTTTGATGAAATAAATATCCTATCCTATAATAGTCCTAAAATCTGATTACATATAAATTTATCAAAAGTAAGTCCTTCAAAATAGCAGGTAGTTATTTTTCTTATTTCATTCCAGCTGGAATGGTTCTTTCTTATCCTATCTGGTCTCTAGCTTTCCGTTTGTGGCATTGTCCTTACAGAATTCTTAGAATTGACCCTACAGAGTCCGTAGAAATGAGCCTATGGAGTCCGTAGAAATAAGCCTGTAGAGTTCATAGAAACAAGCTTGTAGAGTCCGTAGAAACAAGCCTGTAGAGTCCATAGAAACAACCCTATAGAATCCATAGAAACAAGCCTACAGAGTCCGTAGAAGCAAGCCTGCAGAGTCCATAGTTTTGTTGGATGGAGATCAAAATGGAATGTTCACTATACATCGCCTGTGTCTTCTTCCTGAGCATTGTTCACACCAAAGATCACTAAAACATGCTATGTATTAGACATTAATGATAAAGTAAAGGTTCGGTCTTTGGTTTAATATAAACAAGACAAATATCTATTTTCCATGTAACAGCTATCTAAGAATCTAAGATTTGTATAAGATAATATCCTTTGAAAGATGATTTGAAGGAAATAACATGTCAATAATGAGCCATATTTTGAGCTCATCATTTCCCCAAAATTTACCTTTTGCAAGTCCCATTGCAAACATTTATTGGCAGTTATAGCTCTAGCTTCTACTTTTTACACTCTAACTCAAATCATATTCATCAAATTCATTTGGTATGTGTCTATCTAAATTGTTGGTAAATCCCTAATGTGTTTGAATCATTTATTTCCATATACTGAATTGCTCTTCTAATTATGGAGATGAGTGTTCCTGTGGTACATTCGGAGTTTCTTGTGCAGGCAAATTTGGAATTTGTTGTGTTATACTGTTCTAAAATTCCTCCTAGACCTCTTGACCTTGCTGAAGGAAATGATGTTGGATAATAAGCTGAATAAGGCCATGATGCCTAAGAGTAGCAGTAGGGGTTGTAGACATAATTTACAGAGCACCATATAAGAAAGATGGGAGGTAAATTTTGTACTGAGGGTTTTGTCTCCCATGCTTAAGATGTATTAACATTTTCATGGCATCTCCCCCTAAAAGACTATGTTGCCCTTCACAAGTGATATATTTAAGTACCCACTTGGCTAAAAATTTCCAAGGTTCAGGAAGTGAATTTATTTTAATCTCTTTTGATTTTCCCTTGGAATATACTAAACATGAAGTTCCAGTCTACTTATTACCATTGAACTGACTAATTAAAGCACTAAATGAAAATCTACCTGTAGCTCTCATTCCTTCTTTTGGAACTTGTATAATTTGGCTTATGATTTGAGTTTTAACAAGAATCACAATGCCTTTTACAATTAAAAATTAAGGGGTGAGATTGGTAATGAATTCACTTACCATTGTTTCATCAAAACCTTAGAACTTTTCAATGAAAGGTAGCCAGCCATTGGTTCTAAACACTACTATAGAAGTTTTGTCTTTATGAAACTTTGTTGAATCCTTCGACTTTGATCTTGTCTTCTATCCCATTTCTATGCAGAGTCATAGTCATCTCGGTTCCTTTAACTCCAATTAAGGTGTAGGCCAGTATTTTGTTAAATTCGGTAGGCAACAAGCCCTAAGGATTGGTAGACCAAGTTTTGTTGAAGTCCGTAGAAAGGAAATGGTTCATTTGAAATGCTACAGCTGCATGAGTTTGTAATGTGGTATGATGATTTGATACAGTTAGATGTCACGCATTTCTATGGAGTGTGCCAACCATTTTTTCTTATTAATACAAGTTATGTAAAATGATGACGCATCACATTGATGGTGACAGCGATTCATTACTTCATTTATAACCCCTTTTTATGACATCCCGTCATTGTGATACTTGATGACTCAATTGATGATATCAAAGCTGCACACTTATCTATACACCTTTGGCAGCTCAATTGTATATTTTTTCATTATGGCATGTGTCATTCCATTTTGAAAGATTCAAATTTAGGTCATCTCTAGAGAATAGGATCTTAATCAAATCGAAGATAATTAGTTAACTTAAACATAGATAAATAGAATATATGTCTTACTTACTTTAACATTAGACGTTATCATTTGCTCACCACATGTCCTGCACAAATAGGATTAGTTTATTGCATGGAGATGACCAATCATGGGTCATGATGAGATTTTCTTATAAATGTTTTATTTTTTCCCTTTGGCTAGCCATTGCTAGTTTTCTAGCCAAAGCCCTTTTTTGCAATGCATAGCCAGCTAGCAAGCTAGTTTTCTGGGCATGCATTGTTAATAGCATCCTTTGGAGGGATTTTCACTATTGATTTTTATTTTTATTTTTATTTATTTTTTTGAATTATCAAGGAGCATGTTCACTGGAAGAAGTAGAGCTTTCTAGAACAACGACTTGATCCTTTACTTTTTAAATAAATTTGTCTTTATTGAGAGGATTTTGATAGAGCTTCAATCTATGTCCATTGACTAACAGAGCTCTTTTGCTGTCATCAATAGGTATCAGCTTAACAAGGAGCATGTTCACTGGAAGAAGTAGAGCTTTCTAGAACAGTGACTTGATCCTTTACTTTTTAAATAAATTCGTCTTTATTGAGAGGATTTTGATAGAGCTTCAATCTATGTCCATTGACTAACAGAGCTCTTCTGCTGTCATCAATAGGTATCAGCTTAACAGAACCATTTTCATAGACCTCTTCAATCTCATAAGGTCCCAACCATCTTGTTTGTAGTTTTTCTTTGAACTATTGAAATTTAGAATCAAACAACAGTGCCCAATCTCCTTTCTGAAACTTTCATTGCTTAATTTGTGCATCATGCCAAACTTTTCTTTGATGTTGTACCAATTTAGTTCTTTGTAGTGCTTCCATCCTCATTTCATCAAGTTGATTAAGCTGTAGGAATCTTTCTTTCTATATTTTTTCTAATTCAATTCCTATTTCTACAGCTATTTTCAAAGTTTGTAATTCAATTTTAACAAAGAATAAAGGCTTCTTACCATAAACCAATTCATAAGGTGAAAATCTAGTTGTTGTTTTCTAAGTAGTATTATGAGCCCAAATAGATTCTAGTACCTTATCTACCCAATCCTTTCTAGTGGAATTAAAAACCTTGGTTAAAATGGTTTCCAGTTCTCTGTTGGTGACTTCAACTTGTCCATTCACTTGTGGATGGTATGGAGATGTTTTTCTGTGCTGAGTTTGATACACTTGCATGAAATGCTTTATCATGTTTGACATGAACTACAGTCCTTAATCAGAGACTATCTCTCTTGGAGCACCAAATCGTTGCATGATTTTAAAATATAAGCAATCAGCTACCATCTCCTCTCTTGAATGAGTTAATGCTTCCATTTATGCCCACTTGGTCACATAGTCTGTACATACTAGGAGATATTCTTTTCCTCTGAAAAAGGATCCACTAGACTAATAAAATCAATTCCCCATTTCTCAAATGGTTCTAAAACCAATTGAGGATGAAGGTGCAGAGGCATCTCTGTTGAAAGAGTAAGTCATCCAATTCGCGAACAAACATCACAGTGTCTGACATATCTTTTTACTTGCTAATGAAGATGAGGCCAATAATATCCTACTCCCAAGATTTTATGTATGGTTCTTTGAGTTGAGTAATGACCTCCTCCTAGTTCATCATGACAAGCTCTGATGATATTATAAGCTTCACCATTTGTCACACACCTACGAAACACATGATTAAGACCAAGTTTAAATAACATTCCATTAATCTATTTAAAAGAACTTTCTATGATTAAACGTTTCTTTTTTTTTGTGAAAAGTGCAGAGAAAACTTCTCTGAGGTGAGATAATTGGCTATATCATCAAACCATGGAGATTGTGCTGAAATAACAAATAATTGTTCATCTAAAAAGTCATCTTCCACTAGTTCTTCTTCACCTGTAATGTTCATTCTTGACAATAAATTAGCAACCACATTAGACTTCCCTGGTTTGTCTATAATAGTAATATCAAATTCTTGTAAGAGCGATAGCCATCTAATAATCCTACTTCCCACAAATGCTTTGTTGGTAAGATATCTAATAGTTGAATGGTCTGTATAGACAAATACCTTGTACCCTGTTATGTAGTGTCTGAATTTATTGATTGCATAAATTACAGCTAAGAATTCCTTCTCAGTTGTGGTGTAATTTCTTTCAACAGGTGTCATGTTTTTATTAATATAATATATAGTATAAATTTTACCCTCTTCATCATTTTGTCCAAGAATTGCTTCTAGTGTTGTATTAAAAGCATCTGTGTATATATGGAATGGCTTAGTCTAATCTGGTCCTCTCAATCTGAAGTAGTAACAAGTTTAGCTTTGATGGTCTGAAAGGCCTGTTGAAAACTATCACTCCATTCGAATGTACTTTTTTTGTAAGCAAGGCAAACATAGGGGCAACTATTTGACTAAACTTATCTATGAAGCGTTTGTAGTAACCAGCATGTCCCAAAAAACTCTTAACTTCAGTTTGTGTTTGTGGAATGGGTAAGTTGGAAATTATTTTAACTTTCTTTAGATCTACTTGAATGCTTTTTACAGAAATATGGTGTCCTAAGACTATTCCTTCATCCATCATCAACAAACATTTTTCATGACTCAAAGATAATTGATGTTCCTCACATCTGATCAGTATGCTTTCCAAGTTGGTAAGATCTTTATAATTTTCACTAGAAACAGTGAAATCATCCATATATACCTTAACATAATCATTTATAAGGTCAGAGAATATTGCCAAAACTACTCTTTGGAAGGTTGTTGGAGCATTACAGAGTCCAAATGGAAGTACTTGGTAAGCAAAAGTTCTCCAAGGATAGGTAAACGTGATTCTATCTTGATCTTCAAATACTACCGTTATCTGGTTATACCCACTAAACCCATTCAAGAAAGAAAAATATTTCTTCCTTGCCAAGTTATCAAGAACTTGATCAATGAAAGGTAAAGAAAAGTAATCTCTTAATGTTGCTTTGTTTAGTTCTCTATAATCTACACATACTCTTAATTTTCTATTTTTCTTGGGCATAATTACCAAAGGTGACACCCACTGGCTGTCTGAGATGGGGTAAATAAACCGAACTTTCAGCAACTTTTGGATATCTATTTTGACTATTTCCTTTAATGATGGGTTTATTCTTCTTTATGGTTGTCTAATCGCTTTGATAGATTTTGTGTAAATGTGATGAGTACATATGTTGGGGTGAATTCCTTTCATATTGGTATAATCCCAAGCAAAAGCCTTGGTATGTATTTCCAATACTTCAAAGAGTTGATCTTCCTCTTCATTTGTCAACCAACTATTGATGTTCAAAAAAAATCTAGGTAATACCATGATTAGTTTTGTTCCTAGATAGTTGGATTCTATTTGCTTAAACTCACTAATTAATGAGTTCAGAGGACATGGATGAGGAAATAACTTATGAAACATAGCTACATTATCAACAAACTCTTTTCCAAGAGGAATCAGTCTTGCTAAGGAATATTAAAATGCATCTAAGAAATGAGTTTGTTGTTATTCTGCAAGTTTCCACACACTTTCCTGAATTAATCTATGATCATATGATGAAGAAGTACTAGCAGAAGTAGAAGTGGGGGTTTTAAAATTTTCTAACTGACCCAAGAATCTTAAACTAAGGCAGTCCATAGTTTCTAGACTGGCATAGTCCGTAGTTTCTGGACTGACAGAGTCTGTAAATTCTGGGTATAGGTCTCCATTCAATTTTTCCAAGTGTTTTTTAACTGTGATCATGGATAAGGAGGAAATGTTGTTTAATTTTTTGTTTGATTCATCTACCCAAAGTTCTTGTATGTAATTTGTTGATGGTTTTGCAAGAAGATACAAAGAGATGCATTTGGATTTTAACCCATTGGAAATGATCATGTCTCCTAACCTGTAATCAATCAATGCTACTACAGTAGCCAGCCATGGTCTACCTAAGATTATAGGATATCTTAGATTCTTTATTTTGGGTTGCAAGACCATGAAATCTACTAGATATTCCTAAGATTCTATTAACACTTCAACATTTTCTATTGTTCCCTCTGATTTCATTACCGACTAGTCTGCCATTTAAAGAATGGTAATTGTGAGTTGCATTTTCATAAGAGATAATGCATGGAGAGTATCAGTTGTCATGACATTGATTTCTACTCCCAAATCTACCAAGATGTTAGGAATTTATTTTCCTCTGATTGTAAGTGTGATTATTGGGCTTCCCAGATCTGCATATTTTGAAACTAATAGTTTTTCAACTAATAAATCAGCAACTTTTCCATCCACATGAATGGTTTCTGAATATTTTGCTTTTCTCCCAACTGTTTTGATACAAAGGTTTTTGATGGTCTTATTTAATTTAGGTATATCCCTAATAGCTTGTAGAAGGGGTACCTCAATATTGATCTTTTGTAACTCATGGACCAAGTTTGAGTCTGTTTTAATATCAGTTTCTCTTAATCTTTCAAGAAAAGGAATTACTAGTGTAGTAATGTTTTCTTTATTTACTTCAGGACTCATTTTGATTTCAGTTTCTCCAGTGCCTAATTGAGATGATTCTATCTTTTCATTTTCATCAAGTATCTCAAAAATAAGTACTAGAGGTTTTTGTATAGTTTTTTCTGATCTCAAATGTATGTCTAAACACTCAATAACTCCAACATTGATTGTTTCTTCCTATTCATTAACATAAACAGGTGTTGGTTGTTTATTTTTTAGATTTGTTATTGGTTGTGTAGGCATTAAGGGTTGATTGATTTGTCCTTGTTGTTGAATAATTGAGGGTGGCATAATGGTTTGTTGTTGAAGTGGTCTTCTTGGTTGGGTGAATTGTGACTGTGGGTTCCACTACTGATTCTATTATTGATATGGCTGTGGCATCCAATGCTGCTATGGTACCCATTGTTGTTGTGGTTATGGCACCATCTATGGAGATGTTGGCATCCAATCTTGTGCTGGCCATAAATTTTGAATTGATGGAATTTGGGGTTGATTCCAAAATGGTGAAGGAACTGAAACATTCCATGGTGCCATCCATGGATTAACTGAATTTCTCGCATTAAACTATCCTTGAGCTTGGTTTTATGGGGCAAAGCTTTGTCTCTAAATATAATTTACTTCTTCATTAGACTGGACCTAGGTTTTCATTTGATTCTTTAAAACAGGTAGAAGGGTGCAATGTTTGGTATCATGATCTATTGCACCATAGATCCCACATGATGAAATATTGGTTCTATCTAGGGGGCAGTCTCTAAGGGCATGTTTCTGTCTACACTTAGGATAGTAGATTTCTAAAAGCTCTATTGCATTTACTTTAGCTTGAATGCCATCCAAAGTACTGTTTAGTGTAACCATAATATTTGTTTTGAGATTAGCGAATTCTTCCATTAATTTACCTAGTTCATTAGATTTTCCCAACTTTCCTTTCCTAATTCCAGGTTTTGTTCGAGAGTAATTGGTACAAAGCTCAGAAATCTGATCAAAATCTAATTTATTTATATCTCCTCCGCCCATCAGATTTAAGGCATCTCTAGTGTCTTCATCCAATCCTTTCAAGAAAACCAATTTTTGAATGTCTTCAGTGAGTAGATAATTATTTCTTTTATGAGTGAACATGAATCTATCCAAATAATCCTCTAAAGATTCATCCTCATTTTTTTTTATTTTGAAAAAATACTCTTTTCTTTCTCGCACTCAGCAGTAATCTTGGTATTTGTTCAAGAATTATGTTTCCATATCATCCCATGTTCTAATAGAATTGCCAGGTAAACCCATAAACCATCTCATAGCTACATCTTTAAGTGTAGAGGGAAATAGTTTTAATTTTTGGCTATCAGTTGTGTAATCATAGGTTTGACATAACACCTTAAACTCAAACAAGAATTGATCAGGATCTTCTGTAGATCATCCCCAAAAATTTGGCAGATTAGCTAGTGAAATATTTTTCATGGGGGTTTGATCATTAGAATCTACAATAATAGGAAAGGAAAAAGTCATTCTTCGTAGTGCAAATTGTTGATTTTGTTGGAGAGCCATTTCTTCTTCTGATGATATTTCAAAGCTAGGATGATCTTCCCACTAAATGTTTATGGTCTCAGTTATAGGTTGTTCCAAGTTCTCAAAATTTTCTTCCGTTATCTTTGAAATGCTTCTTCTAATTCTTTGGCAATCTCTAAATAATGTCTTCCTGCAAGAGATTGATCTTGAGGAATTTGTCCTATGGGGATTGTGTGTGGCAATGGCCTAGTTCTTATCCCAGTTTTAGAGGATTCTTGAAAATAGGTTTCACTTGTATCTTCTAGTTCACTACTCAAAGATGTTGAAGGAGTGTCCACTTGTGTTCTTCGTGGAAGCTTTGGAATAAATCATCCTTTAGAATCTCTAGGATGGTACATCAATTTATTAATTGTTTTGGGATTTTTATGATTTTTACAAAAAAAATTCATTCTAGATCAATAATTATTACCTTACTAACACCTTGTGTTCTTCGGAAATGGCACCAAAAATGATGAGTGTCGTCTAACTCCTCATTTAACCAATATTCAATTGGTGTCTTATCAACAAGGGTTGGTGTCCAAAGTTATCTACATTAAGGTATGGGATGGTAGATCTAGAAGTCTGCTTATGGGGGTGCTTATTGATCCTATTCTAACTTTGACTAAACTACTTGATTCACGTTTTTGCTGAAAAAGAAAGAAATCAAATCAATCCACTCTTTTTCTGGAATTAAAAGATCACACTCCTATTTTACGTCTGCAAGGAAAGTAAATTCACACTTCTACTTACAGAAAAAAATTGCTTCACACTTCTGCTGTAAAAGAAAACATACTTTGCATAGAAAAGAAATGAAATAAGAAAATACTCTTTTTAAACTATGAATTTGTTTTGATGTTTTTATAAATAAATGCAAATAGTAACAAGATTCTAACTAATAAAATAGAACATAAATACTGTACACAGTTCTTGGTTCCAAGGAGAGTGGGCCCTTGCTCCTCTTGGACTCGGGAACAAAGATTAATCAGTGCTAGAAACTTGAAATATTAATTCATGGAAATGAAATGATTACAATCTGATTGAAACATGTATGCTTCTAAAATATCTAATTCTTGATTTTTTATTTTCTCTATATCCTCTATTTCTTCTTCTTTTTTTCATAGTCGAAAGTCTTACACTTTATACTAATACAATCAACTCAAAATAGGATGCAAAAGAATAGGACTCCTGGTCGATCCCTTCATCCAAAGATAAGAGATTGGATTTCCAAGAGATCCAATTATTTTGATGAAATAAATATCCTATCTTATAATAGTCCTAAAATTTAATTACATATAAATTTATCAAAAGTGAGTCCTTCAAAACAACAGGTGATTATTTTCCTTATTTGATTCTAGTTGGAATAGTTCTTTCTTATCCTATCTAGTCTCCAGCTTCCTGTTTGTGGCATTGTCCTTACAAAATTCTCAGAATTGACCCTATAGATTTCGTATAAATGAGAGCCTACGGAGTCCATAGAAATAAGCATGTAGAGTCCATAGAAATAAGCCTATAGAGTCCATAGAAAAAAGCCTACAAAGTTTGTAGAAACAAGTCTGCAGAGTCTATAGAAACAAGCCTGCAGAGTCCATAGAAGCAAGCCTGCAGAGTCTATAGTTCTGTTGGATGGAGATCAAAATGGAATGTTCACTATACATCACCTGTGTCTTCTTTCTGAGCATTCTTCACACCAAATATCACTAAAACATGCTATGTATTAAACATTAATGACAAAGTAAAGGTTCAGTCTTTGGTTTAATATAAATAAGACAAATATCGATTTTCCATGTAATAGCTATCTAAGAATCTAAGATTTGTATCAAATAATATCTTTTGAGAGATGATTTCAAAGAAATAACATGTCAATAATGAGCCATATTTTGAGCTCATCAGAAATGGCCTAAGATTCATGGCTACAGGGCTATTTGTGAGCATAGGGAATGGTGTTAGGTCCTCAAATCAAGTAAGAAGGATTTCCAAGCCTAGATAAAGGTTTTATGATCCTCTATTATCCTTATCTAAACCTCTAAACTTGATACATGTGCTTTCATGTCACTAATTTGGGCCCAAGAGGTGACTATACCACTATTGTTATTTAAGAAGATTAATTGCAGACTTGTAGGAAATCATGGAGAGCCCGAAAGTCTCTTGAACACTACTAAGAATTATTGTTGAGGTTTTTCGGAGCCTCATTATACTATGAAAAAGTCTAATCATATGATTATAAATAGGCTTGAGAAGTATTTTCCAATATATCATTGAAAGAACCTTGGGCGAGAGGTATAGTGAATTTAATGGGTTTCAAGTCACCTAAAGAGATGATGATCATTATAATATTAGTATGGAGAGCTCTTAAATAGATGCAAAGTGTCAAGGAGAAGGGAAGAGGTAAATTCAAGGTGACTTTGATGATCAATAATACCATTTTTCACTTCTAGATAAGGCAGAGAGAAGTTTCAAGAGAAGAGGGTGATGTGTCACTCCTACACCAACCCCATGGAACTCATCATTCCTCCAAGTGAGCACATATTTCGAGATTCCTTAAGACTATTTCTAACTCTTTTTCTTTTTGGTAACCTTCTTCATCAAGAGTGACATGTGTCATGGGAATCTCCAATTTTATCCTCTTTCTTCTTCTCATTATCTTCTATATATACATCCTTGAATGGCTTTGTAAGGATCCTCCACCTAAGCATGGTAAATCCCTACTAATTTGTATGCCTTTTATTAATGAAGACTACTGATTTTACCTGCTTTTATGATTGTTCCTAGTGTGTGTGCATGGATAGTTGATATTTTTAATTGATTTTCTTAGTATTATTTAGAATGTCATATTCTAACACATATATGTAGTTTGAAAGCCTCTTTTATAGGTCATGTGAAGTGTTCAAGTGAAGTTCAAGGGTTGAGTGACTATGTCTATTCATTAGTGTCATTTTGGACCTCTTATCTTGTCTTCCTATCATAAACATATTTCGCAACCTTCACATGAATTTTTGATGTAGGAGATATAGATTAGGAGTAGCATATGTTTAAACTAGTCTCATGGTTGATGTGCACATGCAACTAGTTGGTAGTGGTCAATTAATTTGGTGTATCACCTCCTTAGTTATCTTTTTTTCATGTTATTCTTATCCTTTTTCCTTACAAGCTATTAGTGTAGAGTTATGAACCTAATTGATACATCAAGGGGAGATAACCCTATAATCTTGAGATTCAATCCACCAATTAGGCCACCAATAGCCAAGGATTGTCTCCATGTTACCCCAAATTGTGAAGGTTTGAACAACCTTCTAAGGGTATGAATATGGGATATAATAGTTCTAGCATGCCTAGTGGGACAAGGATTTTATTCCATTTAAGATTTATTGATGTTGTTCTTAACACATCAACCATTTGAGGCATGAACATAAACATCAATGGCAACTTCAAGTGAATTTCAGTTGGTATTGGCAGTACAAGTGCCTCAAAAATTAAAAAAAGGTATGTATCATTACTCATTTGATAAAAATGTTTCTTGTTTACCTTCATATAAGTTTTATCAAGATAATGATGTTTATAGATTCTCCTCAAGTATCCCTCTAACAACATATCAGTCTTGACATAACACTTGCCCTCTTTCCACCAGGGCTCATACTCCCAATCAGCCTTAGCAAAGTCATTTCTCTCCTAGTCAACTTGAACAAAGTTTCAATGAGTTCAGGGTATAGTTCAAGAGGAAAATGGAGGAGAATTATAGAATAAGGGAGTACAATAGGAAGCATGATGAAATTTAATATCAAGCCTTTATACATCATCAAGAGTTAAGGTATAATGAAGAGTATTTAGCTAGACAAGATCAATCTAGGAAAGAGCAAGACTCTCAGTTGCTCATGATAATGATAAAGAATGAAATATAAATGAGAAAGATTGATATAATAATAGATCCTAGTTAGTTCATTCATTTTCACCTCATTCAAAATCTAAAGGACCTATTACAGTTTGTTAGGAGTGAATGGGCAGCTTTTGAGGAAGAGAACCAACATGTACTAACCAATGAAAGGCTGGAAGTAAGAGACTTACTTCAATGCATGGAAAATAGGTTGGTGATATGGGAGAAGAAAGAAGCCCCATCCAATCTACCCAATGTACCTTATTATACTCCAAGTCAGCCTTATTTGGTTCCAAATCCCCTTCAAGCTATATTACAATACCAAAAGAGGCTCAATTAATCTCTCAATGAGCCTACTAGCTCCAATTTTCTAGGTTAAAAGACTTGTACTTCCCAAGAGAAACCCATGTCCATTCAAGATTCACCCACTCTTCCTCAAGAACCTAAAATCACTCCATCTTAGAGACCTTATTAGACTATAACCCCTGGTTATGCCATGCATATTCTTGAGAAAGAACCTTCTCCTTTGCATATCCAAAGTCAATGGAAGAAGAAGTGTATGGAGGTCAAATCAAGAGAACTCTCAAGTTTCTGAAGTTCTTCATCAGCCCTTCAATTTTTCACCATTCATGAAGTTCAAGACACATCAAAGTTTAATAGTGCAATTGAGGAATTGAATGAGAAAAATACAACACCCTGAACACAATCTGCTTTTTCAACTCTTCAAGAACCCTTTAATGAACCTAACCTCCCAAAATTCTAAGTTGGAAGGATACTCTATCAATTTTTAAGAAAAATAATGAAGTATCTTACCCTCCCACCCTCTCCTTTTGTCAAGGAGAACCTATTGTGAAGAGGGAAAAATATGAGTTTTCAATTGAAAGAGAAAGTATATTAAAGAACATTGATGGAGGGGCAGTCCTTGAGAAGCTTGATCATGTTTCAGTTGTAGGTGAGGTTCATAAATGCCATGAAGAAGACACTCTAAGTGAATATGAAGAATAAATTATCATTGGCAACCCCATGGATGGAGAAGAAGCCAAAATAACTTCACATGATAAGGAGAGGTCTCTATCTTTTAACCAACAATTAGACAATATTCTAGATGTCACAGGTGATCAAGTGGATTAGTATAGATAGTATGGTTTTGATGTTGATGAGGAAGAAGATAAATCAGATTTGGAGCAAGAAAAGCATGATGAGCTAGACCATGAATGGGCAGATGTACTCCCATGTCTCACGGAAGAATAAAATGATCAGTTTGTACAAGAAGAGTATGAAGAGGTTGAAGCTCTTGGTATGACAACTTTTGAAAATATTACTGCAGCCCTTAAAAGAGATGATATTTTCCAAGAGAAACAAGACCAAGGCCCAAGTGAAGTTATGATACCTCTTAGTAAAAAGGAATTATTTATGTAAAATAGTGAAGAACTTGAAGATCAAATCAGGCAGGAAGTCATTAGTAGGTAGTTTGAGTTGGAGGATGAAGTAGTTGCTCTCTCATTAAAACAAGAAGAGGATTCCTTTTGGGATGATTTAAAATATTTTTATTCAAATCTTGAGACCAGATCAGTACCTAATCAAGAGGACTCCAAATATATGTGGCAACATACTCAAAACAATGTTGTAAGCTATGAAGACCTCAATGAACCTATAACTCATCAGGTGGTTGCTAAGATGGTTATCAAGTGTGAAGAATGTATTCAAAGGGAGTCCAATTAAATCATATCTCAATAGTACCTTGATGAGAATTGGAATCAATATTTGCGGCTTCTTGAAGAGATGGAGCTAGCAATAGTAGACAAAAAATATGGCACTCTTCAAGATGAATAAGAGATAGAGTTTGAGAAGCTAATAGAACCTGAGGTAGTTGTTGCCTTTATAAATCAAGGTATGATCATATTGGATCTCTCTAACACTGCCAAAGGTGGTCAGCAACATGAGGTATGCCTTGAACCACAATATGAGTATGAATTCATTGGATACATGCTTACTATTATTGACTCACTCGAGAATATGCCAAGGAGGTTGAAAATCAAGAGGTATGACTCATCAAACATCACATTCAATAAGTATATTGCTTTGTAACATTTTTCACCTCATGGAGGAAGTAAGTTCATGAAATTTTCATTTGATCCAGGTGGATCACTCCTTCTCCAAGATTTGTTTTGTTTTTTGGTTGCTTGTTTTGTTTCCCCTAAGTGCTTGTTAGCACAAGTGTGGTGTGTTGTCTTATTTTAGCTTTGTTGTGTGTGTTGTTCTTTGTATTTATGTGTTTGAGAAGGTAAATCAATTATCTTTGCTTGTTCAAAGGTTTTGCATCTAGGGTCAAGGTCCCATATTAGTAAGGATTTGAGTGCAAGTGACTCCATTGCCCAATAGAATGACAAGGCTACTGGTTTTTTAGCATTGTAGGCATGCTACCCCTATGAATCACCAAACTATTGACCAATTTTTCCCTAAACTAAAAGATCAACCCCTATAGTTCAAAACTTGACTTGTCATGCCCCCTAATTTTGTTGATATCCATATTGGTCTTGTGATGTCCTCAAATGGTGTTTTGAGGTCTCATTAGCATTGTTTAAGGTCTTAACTTCGCTCAAGTGTCTTAGAGCCCTCAAAGCCAACTTAGAGAATCCTAGGCGTGTGTAGTGATATTTTAGGATGAAACATAGTGTCTCTTGTGATCTAAGAATTTTACTCAAGAGAGGATGGTTAGTATGATGTTGGTTCCAAAATGAAAATAAAAGAAAAGAAACACACTAATAGAATAACATCTCTAGGCCTAGACACTAGGGAGAGCTTAGTTAACAAAAACAAATGACAACACAACTAAAAAGTAAGGAATAAAAACACAAGAATTCCTTCACCTTCCTTGGATGCTCCAAATGCCTTTGTAATGGTGGCTTGCTCAGCTTATGCTTATGAAGTTCTTGGCAATGGAAACTTGGCTACCTCTATCTCTCCTTAGCACCTTTGGCTTGTGTCTTGGCTTGGCTTGGAATCAATTTGGCTTGAAGCTTTTGGAACAATTTGTGCATTATAAATTTGCATTCCCAAGACTTAGAAATGATGTTCATGGCCTCTCTATTTATAAATTTTTGAGAATGTCTAGAATCAACCTAAACCATCCATCCTAAGATTGAGATGTGTGGCTAAAGATTAATCCAATTTTTCAATTAAAATTGATAAATAGGATCATCAATATTTAGGATAAAGGATCAATTAAGAGGCATAGAGGGCATTATAGAAGGGATTGATGAGGCATGGAGGGCATGAACCCTGATATTTGTGGCATTTATGGCCTAGAGATGTCTTCCCAAGAAATGAAGTCACCTAATGATGCAGATATTCATTATTTATTTCCAAAACAAATTATTCAACAAGTTTCCATAGAATTCTTGATTAGGCTCTAAATTAGATTAATTATCTCTAAGCATGATTAAGCACTTTATGCACAAATTACTTAAATTGATTAGAATACCTTATTATTGGTCTAAAATTTGACTAGATTGAAATTGGAAGTCACTGTCAGATGCATTATAATTGTATTCCCATTTAAGATGTTACCAACAATAAATAACAAAGGCACGTATCTCATGAGAGAGATTTGATAGGGAAGATCAATCCAAAGCACCTAGGTGCAAATTTAATATTTTGATTCAAAATGATCCGATCAAAGTTAGTTGGCCCATAAATTGCATTACCCCATTTAGGGATACCCTGACCAAAATCAATACTTGAATATGTCAATTTCACATCATTTAGCATGTTTTAGTGTTTTTAGGCCAAATTATGCATTTTGGGTGGAAATTGGCCAAAAGCCTAATTTGAGGTTATTGGTGGCCAGATTTAAGTGTCTACAGTTTACCCCTATTTAAGAAAATGTTGCAAACCATAGGCAAAGTAATGTCTTCTCAAATAATGAGAAATGGTCTGTATGCCAAAAAGAAGATGATGGTTGAAGAACAAAGCTCCAAATGGTTTTTTTGGAAGCTTATGATGATTCCCCCTCGAAGGAGTGGTCATCACATTTGTTTATGGATAGTCCCTTGAAAAGAAACAAGAAAAAAGGTTGAATTTAGCTCTGGTTGAGATTAATCCAAATAAAAAAATGCTTGCATGCATTGATGCAAAAAGGATATTGATTTGCCCAAAGGCGATTATAATCAGGAATAAAAGTCAAAATAATGATTTACCTATAGGCAAATATAATCATTAAGTAGACCTAGATTGGATAAATTGATGGTACCCCAATTAGGGATGATTAGCAAGCATAACTCAAGGATATAACCTGGAATACAGATTAAATATGAGTGGGTGAAAAGTGATGAAAGAGATGGATAGAGGAATAAGATTGATCATTATAAATGATTCAGTTATACCTACCAATAAGGAGATGCCCATCCTTATTACCAATGATACAACTAGAATGGTCAATGGATTGATTTGATCAAGGGTGGGATGGGAGGATTTTCCACGGTACCAAGGAGAAACTTCTATGGCTCCATTAATTGTAGACCTTATTGAAGCTAATTTTTGCTATAGCATGTGATGGTAGGCTTCATGATACAACACCATGAAGACTTGGTCAAAATATGCATAAGGATTGACTCCCGATATCCAATAAACACTCAAAAATAATACACCAATGATAAAAACCATGATGATAATATTGGCGTATGAATATGGATAGACTCAAGAATAATTCGCTTAAAGAATCACCCAATGAACACATACAGACTGAGTCAAGACAACAGTGCTGAAAGTAAATAAACAGGCAAGCGAATAAACAAATAAACAAAATAAACAAATAAACAACTTGAAAAAAACAAACAAATAGAAAGCCTAAAAACAAAAGCAAAAAAAAGCATCCTAATAATGACCATGCCCCAATAAGGCAAATCAAGGATAACTAAGTAGGCTTAGACAGGATAAATGTTTTTGGATTTTTGAAATGTTATGAATGTTTTTGAAATTTTGAGGTATCTTAACTTATTAGAGAATGACAAGATACCTTCTCACAAAATGGTCAGAGCATTTGGCTTAGGTTGCTCAAAAAATAGTGAGTGCGTATGGAAAGGGGGACTGAGGTGACCTCAACATGAATTGAGCATGACCCACATAGTCCTGAAATGACCTCAAGTCATAGTAATTCCATCCACACAAAAGGTAGGGAAAAACCAACTAGGTCCCACCAAGTTCTCAAATCTAAAAAATGGCCAGTCAAATGAAAACAATAATGGTAAGGTGATGCGACAATGTATGGTAAACAAGTGTTGCCCCTAGTTTGCCCATAGGTGGTTAAAACTAGGATACAATAGCATAGGTCAATGATACTAATTTGCTCATAGGTGGTTATAATTAGTAGAAGCACTGGTGAAACATTGATTTTCCCATAGACGGTTATAATCAAGCTCACGTAAACAAACTTGATAAGATGAAAGATATCTAGCCAGATCAACTGTCACACTACTTTTATAGACTATCATTATAAACATAGATTGGATTGATTGTTGAAACTTGATTAAAATCCCCTAACAAAAGGTGCGGGAAGAACCAAATGAACCAAGATCAAAACAAGATTGGGTAGGATGACTAAAAATAGGCTTTGGTTTAGATAGGAATGGAATAATAGGATGGTATGGTCTTACTTAGGATAATGATGGTTTGATAATTGGGTTAAAATGGTAGGAGGGTTGCCCCCAAGTGATGGGGTGAATGTTTGGGATCTACAATAATGGTAAATAGCCATATATAACAATGGCAATGGCATGGCAATGCGAAATGATATGGTACATGTTGTTGGCCTGGGTGTGGTTTTTGATTCTATTGTTCTTATTAATGGGGATATGCATGTCTTAATCAATAAATGATACAAATAGAATACTTGATCATGTTAATTAATAGCCCACACCTCATTTGAATAGTTTCTCTATCAAAAATGGCATGAAAATTTGGTTGTCAAGAATGCTTTTGTGATCTTCATTAGTTGTTGATTTTGATTCCTTCAAACATCAAGACAAGATATATTTGTAGCCTCTACAAAGGAAAGTATGACCATGGATGGTAAATAGGGACAAATAATGGACGGTAGGTTTGATTGTAAAATGAAATGGAATGGCAAATGATAATGGAATATAAAATGGTGGGGAAATAAATGAAGATATGGACTTTTAGTCACACTTAATGTTGTTGATGACAAATTTGACATAACTTTGGTTGTGGTAGGGCCGAAGACTTGTTCTCTCAATAAGACCACCAAATATTTTTGTTGTTTGATCTTGAGAGTAGCTACCATTTGATTAGGTTGCAGATAAGAAGCTATTTTGATTTGATCTTTGATTTTGTCTTCATACAACACTGAAGAAATTTTGGGCTTAGCTATTGGTGCCTCAAAAATGTTTTCACCAATGAAGTTGTCTTGATTGTCTTGTAGTGCATTAGAGAAGGTTTCACTAATGAACATTAGATTTTGAATTTGATTTTCTTCTAGCACTTCTAAAAAAATTCACTATAATATGTTGAGTTCTAACTTTGATTATCCCCTAGGGCCTTCAAAAAGGTTTCACTAAGAGAGTGTTCTTCTACAACATAAATGTGGTCTTGGCCTCCTTGCTCTTCTTTAATTGCTGTCACCATAGATTCAATTCAACAAAGTGTGATTTTGTAGATCCCAATCGACACTTGTGGGAGATGGAATGTCAATGATATGGCTATTTTGGTTAATGGTAATAGCCTATGGAATGGTAATGGAATGGGGAGAGGTTGCACAATCCTCATAGAAAATACTAGGATAACTTATGTCAAAGTTAAAGTACTCATCCTCAAAAACTATAGAAGGATCATAAATATATTCAAATTGATCTACGAGGCATGCATAACCAATATTGTAACAACCATGAACATATTCTTCTTCTAAATTTGATTCTAACTCAAGGGACTCGAGTTCAATGCTAAGACTGATGGTGATTCAGATTCTGATGGTAAATCTGATGTTGGTTCAAGAATAGAACCTGACTCTAAATTTGATTTTTCATCTGTTGGGTACTCTATTACAATGTTGTCTTGTTAAATATTTGGTTTTGGATAAGTAATGACCTATGATGGCATAATGGGCTCCATAAAGATTGGTTTGTCAAAATGAGACTTCTCTAGGATGGGAAATAGGTCAAGAGATAACTCCTTAGAGACTGGCTTGCCAATAGGATGATCTTAAAAAATAGGCACATGGTCAAGGTAATGATTTACCCAAAGGTGGTTATAATCGTTAAGAAATGACTTGACAAATATTGGCTCATCAGTGTGAGACTCCTCAACAACTGATATAGGATCAATAGGTGATTCATCACAAGTTAACTTATCATAAATAGTTGGTTCAATAAAAATATCTTGGATTAGTTGGTTCTCTTGGCCTTAGTTTATAATGAGTTGGAAAATATCAATTTTGAACATAGCTTGGTATTTGAATTATTGGATCGATTGAGGTTTGGATGGGATTGGTATTGGATGAGGAATGACTTGTGGTTAGATAACGGTAGGGCATTGGGGAGTATGATTGCTCGTATGAGCCAAAGGATAAAGTCTTAAGATGGTAATGATAGGGCATTATGGGACTTGATTGCTCGCACAAACCAAAGGATGAGTTCCTGGTATAGAAATGGTTGGGTGTTGTGGAGCTCGATTGCTCACACAAACCAAATGATGAGGTCCTGGTATAGAAATGATTGGGCATTATGGAGCTTGGTTACTCACACAAACTAAAGGATGAGGTCTTGGTATGGGAATGGTGTGACATTTTGGTCCTAGAATAAAATTGATACAATGTGGAGGAGCTTGACTACTTGTATAAGCAAAAACATCCAAGTCTTCCTCATAAACCATATCATCCCAGTCATGAGTTAGCTCATAAGCTAGTTCTTGATTGTGTTTCACATACTGATTATTGTAAAAATGGTATGGATCCATATCTCAAACAACATTATATGTAGTTATATCTTCAAATTCCTCCTCACAAGCCTCTTCAACCAATCAAGGTCTTGAGTTGGATTGTAAGTGTTTCGTGACTTTGTTCCCATGAATGATTAATATGAGGCAAATAGAAATCTATCTCACAAACCATATTAGCATCATTGGGGTCTTGACAAAAGCCATAAAAGTTATTTTGTGTGGCCATTCTATCATAAATCAGATTGTAAGTGACTCCACCATAAGTGTAGAGAGACATATCCACATAAATGATGAAAGCTCTGAAAATAAAAAGACTTAATGCTCTACAAACTCTAAAAAATAATGTCTAAAGGACAAATGGTTCAAACTTGGTCTAACTTGGTCGAAGGGGTGGAGTTGTATCTCCAATATAGTTTAAAAGTGGATCTATATCTCCAAAATGATTTGTGTTAATACATGGCATAAAACAGCCTAACATGAAATGCCTAACATCAAATGTCATACATACAAAAGGTCAAGCATTTGAATAAAAATTGGCATGTCAAAGGTCTAAGTCAAAGTATTCCAAACAAGGTCTAAACTAGGAAAGGGAAAAGTTGAGTGGCTATGTCTTTTGTCCAAACATAGAGTAAAAATCTAGGCTCAAATAAGCTGGCATATGCTAGGACTTTTGGCCAAACGACATCAAAAGCTAGACTTGAAACAAAAACTGATATGATTTGATTTAATCTAACAAATTTGGAAATAACTTTGACATAGACCTGACACATAGAATCAAACATAAACATGATCAATTGGCATAAGTCATAAGGCAAAAAGATCTTTGAGAAAGACTATGTTTTCCCAAATAAAGGCACAAACAATGATGAGGATAGGCATTAAACAAAGAAACTATCAATAGTTTTCAAATTTGGGTAATCGATTAACCAAAGTTATGTAACCCAAAAGAGAAAGATCTATGTATTAGCCTAATGAATTGAGGCTTGAACAAAAATCAATCAATGTTTGAATCCAAAATTGACAAGGCTAATTGAAAACTCAATGTTAAAAACTAGGATTTGACCAAATAAACTAGACAAGATCAGATAACATGACAACACAAGACAAAGGTCCAAATGGTATACATGACATGGTTTGAAATAAACAGTTTTGATACAATGGTAAACAAGTCTTGAAACAAATTGAGCAGCCTAATGGCATAAAAATAATCGAATGATGTGGTCAATGTTATGATTCAAAAGACTCAAAGACAAAATGATTTCACATGATTTGGGCAGCATAACACTACCCTTCACAACTTAAATGCATTGTTTTGACATGGCTTATGAACAAATAAACAAGTTTTAGTCTCAAAACACACCAAGAAAAAATGACCGAAATACACTAAGTATAATCATCCAAATCCTATCCAGGGTATAGCAATGTGGGGTTGACTAAACTAGTAAGTTTCAAACATCTCTAGGGGAATCAATTGTATAATGACTTTCACATCAAACAATGAAAAAGAAAAGCATGGAAATTGGGTGATCGCAACATTGGCTAGTTGTAAAAAGGTCATCTTTTTTACAACCACTACATCATGTGGTTCGCTCAGTGTATTATGATCTCCAAATGCAGATGCATTCTATGTGCAACTCCAATTAGGAGCCAAATGAAGTCAATGTCGGGAAATGAAACCCTGGGTCAAATCTTCCCTAAAGAACTCGTGAGAGGTGATAAAGTCCCCCTCGTAAGATAAGTTTGCATAAAAACAAAGAAAGCATGAAAGTAAAAAGACTTTAGGGTCATTTTAAAGGTCACCCAAAATTTGACGAGTTTTTGGGGAGTGCTTTAGATGACTTTCTTTCTAAGCCTTGGACTAGGCTATTTGCAATAGAAATGGTGCTTTTGATTCCAAGGGTTCCTGATAAGGGATAAATGGAAGAGTATACACACAACATTCCTCTTTTTGCCAAATTAATATAATCAACTATTACAAACAAGAATTGACAAGTGTGTTCAATTTTAAGCCCAAGTGAAAGGTTTGGTGATATTCATTTGACCCCTTGGTCTTAGTTGTAAACTTTGAAAACATTCACCAAAAATATCTAAATTCTTTTCTAAACACCAAAACAAGATTTTTAATTAATTTTTAAGCATGCAAAGGTGATTTAAACATGTTTTGAGCAAATATCAAGCTTGGTCCTATAGCAAAAATGTTAGCATGTCCTTTAGATTTGAAGCTTTTTTTAGTTTGAAATAATGAACTTTGAAAAAATAGCTCTTGGGTCTATGTTTTAAGAAAAACACAGTGATCGACATCGGTTATATATAACTGACAATGGTTAATTTGGCTAATCGATGTTGGTTATCTAACCAACATTGGTTATACCAAGATGGCCATGTCGATAGGTATATAATCAATGTCAATTTTTTCAACTGACATCGGGTAAGTTATGTAACTGAAGTTAGTTTTATTTACTAACGTCGATTACTGTGTAAAACTATGGTAAACAAAAAATGACAAAATAAAGTTAGAAAATCAATTTACAAAAGTTTTAAAGGTCCAAATAAATATTTTAGATTTGCAAAATGATCTTCTTTAGGTGTGAGATGCGTCTAGTCCCACCGATTATGCCATAATGTGATCTGAGAATTTGACTCAAGAGAGGATGGTTAGTATGGTGTTAGTTCTAAAATGAAAACAAAATGAAAGAAAAACACTAATAGCATAACATCTCTAGACCTAAAAACTAGGAAGAGACTAGTTAACAAAAACAAATGACAACAAACTAAAATGTAAGGAATAAAAACACAAGAATTCTTTCACTTTCCTTGGATGCTCCAAATGCCTTTATAATGCTAGCTTGCTCGACTTGTGCTCATGAAGTTCTTGGCAATGAAAGCTTGGCTACCTCCATCTCTCCTTGGCACCTTTGGCTTGTGTCTTGGCTTGTCTTAGAATCAATTTAGCATGATAATACTAATTTCTTGAAGCTTTTGGAACTATTTTTTCATTATAACTTTGCATTCTCAAGACTTAGAAATGATGTTCATGGCCTCTCTATTTATAGATTTTTTAGAATGTCTAGAATTAACCTAAACCATCCATCCTGAGATTGAGATGTGTGGCTAAGGATTAATCCAATTTTACAATTAAAATTGATAAATAGGCTCATCAATATTTGAAATAAAAGAGCAATTAAGAGGCATGGAGGGCATCATGGAAGGCATTGATGAGGCATGTAGGGCATGAATCTTGATATTTATGATATTTATGGCCTAGGGATGTCTTTCCAAGAAATGAAGTCACCTGATGATGCAGATATTCATTATTCATTTCCAAAACAAATTATTCAACAAGTTTCCATGGAATTCTTGATTAAGTTCTAACTTGGATTAATTATCTCTAAGCATGATTAAGCACTTTGTGCACAAATTACTCAAATTGATCAGAATGCCTTGTTATTGGTCTAAATTTTGACTGGATTAGAATTGGAAGTCACTATCAAATGCATTAGAATTGTATTCTCATTTAGGATGTTACCAATAACATATAATGAAGGCATACATCTCGTGCAAGAGATTTGATAGGGAAGAGCAATCCAGAGCACCTAGGTGTAAATTTGGCATTTTAATTTGGAATGATCTGATCAAAGTTAGCTAGACCATAAATTGCATTATCCCATTTAGGGATACCCTAGCCAAAATTGACACTTGAATATGTCAATTTCACATCATTTATCATGTTTTAGTGTTTTTAGGCCAAATTGTGTATTTTGGGTGAAAACTAGCCAAAACCCTGATTAGAGATTATCGATGGCCAGATTTAGGTGTCTACATCTCTCAAGTCACCCCACGCTTTGACCACCTTACATGAGCATCCCATACATGTTTATACAAGTTAAGGTTGTTTTGTAAAGTTTAAGGCAAATGTCAAGCAAAGGGAAGGTGCATATGGTCAAGTCTAATGTATGCCTAGACTTGCCAAGTCATTGTGAGAGCTAATACAGATGAAAGGTACATATAAGCACATGTTTCAAAGCCTAATAAATATATTTCTAATGTGATAAATGTTAATATTTGGTAAGATAAAGTTCAGAATCATGATTGTTTTCAAGTTCAACGTACAAAAGAGAATGAATCACTCCAAAGAAGGTAGTTTACGTCACTTGTAAGAGCATAAAGGGTCAATATTCAAGTTTAAATGCATGTATGGGTGGCTCTTCACCTCCATTAGATCAAGTTCATGATCAACAAGATTACATAGGTTTAAAGAAGGCAATAAATGCATCAGAATCTCCATCGAGCCCTTGGTAGACTCATAATGGCCAATTTCATATGCTCATTCCGTATAGAGGAGAGAGAGTGGTGAAAATATCTCTTGGAAAGATAAGGGGACCCTATTAGCTTTAAATTTTGTGTCATTATCTTTCTGATCCATTCCTTCTCCTTTTATGAACAATCACTAAGACTCCAAGATGCTCTTAAACCCTAGCAAAACCCTCAAGGCTCAATTTTGGGAATTTTGAGTACAAGTGTGAACTAAATGTGTCAAAGTAAATATTATAGAGGTCTTTAAACCATCTACATACCTTTCTCCACTAATTTTGGCATGTTTTAATATTTAAGAGAGAGAAAAACTCTATTTAATGATGAGTTGTAGACAAAAGAGTGAGGTTACAGATGGGTTTTATGATAGATTGAGTTTGCTCTCACTTAAAGAAGGCTATTAAAAATATAAATCAGCTACTCAATCATCCTTCCAACCTCCTCAAACCAATTTCAAGAAACAGGTGAACCAAAATAGTGAAAGGAGAGAGAGTCAAGCATTCAAAAGGATATTGCAGGTTTGAATCAAGAAAGTTTTGTGTTTTCATGAAGATCCAAGTCTATATGAAGAGCATGGAAAAGTTGTAAGCTCACCTTAATATCTCCTTGGCATCATAATGATCCATAAAAGATATTTCTAATAATATCAAGATCCAATTTTTCTCATATTATTGTCCTCATTCTTGACCCAAAGAAGTCAAAATCCTGCAGTAATAAGATGTTTTGGACCTCTCAAAGTGTTTTATGCCTCTTTAAACTTGGTATGAATCACATATTAAATATACATTAACTAAGAGTGTAAAATGACTTCCGCATAGGTGAAATACGTAATAAATAACACTAATCCTAATATACACCTACAACTTGTTGAGAATAATATAATCAATAATGCCATTTATACAATGTGGAATGAGGTTTGGATGATCAAGAGGGGTAAAATGAGCATGAAAGAAACCTTATATCCCTAGAGAAATCACTAAAGGGACAAGTAATAAGGTCCAATTAATAAGATCCACTTTCTATATTTAAGTCAAGAGCCTAAAACACCTATCTACAAGTCCACTAGGAAGATACAGGTCTGCCTCCAAAATATGAAGATGATAGGATAGTTTGGTCTTCAAGTTGAAGACTGAGAATGATGTAGGGGGTAATAATATTTGAGAGAGTAATTGGTATGATTAGATTTGATACAACATGAAGAGTAGCATTGAATAAATGGGTATGCTCATAGACCCTAACAAGTTTAGGCCTCAAAAGATACATACAGGTTTGTCACAAACAAAATGTGGTAAAAGTGCAATATTTGTTTTAGACTTGGGGACTAGGGATTGTGTAAAGTCAAAGGGAATATATATAATCTTTATATATTTTTTGTATACATTGGTAATGAATTAAAAAACCTTGGGTGATCACATACAATTCTTATTACCAACTTCACAAGGTGGACTGTGTTGGTCTAAAAGAGCATTTCTTAAGTAAGTCAAAAAGTTTCCTCTCACCAAGAACATGGAGAGGAGGTTGTAATAAAGAAGATAATAATTTCCTAAGAATCATAAGTGATCAGACAAACTGGTTTAAATGATGAAGTCAGTCAGAAAGGCCAAGAAGCATAACCATGCCTAGAACCTAACTCAAGCACCTACAGGCCTGTGGATGAAATGTGAAGGACAAGTGCATGTTTTGGGAAATTTGGAGGGATGAACACCTAAAGAAGGTTGAGAAAACATTGGAAGTAATTTATATAAATTTTAGACTCGGTATAATAGAAATAAAAGTGTTAAAAGGGTCTATTAAGGTCATTTACATCAATTTGTTTCTAAACCCTAAGCATGGGCTAATCTGAGTTGCAGTCAAGAAAAAAGATAAGGTGGAGAAGAGAATAACCTACACCCATAATTTGGGGTGGAAAAAATCCTAAGGAGAAACCTATAACCCAAAGCAAGCACTTATAATTCTTTTTCTTACAAGTTCCCCTCTCTTGAGTTCATAAGTGCATACCCAGTCACCCGAAAGACTACTTTCATCATGTGGGAGCTTGATGGAGAAGTTGTATGGGGCCAATTGGTTTTTATGGGTGTTATTGATGTCTCCCTAATTATATATTCTATAATTTTTTATTGGATTAGGCCCCTGTACTTTATGAATCATCGTTAAGATGGTAGACACCTAAAACTCTTCATAAGCCCTTAAAAGAACCTGAGGAGAGAAAAAGTGAGATAAATGACTTCAAGTGGATTATTTTGGCTATGAGATTATCAAGATGACATTAATGGGTCTCATAGTCATCTAAATAGGCCATTGGTTGTCATGTGCAAGATACTCTTGTATGGAAATGGCCTAAGATTCATAGCTACATGCCTGTTTATGAGCATGAGGAATGGTATTAGGTCCTCAAATCAAGTAAGAAGGCTTTGAAAGCCTATAAATAGGTTGTATGATCATCTATTATCCCTATCTAAACCTCTCAAGATGATACATGAGCTTTCATGTCACTAATTTGGGCCCAAAGGGTGACTATACCACTATTGTTGTTCAAGACGCCTAATTGCAGACCTGTGGGAAATCATGGAGAACCTGAGAGTCTCTTGAACACTAATAAGAATTATTATTGATTTTTTTTGGAGCCTCATTATATTATGAACAATTACAATTAGATGATTATAAACAATATTGAGTAGGATTTGCTAGTATATCATTGAAAGAACCTTGGGAGAAAGGTATAGTGAATTTGATGGGTTTCAAGACACCTAAAGAGTATGATGATCATTGTAATATTAGTATGAAGAGATCTCAAATAAATTCAAAGTGTCAAGGAGAAGGCCATAGGTCAATTAAATGTGACTTTGATGATCAAGAATGCCATTTGTCACTTCTAGACAAGGAAGAGAGTAGTTTCAAGAAAAGAGGGTGATGTGTCACTCCTACGCCAACCCCATGAAAATCATCATTACTCCAAGTGCACACATATTGAGAGAGTCCTTAGGACTATTTTTAACTTATTTTCTTGTTTTTAACCTACTTCATTAAGAGTGACATGTGTCATGGGCATCTCCAACATCTATCCTCTTTCTTCTTCTCATTCTCTTTTATATATACAACTTTGGATGGCTCTGTAAGGATCCTCCACCTGAGTATGGTGAAGCCATACTATTTATATGCCTTTGATCAATGAAGACTACTGATTTTACCTCCTTCTATGAATGTACTTAGTGTGTTTGCATGGATAGTTGATCTTGTTAAGTGATTTGCTTAATATTCCTTGACATGTTGTCATATTCTAACACATATATGTAGTTTGAAAGCTTCTTTTGCAGGTCATGTGAAGTGTTCAAGTTAAGTAAAAAGTTTGATTTAGTTTGTCTATTAATTAGTGTCATTTTTGACCTCTTGTCTAGTCTTCCTATCCTAAAAAAATTTCATAACCTTCACATGCAGTGCTGATGTAAGAGATGTAGATTAAGAGTAGTGTATGTTCAAACTAGTCTCATGGTTGATGTACACATGCAATTAGTTAGTAGTGATCAATTAATTTGGTGTATCACCTCCCTATTTAGGTATATTTCATGTTATCCTTCCATCTTTTCCTTAAAAGCTAGTAGTGTAGAGTTGTGAGCCTAATTGATACATCAAGGGGAGCTAGCCCTATAATCTATAAATTCAATCCACCTATTAGGCCACTCATAGCCTAGGATTATCTCCATGTTACCCCAAATTATGAAGGCTTGAACAACCTTCCAAGGGTGCAAATTTGTGATATAATAGTTCCCATTTCCACATCTAGACTTGGCACCCCTAGTTTCACAACTAGAACATGTTGCGTAGCTACTACAAAGACTTTCCTAGTGATGTCTTCTTTTAGCTACTGAAGGGCTCACCAATTTTTCTCATCATGATTATGTGATTTTTAAAAATTACAGTAAATACTATGTGGTGGTTGTATATAATTTTATATAAGATGACCCTTGGTAGTGGAGTGTTCGACTATGCAATAAAATTCACACAATTATATTTTGATTTTTGGACATTCATTCCTATGATGCCTTTATTTTCTACACTCAATACACCATAATGTAATTTTGGGTTTGTTTCTCTCATGAAATTCTTATATCTTTCATAGGATAATGTCTTATTTGGCATATGTTTTCATTATAGGCTAAGGACTTTATCCATAGTCTTCTATTTGTTCAACCTAGATCGTAGTTGATCTAGCATCAACTTTAGTAGCAAACTGCATTTGTTCAATAGCAAACCTAATCCTAGGTTATAGGCCTTCTATGAACCAAGCGACTTTGTCTATCTCTTAAAATTAGAAATTCACTCGATTCATGACATTTGATAACCTACGGTAGTAATCCAAAATTGATTCTCCTTATTTCTAGTGAATCTCCTTCAAGTCTTGATTAGTTTGGATTCCACACTTTTGCATCTTAAAATCCCCAATAATTTTGTTTCTGACATCTTATAAATATAAGGATCTTTTATTACTTTTGTACATGAATTCTAGAGCTTTCTATCAAGGCTCCTATGAGCTTGCACTTTTTCACATCATTATTAATGAGACATTTAACCTATCATTTCATCTCACAAGCCAACAAATATTATCCAGGGTCAGGCAACCCATCATATTGTGTCAGGATTTAAAAACTCCCACATTTAGAGCCATGTTTCCTATGTTAACACTTGAAACAACTAGATGCTTTGGGTTGTACTTAAAAGGTGTTGATATTAGTTGCAACTACCTTTTGGAGTACGAGTATTTTTATTTCCCTGTAACTTATGAGTTTATTAACTAAGCTTCCAAAATTTCTCTATGAACCCATCAAATGACTTCTTACATTTCTCAGCATCATTACTTCTTTCTGTTAACAAACTAGGCATAAGGGATTCATCTCCTTGGAAGGAATGATCCTTGTCTGAAAGGTACTCCCTCACTTGATCTTGAACTTAAACTTAAACTTAAACTTGGAATCCAACCTTAACCTAACTTAACTTTGTGATTCATCATAGCTTTTTAAGATTCTACCATTCCTCATCTCCAAAAACTATCCTCTCCTATAAGTGCTTCTTAAAACTACCATCTAATTATTCTAATTTATTCTCTGCAACCTCTCCATAATCTTTATGATCTCTTCTTTATACTTTTGTTGGGTCCTTTTCCCTATCTCTCATGTTCCCTATGATATCTTTGGCACCTTCAATACCTTTGGGTACTCCGAGTTCCCCATCTTCATAGTCTCCAACTTATCTTGGAGGTCTAATTCCTCTCGTGGCCTTCACAGTCTCTATCCTACTCCTACTTGTTACTTGAGAGTCACTCTATTCATTCCAACTCTTTTATTGTTGTAACTCTCTCTAAAGTCTCAGAATTAACTTCTCACTCTACTTTTATACATCTTCTATCTTTTTGGTTCAAATTCAATTCCCTTCACTCAATTCTTCATCATTCACCTCCTTTTAGTCTGCATCCCCATAGTGCCATAGACGATTAGTCCATATCCATTCGGATTGGTACCATGGCCTTCTCCACAACCAACATTTTTATAAATGCAGGCAGTAGATGTATAAATTTGTCTCTAATCCATATTACAAATAAATCATGCACAACTTTAAATGCAATGTATCTTTTCATGAAAAACTCAGTGATGTATCCATTAATTGTGGTTTTCAGTGAATGATCTATCACACAAGTCTAGTTGGTGTCCAAGTTTCACAAATTTTTCAAAATTTCTACAATTCAAACAAAGTGCTTTGTTTCTCTAGGCCTGAAGGAATAATATTCAATCCTTGAAAACCATGCGGCTAAAAATCTAAGTAATTCAAACCATAATATTTAATAAATATTGTCATATATGTGTTTGGTTATGATTTATTTCGCATAACCCCCTATTATCCTAGTTTTCTATTTTGTGAATTTGTGAATTATTTCATCCATCCAGTGTTTAATGTCTCTTTGATTATGTAACTATCTCATCATGTTTCCATTCCATGTTCACTGCACCATTGTTAGCAAAGGTTCCTAGAAAAATCCATCAGAATATGCTAATGTTTGTTTTTTGTAAGTTTAGTCATATATTCAACAAGCTTAGACAGGGATATGGAAAGATGATTCATTTGGAACTATTGATTATTTAATTAGTCACAATATATTAACCTAGATCATACATATTTTTTATATTGGGTACGTATATTCGAAAAAAATAGGGAAATGAATGTGCAAGAAACAACACAAAACATTCAATGAAACCATCAAATGATCTTTATTATTATCTCACTAATCAAAAATATTATTTCTTTATAATACAAGTATTTATAAAGCTTCAAGAAGACTGTCGCTTCACATTTTTAACCTTTTTATTCCAAGCTGAAGGATTCTTTTCATCTTTGACATAATTTTAATATGCAAACACATGTCAAATTACATACAAAATATTATACATCACACACAATATCATACATCGCACACATCACTTATAGAAGACACAATGATCTCACATTGTATAATATACTACAAACAGGAAGAGTTTTTTGTAATAAAGATATCAAGGATATAATTTCAAAGTCAATACATGGAAATAATGAACAAACACTCACCTACATCTGAGATGTGAAAGGGGTAAATTGAAGAAATGGAAATGCCACTATGTGGTAACTAAGAAGTATCTAAGCTAAGGGTGTAACCAAGAGATGTAAATAAAGGAAACAAAGCATGTGAAGGTAACATATAATAATCCAAACATGTAACACAATAATATACCAATATCACATATACACACACATATTAATACACCATAGTAAATTAAGAAAGAGTATAGGAATAGGGAAACTTACCTTGGGTTGACTTGTCTGTGTAAACAATTTTCCTTTGGCTCGAGTGGCACTTTGTGAGAGATGTTGTAAGTGAAGATCAATATGTACTTAAAATACCTAAATATCTTTAGTTATGGACTCCAAATACTAGGTGTACATTGTTGGTTCAGCTTCTCTTTTTATGACCTTCAAAGATCTTCTGCAAACTAGACATCCAAGTATAAGTGTTTAACCCTAAATTGAGATAGGTCAAATATAGTATAGGGTTAATAATATAGAAATGAATAAGAAAAAGGGTGATAAATAGATCTATAACATGTCAATTATTTTCAAACTTAGATAAACAATGTTTTGGATTTATAATATTGAGATATGTTAAAAATTAAAAGTATAGCTATTGATTGATATTGTAATGAATCAAAAATAAGAGTACTTAGTCGGTTTACTATGTGCATGTGGATCTAAGTTGAAATAATATAAAATTTGGATGAGATCATGATCCTAGATCAATCATTAGATTTTATAATTTTTCATTTTGGGGCCTCAGACGCTTGTGTCAGATCTGAAATGTTACATCGATGATGGTGTCTGAGTTGGACACATGTATCTAGTACAAAATATTAATTGGATCTAAGTGAAACCACCTAGAGCCTTTTGGGTTTTCTATTGCCTTTACTTTAGTGTGTTCAAATATCATGCATAAATAGTTTCTCTTTGTCAAATGATCAAACCCTAGCTTTCTCATCCTTGTAATGACTATGAAAAAAATGGATTAATGGGCACAGGGTGTTGAGTTGTCCCAAGGACCCCTCTATTAATAGGTGTTTCCTACATAGCCAATACTCTGAAGAGGGCCTCAGACTTATGTATTTCTCCCCCATGTGTTGGTTTGTGTGTGTATCAAGATACATGTGATAAGAAAATATATAGAGTGACCTAGCTTGTAACATAGAAAATATGGCTCATGAAATGCTCCTTCAGTACATCAAACATGTAGATGGGTTGTCCCTATGATAGATATTGAAATAATAAATAATATAGAAGCTTTGCTCACTTGAATGCTTGATTGAATATTTTTGCTAAGCTTCCTTGTGAGTTACTAGGTCTATGTTAGGTTTATGCTAGGTGAGGAATAGATGAAGATTGATCTTGTATAAATACCAAACCCTTCTATAAATATCTTGCATTAAATTACTTAGGAAAAACTTTAAGATATATTTCATTTGCAAATTTGATAACTTTAGGTCACTAAACACTTAGTTTGGCACAGGGCACTAGCATTGATGTAGGTGTCCGACTGGGATGTAAGTGTCAAAGAAGCTGGAAAATAGGTATAGGTCCAAAAATTTAAGAAGATGATAATAAGCAATTTTATATCATTTTGAGTAGTATAAAAGGTCTAGTCATCATAATAACATATAGCTAGACCAAGAGATAAGAAATACGCACAAGAGATCGCAGATGTGAACCTTTTGGCAGCTGGAAGGTCTTGGGAACTAAAGGTTACATCCATGAGAAGTACTCATTAAATACTAGACTGAGGTGTTATATACTCATATTTAGTGTCTACATTTATCCCCCCATTAATCTAGTAATAAAATTACTAGTTTAAATAAAAATAAATGCATACCTAGGTGCATGTATAACACACCTTATCTTTACGTAAATCCAACTTGGGTGCTTTATTGGTGACTAACATGAAACTAAGAGCATGTTACAGCATATAATCAGTGCATATAATTTGGAATTTAAAAAATTTGAAATGTTTGAAAAGAAAAAAAACAAAGTTAGGAGTACACTTGTGTATCGATGTAACCATCTTGTCAATTGGTAATTTGATTTGATGAGATATTTTATTGTGAAGCTTTTGAGCTGAGATTATGACAATTTGAAAACCTACAAGTGCAAATATATATATATATATATATATATATATATATATATATATATATATATATATATATATATAAGAGTATGACTTGCCTCCAACCTTGGATAAAATGTGATTTGTCATTTGAAAGTTGAGATTAGTTTAACTGTGCAACCCAATCATACTTATAACCCAGTGAGTGTGAGTGATACTAGTCAACTTACACTATAAATCTAATGTGGGTGGATGATTACATCACTCCATCTTATAAACTTGGTAAGATTGAGTGATGTAATCACCTCAACCTTGCCAAAAGTGAACCAACTACTACGGTAGATTGGCTCAACAGTCCATAAAAGTCCATCCTAGGGAATTTTAACGTCTGTAGAAGTATTTGAAATTTAAAATATGATTTGATTTTTACAATTTAAGATAATCTTTTGCATGGCATATGCACCTCATATATGTCTCAAGCTAAAACTTGGGTATAATAATGGTACCAATGTATATAATGTTGTCATGTGTATTTGAATCATATAGTTATGCAATTTGACCAATTTAAAAACTGTATAAGTGTGGAAGACATGTTCCCATGACATGCCCCATTGAAATATGAAACTGAGAACTATTATAAGTGTGGAGAACATGTTTCCATAACATGCCCCCATTATAATCTGAAAATACTAGATACTAAATAAGTATGTAAGTCATGTTTTTTTTCAAGTCCCCACTAAACTCTGAAATTGTGAAGGTGTGAAAGTCATTCCTCTATGACATTTCTCCACTAATATGTCCCCCCTTTTGAGGTGAGAGAAAGTAAAAATTGGTTTTTACCTTACCTCAAAGGGATAAGATAATTATATAATCTATGTAAAGATCATGTAGTATATAGGAGTGGCATGTTTAACTAGATATAACAATAAGGTACATAGTATGTGATCACATCAAATATTATAATGTATGATGTTAATCATGGCAACGTCTAGATAATAGTAGTACAAGCACACACATAAGAGCACTCAAAATCAAATCAAAATAATCGTCTAAGAAGACCTCAAACAAAAGGCATGTTCAAATGCCACACAATCAAAGGGACATGACTTAGTCAAATGTCTACAAAGTAAGTAATGACATATTCAAATATCCATACAACAAGCAATGACATATTGATATGTCAAAATAGCCAAACAAAGACACAGGGGTTTCAAATAATGGAGCATATTCAAATGTTCAAAAAAATAATACAATGCAAGACAAGATAGTTAAGGAAGTGCATAAATGAAAAACATGAAACATAAGCAACCAACATAAGCATGTCATACTAGTCTCTGGATATATGTGTTAGCAAAAAATGTTAAGCACAAAATGTCAAGTACACTGTAAAAAATATAAACATGGATAAAGGCATGTGTAAGTATATAAGCTCAAACATAATAATGGAAAATGATCATAAAATGATATAATTTGAGTGTATCATAATCAAAGAAGCAGATGTCCTCAATATCCAAATGACATGAGTAGAAGGAAGGCCCAAAATCTGAAAGTGCATAGATCATGTACATGGGAATATCTATATCACATTCAAAATATGCATGAAACATGTGTATATATAAATAAATGATATGTTATCTACCAACATGGAACTAACAACATAGATGCCAAGGAGCTAATAAGGTATGTAAATGTTGAATATTTTTTTAAATTTTTTTAGGTATGTTGAGAGTATTGGGTATGCTCAACCTTAGGTTGGATCATTTGCATTGTTTGGATCATGGTTAGATAGGTGAAAATTATGCATGGCTTGTTCCTCCTAATGATTTAATTGTGAAGTAGAATGGTCATCACCATCATGTGGAATATGGATCAATTTGTCGTCATGAGAAAATGAGATGCCTTATTGATTTTGGTCAATTTTTGCTTCCATTTGATATATAACCAAAGGGTTCCTACTGTGAGTGTGCATTGTGATTTTTGTGGCATAACCCAAACCCTTGTTTGAATCACTTTAGGACCACAAGAAATTGATATTATTACGTGTCCCAAGAATTCTTTTCAACTTCATTTATGTTGTAATTCTTTTAGATCAAATTCAAGTTGTTGCAATCGTCTTACATTGCAAGTGGTTTTTGTTTGTGTAAGGTCAACATGGTTATGCCAAAAGTAAGCACCACCCATGAATCATATGATTATTAGATCTTGTTGGCGTGGATGCTTTTGAACTTGTTTAGCTTGAGGCTACTCCTTGTAAATATTGGTCTCATGGTTGTTTGTAAATGAACATGCATATCTATACACATTTCAATATAAAAAATTGAAAGAAATAAAGGCCTTATGTAATGTTTTTTCTCTAAGTGGAGAAAGAAGACCCCTACTAAATATAAATTATATTTCCAAATTCGAGGGGATGTAATTTAAAGAATACAAAACATCTTTGAATTTTATAACATGGTCTTGAATAAGTTCCTCTTCATGTTGAGCCAATGCTTGCAAATGGTCCCATGGTAACTTTAGAAACTTGTGCTTATGAAAATGCATTAAAAATGCATCCTTAAGATTTTTTTGAAGAATGATAGAGACCCATCGGGGAGGCTATAGAACCAATCAAGATCTTATTTAGTTAAACTCCTATTAATAACTTTTAATAACAAACACCCATCCTTTGCCCAATGGACAAAAGAGTGTATATATTATTGATCTTAGTTGCCATCAAAGATAGAGAATAAAAGCATAATGAATTTGAAAGGATATAGGTGTTCAATGACATTTATGGTAAGGGGTTGGTCCACCAAGATATTATCATGGAAGATAGCCTCATGTGAGGAAATTTACAATTTTATAGTAACCATTTGTTGTTGAAGATTGTATATGGTATTCATCATTGATAGAGTATTGCTTAAAGAGTTTGGTAAAAAGGTTGAGAATTTGCTTGTTTGTTGCAAATTTCCATCCACATGACACATTGATTATTAGCATCTTCATGAAGAACAAGTGCACATTGATTATCATTAAATTTTGGAAAAATTGTTATTTCTTTTAGAAATTTTGGAATATTTAATATTTACATAGTATTTGAATGTCCATCTACCGTTGGTAATGATATAGCAAGTGAAATTTGAGGTGGTTTGGTAAAGGGCATTCTTTTAGAACATTGGTGGCTTTTACCTCTTTAGGTTTATAATGCACTCTTCTTTGTGGTGGTTTAATGTTATCAGGCAAAGAGTTCATGGTGTCTTTATTTACCTTTCAAAATTTTCAATATGAAATGAAGGTAAAATAGAATCATCACCCTCATCGAGAGAGATATTATTGGGAAATGTTTGAATGATAGGAGTTTGAATCAATGTGCTTGTAATGAAATCTCCATTATATCTAGTCTGTAAATCAGTCATGATATCCTTATGGATTTGGCGAAAGTTAGCACAATCGAATAAAAGCACATTTTGATAATGTGTAGCTAATTTGGTTGTAGAAGGTAATAGAAAATGTTGTCTATCTTCCTTAAGATTGTCCAACTCAACTCTTGGGATGATGGTGACATGGACCTAGTTAGAGGGATGATAACCACCACCATTCAAAGATTTGAGACGATGTGTTGTGCATTCGAAAATAAACATCAATAATCAATTTTTACTCCTTTGATATAGAGATGGATAGTTTCACAATCATAGTCATCAAAATGATCTATATCATCCATGATGATGGAAATAAAGTAAACAAATATTATAGAAAAAAATACGAAGAGCATCAATTTAATCTAGTTATGTCGAGTTCACCAAATGTTTAACCTTAAATTGAGATGGGTCAATATAGTATATAATTAAGATTATAGAAATAAATAAGCACAAGGGTGATAAACATATTTATAGCAGGGCAATTAATCTACAAACTCTAATAAATAATGTTCTGAATTTATAATATTAATATATACTAAAAATAGAAAGTATAATGATTGATTGATATTGCAAAAAATTAGAAACAAAAGTACTTAGTAGGTTTTACTATGCGCATGTAGATCTAGGTTGAAACAAGCTAGAAGTAGACTAGATCAGGATCTTAGATTAATTGTCTAATTCTAGAATTTTGCATTATAAGGCCTCAAACTCGTGTCAGATCTAGATGGTTGCGTTGATGTTGGTGTTTGAGTTTGATGCAGGTGTCTAATATGGAATATTGATTAAATCTTAGTGTGACCGCCTGGAGCCTTTTGGGTTTTTGTTGCCTTTACTCTAGTGTGTTCAGATCTCACACATAAGTTATCACTCTTTGTCAAATGATCAAACGTTAAATTTTTCACCCTAAGAGTGATTGTGGGAAAAATGAGTTAATGGGCATACGATGTCAAGTTGCCCCAAGGACCCATATGTCAATGGGAACTGCCTACATAGACAACACTCTAAAGAGGGCCTCAGACTTACGTATTTTTCTCTTATGTGTTGGCTTGTGTGTATTTAAAATACGTGTGATAAGCAAATACATATAGTGGCATAGCTTGTAACTTAGAAAATATGCTTCATGAAATGTTCCTCCAGTACATCAAACATGTAGATGGGTTGTCCTTATGATTAATATTGAAATAGGAAAGAATAGAGAAGCTTTGCTCACTTGAATGCTTGATTGAATGTTTTTGGTAAGTTGCCTTGTGAGTTGTTAGGTCTATGTTAGGTTTATGTTAGGTGAAGAATGAATGAGAATTGATCTTGTATATATACCAATCCATTTTATAAATATCTCACATTAAAGCACTTAGGCAGACCTTTAGGATACGTTTCATTTAAAATTTGGATACTTTAGGGCACTTGACACTTAGTTTGGAACATGACACTAGTGTTGACATAGGCATCTAGCTGAGACGCAATTATCCAGGAAGCTTGAAAATAGGTACATGTCCAAAACTTGCAGAGCATGATAACAAGCAGGGTTATACCATTTTGAGCAATACAGAAGGCTTATTCATCATAATAACATACCATTGGACTAAGAATAAGCAATAGGCACAAGAGATAGCAGATGTGAGGCTTTCCATAGTAGGAAGGTCTTAGCAACTAAAAGGTACATCCATGAGAAGTACTTTCCAAGTATATGAGACTGAGGTGCTATATAATTTAGATTTAGAGTCTACAATAAGGTCATATGCCCTAATTCCTCTTCTTCTTATTAAATGTGAATTTACATGCACAAAAAAAACATATTGGATTTGTTACTTACTAAAAATGGTATTTGGGAATCCCATATATGGATCAAATCCCTATAGTTCACCTATCTCAAAAGATAATGGACTCCACCTAGTCAAGTCAGTAGAAATGGAAATAAGATGAAAATAGAAGTCTATACCCGATTGATACAATATGAAAAATTTCACTAGAGATAAGATTGTGTTAACACGATCAATATAATAGGGAAAGATAGGGCACACTAAAGAACTATGTTGGCAAGGCCGCTACAATAAGAAAAAGGCTCACAAACATGAAGAGGAAGAAAAGAGGCTAAAAGGGAACAAGCAAAGTCTAGGTTGAGCATACGACATGATAATGAATATAGGTAGAAATAAAAAATTATCATGGGGAATCTCTCAAAAACTACCATGAGTTAGTGCACCCCAATCCTAGTGTACCCCTTTGGATGTACACTCAGGGAGATTGATGTGTCAATGAGTCCTGCAACAAAAATAGTTAGTGAGTGAAAAATATGAGGTGTTTACATATCCCATAAGCCACTGTCTTGGCTCTATATAACAATAATGAACATTGTGTGAGACACTAATAAAGACCCTCTTCTTGAGGGCATCTGAAATAAATGAGCATCCACCCATTGCATGATAATCCAGTCTAAAAATATATGTCCTCTACTAATGGACACTAATATTAGTCCTCACTAATATTGAATACCTGGAAATTGTACCATTGCTCAATAATGCCACATGAAATAATTTAAAACTTTTAATGAGTTGGCCTTAAAAAATATTTCCATAGGACAACCTCTACACACAACTCGTGTATGATTTAGTAATATTGGTTGGCAAGTTCTTGTGTGCACTCTTATGAAACTTTCATGTCATCATTATGTTGGATTGAAGTGGTGCAACACAAAAAGATGGAGGAGGATGTAATTTGAAACAAATTTTTAGTGAAAAAGATACTAATTATTAGTTTCATATGATAAATTAAAATATTAATATTTCCCATGTTAAGCACTTGTGTCATATGGTGTTTTAGAACAACATAAGAAAATTGAAGGCAATGATTACATACATTATGTTTTTGAGTAATGTTATTATGTTGTTGCGTCAAATGACAGGGGCAGACAACTAATGTACCGCTAAAATCAAATGCACAAGATCGTGTGACCCTTCACCATGACACAATAAGAGGGGCATCGCTATTGCTTCAACCTATATGCAAAGCATCGATAACATGGCATAATGTATTGCCACATAAAAGATGTGTGTTTCCCAATGTGCCTTCCAAATCATGAGCACTCTAACAAGGATGTACTATCAATGTGATGAAGCAATATTTCATTTAATTTATGTTTTCTCAAATATGAAGACTACTAGTGAAGTGACATATTTCTCTATCACGCAAAAGTCATACCTTCAACACTGCCTATATTTTTGGGGTGCATCATCAGGTGGTCAATCAAGAGGTGCACACCTTCCATGTAATGTATTATGCCATGTCACCAGTGCTATGTGCATATGTCAGAGCACCAACGCACCCTGTAACCTCAAGGAACACCAATATGTAATGTCATCTACTTCCACCTTATAACCACCACAAAAATCTAGTGTTCTACATGAGGGATAAAGAACCAATGGCATGTTTTTACAAAATAATCATTGGAGGCCATTGTGATTCAATGCTATTTCCATGATTAGATGCATCAATGCTTTAAGGTATAAAGAGCAAAATTGTGTCGAACCAGGTCATAGGTGCATTGTGTGTGTGTGTGTGTGTGTGTGTGTGTGTGTGTGTGTGTGTGTGTGTAATTAGGACAAATAGATAAAAACTATAGCACTGTAACAGATATAATTTAAAGAAGTTATTACCTAGTTTAGTACACGAGGTCCTTTTTCTATAATCTCAAATCTAAGAAAAAGGATTTGAAGGTGAATTGATGGTTTTATTAAGATAAAAGCCATGATTGGAAGAATAACTAATTAGACAACTTTGTGAATGTAAATCAATGAAGAAAGTTTCTATGTACCATCATCTTTGCAACACCACCAACGGATACAACTTTAATGCCACTAAAAATGTAGTAAAATGTAAAAAACATTACATGTTACCTTCAATGCACTTCGTGCATCAATGAATTGATGTGTTCAAACCCTAATAGAGGCAATTGTTTTATTTGTCTTTTAATTATTATAGAGAATGATGCATTGAAATTCCAACACGTACACCATGCAAATTTAGTTTGACAAAAACAATCAATGCATTGTGTATGATTATGTATCAAATAGCCCACAACATTTTTTGGATGCTCATCTTGAAATATGCACAACGATACTTTTGAGGATCAAGCAAGCCGATGCTCTTCAATTGAAACATGTGCACCTATAAAAACAAATGTAAAAGCCTTCCTCCAAACATCTACAAAAGCCTTCTTTAAAAACTTTTGCAAGTTCAATTTATTTTGAAAGCAACTCCTCAAAATACAAATACATATATGTTTGTTGTATTTGGCCTTGGCTTCTAATGTGAATTATCCCGATGACATTTAGATTGGCCAATTTTACTCCTCTCGTCCTCTTCTTCCTCCTATCTTGTTAATTTTAGGGACATTATGAGGGCTATTTAGAAATAATGCATTAGCAAGGGAACATATTGTGAGAGGTTTCAAGTCAAATTTATGAAGTTGGATAGATTTGTTTGTTTTTGCTTCTGCTAAGTTATTTAAAAATATTTTTAGCTCAAGATTTGTTCCTTCTTAATCCCATCAGATCATCCACTTCATTCACAAATCGGGAAACAATTCAGATTTGGGTAACTACATGAACTTTATGACAGGGCATATATTTTCCAATCTTTAGGACACAACATTCAGCAAAAAACTTTTTGAGCACTTGGAGTAAGGAAATCTCTGAGCTAGACTAAGGGAGGCATCCTTCAAGACAAAAATCTAGACAATTCATCACATATTTACTTGTTGACCTATTGTTAAGCAGTGTTTTCAACGAGCTTCCTATGGCTATTGTTTCTCTACAACTTTAAACATGGCTTTCTTTGTGTTCTAAGACATTCACTTTTTGAGAAGATTTCCAACTATTAGGATTTTGAAAACCTTTATTATTTCCAACCTGAAATTGTATGAGACAAATATTGGTTGTTTTCAAATTTCTAGTGGACACTGACTTTTTCAAGAACACTATTGAAGTCAAGCATGGCTTCCTTCTCTCCAACTCATATTAAAATATACAACTATAAGATCAAGGACTTTTTGTGGCAACACACTCATAGGGTTGATTGTTAATTACTGCACCTTAGATCTAAGTCCATTCTTATTGCCAACAATGTGGTTCTCCTCTCCCATTCCCCAAATTTATTGCTTAGACAATTGAACGACCTTGCTTGCTTCTTTGACCTTCGCCAACTCATGGCCAACCTTATTAAAACTAAGATTATGATTAAAGACAAGGTTTTCACAATCCATTCAATTAAAAATCATGCTTTTGGGGGAAAAAACCATGCAACAAACTTTTTTATCAACGTTTTGGATCACACCATGTGATCCATCATCAAGATGAGAAATTTTTTAAATAATGGATCATAGAGTGTGATTTGAAACATTGATAAAAAGTTTTCTACATACATTTGTCGAAAAGATTGATTCTTAAGATAGTGATTTTCAATACCTCCAAGAATTATCTATCTAGGTTTGCGTTCTATTAAAAAAACAAATTTGATATCACGAAAACTTGTGTACTTGAGATTTTAATTTACTAGTTCACATCTCAATCTAAAGCCTACTTTCCATTCCCATTTTTTAAAGAGTTATGTATTGCTCTTTATTTTGGGGCCTTACTGCTTTGAGACAACATGCTAAATATCCCTTCAAAGATGCCTTTTCATAGCATAATTGTTGAACCCATTATTTTATATAGGTTCTAGGTTTGGGGTCCCAACCTAAAGACTATGGAGTAGATTACCATGGACTTGCCTTCTTCCCCTTAAGGATGCGTTTAATAATTTTGTTTGAGAAGATATTGAGCAACTAAATATTCAACATGTTTGTTCATCTTCCATGTTGCTTCTCAAGCCCAAGATGACTTTCTATGCTGAGCACTTTGATGGATGACATCATCCAACCTAATTACCTCTGATACCATCGATCACATGGAGTGTGGTTCCTCTTTTGGCAATTGACGTTTGGTTCTCAACAATTACATGTGGAGTTTGAGCACCATATCACTTGAGACAAGATATGTCTTCTTTGTTCCGTCTAGGAGGTTGAGATTGAGGAGCACTCGCTATTTAGACGTCATGTATTATGAGTCGTGAGTGAGGCTTCACTATTGTGCAAAAAGATTTTTTAGTACCTCAACCAAATGTGTTTGGCCCTTTTTTACTTTTAGATTGTCACCTTCATACACAAGTCCTTATAGAGGTTTCACAAGGCCCCAAGGTGATTGCCTTCTTTATGATTATTTCAAATGCCGAGAGTTTTAAGCAACCTTTAGATACTATAGGCCTACAATTTAGTGATGATCGGCAAGACGTCCTCCGCATGTGACTACAAGGATTTCTCAATCCTCTTGCTCATGCATAAGGCATTGAACCTCAACCTCTTATCAATGTCAAAGACCTTTTAATTCTTCTGATCGACATGATGCAAATTGACGACATTCTCACATTACTTCTTCCTCTCTAATTACCATGATTCATCGACCTTGAATGTTATGAGAGACACTAGTGAAGTTACCAAGCTTTCCTTTTCCATCAAATCAACCCTTAGCCTATGCACTCCTATGGATACTATTAGATCTTTTATCAACCCCTTGAAATTGTTGATGATAATGGCTCTTTTGCTTTCAGTGTCAACTTAAATGACCAATTTTGGTGATCTCTGGATTTATCATCAAATCCTTCTTCACTTGGGTTTCTTGCACATATATTTTCATTTGTAATTCTTTGGGCATCAATGGTTTGGTACACATAACCTAAATTGCTCCTTTTAGCTTTGATATCAACCCAGAGTTAAGGTTCTAATGAAGTTACTTCTCTCCTTTTATTTTTGTGTCTCCTTAAATGTACTCATGTCCTATTTTGGTAACTCGTGGACATTAATATGATTTTTTCCTTTCTAATCTTATATTCAAATTCAAATTTATCCCATAGACTTTGATCTTTTATTTTTTTTTAGTGATTCACTAAAGATGTATCATTTACCCAAACAACATTAACATATTGTGATTAAGGTTCCCCTAACATATATGACCACTTGCAACAAATAAAAAAGCACACATAAATACTTGATAATAAAGATAAAACATTCACATTTAAAAATAAATAAATGAATGGATTGATTAGATTTATCACTTAAAATAGCTCTCCCTTGCACTAACCCACAAGCAGTGGACATGAATTAAAGGGCATTCTGGCTATCAGGCACACTTGTAAGAGTGGGACCCAAGTTCAAATCTTCTTACTGCAATAAGATGGTCTATAAATAAAACAGCCACATGGCAACATTGTGTAATGATAATTGGGTATTGTTGACCCTTTAGGTCAACCCAACCTGCGCAGAGCTCAAAGGACCCTACGCAAAGAGTCTTCATACTTACACAGTATCGGGTCCCTTAGGAGTGAGCTTGCGCATAGATGTCCCCCATAAGCACCCCAAGTTGGTAGTTGGCGCAAATCTGCACCTTGGTCGAGTATCTGTGAGCGCTTATGCACAAGCGTCATTGCACGCCCCGTGTAAACATTTATATGCTCTTGTGAAAAATGTAAAACTATAGGCGCGCATAGGTCGTGTGTGTAAATGTCTTGGACTTCAAGCGGTGATAGAGAAATGCACAGAGCGTAGGCTCCAATGTTGTGCGCACACATGAGATCTCCATTCGGCCTGTGCATTCTTCCTTGTGATACTTCTTAAGTCCAGGAGATAAGGTCCCACACTGAAATGCAAGAATTTGCATTTGCGTCCCCATTATTCACAGACGACACTCTAGACTGCACATTACTCCCTACGTAGGTTTGCAGCTCTCGAACACAACTTCGGTAACATACTTCAGTGCCCAGCTGTCCATTGTAATGTCCCGCACACACCTTTGCGCAGAACATCTCAAGTCTTAAATGTGCGTGGGTAAAGTGAGCAGAGCCGAGATTCAAATTGTAAGAGTGCACCCAAAATCTTCAATCCTCTTGTGCGCTCTTTTTCTCAAAAAGTCCCCCGTACCAAAATGTTAAAGACCTGAGCTCGATTGCAACAATTAGCATCTGCGATCCCATCATCCACAGGTTGCGAACCTTCCTCTACATAGATCAGCGCTCATCCTACTGCACAGCGTTCAGTGCGCACTCTTCGCGTGAATCGCAACCAAGTATTCAAACGTACACAGATCGAGGTGCAAAGTGAGCGTGCACTTAAATGAATGAAATCAAAAGTACAAAGATTAATCAGGCTACAGAGACTAAAGAAAGCCCTACACCTTCTTCCCATGCGAGCTCTTCGCACGCAAGTGTACCACCTGTGTGGAATCCGGCAAAGTCTCGAGCGCGCATTGTCTAGTGCGCAGATGGTTCCTAAGGGCGCAGGGCACATATTTCCGTTGCGAGCGCGAGGTTACATGGTAAAATATAAAAGGACCTGCACAACGTCTGCATCAACAAGTGAGCCCAAATGGATCGACAAGTGGCACCCAAGTACAGGTAGTAGTTGCGACCAGTTGGGCATTGAATGAAACTACGTCAGAACAAGTTAAAAGCAAAGGCGGCTGTCAGATGGCAGAGCATGGTCACACGCCTCCCTTGACTGCCTAAGCATTCTTCAATCCCAGACGCACACGTGGATCTAAGAGAATCCTTTCAACCACTCCCAGATTCAACTTGCCAAACAGAATTTAAGAAACATGGCTCTTAGCGACTGTCGCGTGACGAGTTAGCTTCCCTCATCGACCTAAAGCCCCGAGTGCCAATCTCTGAATTCAAATTTCTACCACCCCAAGTGATGAATTTATTGCACAAAAACTTGCTCAGCCCTATAAAAGCTTAGACTTTTATTGTATAAAGAGCCCTCTCCTTAGTATAGCAAAGCTCTACCCATTCAAGTTTGTAATATTGGCTTAGGCCTTAGAATTAATGAGAACTAAACTATATTTTCTTCATGCTCTGTGTTTGTGTGCACTTAAGGTTGATGATTCTTGTCTATGGATGTTCGTCTCTCTCAGTGTCATCCTCCTTTCGCATGAAATCAAAATCCTTTGCAGGGCGCACGCTGTGTATACACGGGTCTGCGTAGGCATTGTCTATGAACCGTTTGCCGTCCCTCTCAATGTTGCATTGTGTTCCCTTACCTCTGTGCGAAACACTTATGCATTGGATTCCCGATTTGAAAGTCGTGCCTTCAATGCCCTTAGTTTTATTGTGCCACAAACGAGTGAGGTGCTCGCTCTACTCTTAGTGCATCATTGCACTTTCTTTTCAACAAATCTCTTACCTTCTCCCTCCCTTTTCCCTCAAAATATTTAGGTTTAGCAATCGCTGTAGATTTCAATTCTGCTCTTGTAGGTTTGCACATTAGTCCTAAACCAAGTGCACTTAGATTAGAAGGAAGTTGGCCTAAGCCAAAGGTTCGTCTCAAGGAGCACAAGGGTCCCACACCTTGGGGATGTTTTCATTGTTGCAATGAGACAATGGATGTTCCACACACATAAGTGACTTGAATACTTTCGTGCCATGGCCGAACTCTTTCACGCCTCGTGCCTAACGCTTGCATTATGTGCCCACCAACGAATCCCCCTACATAGAGGACCATCCACAGGGGCACGTTTCGAATGATAACAGTTTCTAACATGCCCGATGGGACCAAGTTCAAAAGTTGGTTGAGAGATTGGTGCTACTCTCAGCAGACCAGTGTTGAAGACACTATAGAGCATCTGGGAACTCCAAATGTCTAAATTCAATAGTTTAAGTAGCCAGAGTGCCTAAAAATGTCTTTTCACCCCCCCATTTCATAAAAATGCTACTGTTATACCCTCCTATCGTCTGTATAAAGACCAAAGTACTCTTGATCTCACCCAAAATTGGCCTGGACCAACAAGATGCCAACCTCCCCATAGTGTTTGCCTCCCTCCCACCCTAGCTCAACCCTTTTGGCAGCCCGCTCATGCTCCAAACTAGCCTCAACGAAGCATCAAAGATATCCTATTGAACTTCAACCAGCAAATGAGGGAGTTTGACAAGGCGCTAGAGTATGATAGACGACAGGAGGAGCTTGCTTACCAAACTCACATCCACTTGAAACAAATAAGGGAGCAACAAAGATGCGAAGAGGAATGCTTGGCTAGGCAGATCATAGCAAAGGAAGAGCAAATACATCAACTGCTCATGCAATTACGAAAAAATGAGCCCCAAGCAATCCCTTTTATTCCTAACTTCAAACAAGCTTCCCCTGCAATTGCAGACAAACCTATGAGGAGAGAATCTTCCACATTCAATATCCCTAACTTCAAGCAAGGTAAGCCCTTTAAGCCTTCCAGTGAACCCCCTAATTTCAAAATCCCTAGCTTCAGAATTTCCCCTTCTAAAAGGGAGCTTGTACCCACGCCAACTCAAAATCCCATTCTTCCTCAAGATCTTCAAACTACTCAAACATGGCAGCCTTCTTGGACTAAGCACCCTAATTTTAGGATGCCCAATCTTGTTAAGGCCACTCCTACTTCATCAGTTGAACCCTCTTGCCCTATCATTATCTCCCTTTTCGAACGAGGACCTATTGTATGGAGAGTGGATGAAGATCATTTAGATGAGGACAGTACCTCAAGTAAGGATGACGAGGAGATTCCTTGGTAGCCCCCTTTGCACCACTAAAGCAGAGGAATCAACCCAGTCGCAAGAAGAGGATGAGTACGGTCAACTGAAACAACAAGACATTGAACAAGTGGATGGGGATGAAGGAAAAGAGTTGTTCCCCCTGTTTGACCAATTGCCTCACTTTGTTGATGGAGATGAGGAGAGCATCCTATTGCTCACCTCGACTAATGACTCAAAGCAACAGGGGACACAAGCTAAAAAACTTAATGAGTTGTTGGACTATGGAGATAAAAGCACAAGCGACGCTGAGACAAGTCCCCTTGTGCAGATGAGTGAAGAGCAGCTGGAAGAGGCTCTTTTTTGGGATGAACTAGAGGATTTTTGTTCAGGTTTTGATGCTAAACCAACGTCTGCGATGAGGGGAACTCATGAGAGATTGTATGGAGAGTGGATGAAGATCATTTAGATGAGGACAGTACCTCAAGTAAGGATGACGAGGAGATTCCTTGGTAGCCCCCTTTGCACCACTAAAGCAGAGGAATCAACCCAGTCGCAAGAAGAGGATGAGTACGGTCAACTGAAACAACAAGACATTGAACAAGTGGATGGGGATGAAGGAAAAGAGTTGTTCCCCCTGTTTGACCAATTGCCTCACTTTGTTGATGGAGATGAGGAGAGCATCCTATTGCTCACCTCGACTAATGACTCAAAGCAACAGGGGACACAAGCTAAAAAACTTAATGAGTTGTTGGACTATGGAGATAAAAGCACAAGCGACGCTGAGACAAGTCCCCTTGTGCAGATGAGTGAAGAGCAGCTGGAAGAGGCCCTTTTTTGGGATGAACTAGAGGATTTTTGTTCAGGTTTTGATGCTAAACCAACGTCTGCTATGAGGGGAACGCTAGATCAAATTTAGCAACCATGGGGACTCTATCACGACCAGCTTTGTGAAGCTAAAAGGGGAATTTTAGAAGAATCAAAGGCAACAGTGATCCCAACCCATTGGGGGATTTCGAGCTCTCAGAAGGCCATTCGAACTGAGCACATAGCACAAGGATGTGGGGGAAATTGCAGTAGCAAATGAATTTCATTTCCACCCTCTCAACATATTACAGAGGACTTTCCAAAAGACATGTTCGACTCAAAGGAGCAATTGCAAAACAAGAAAAGCTCGCCCATTGAGGAGGAAGGCCCTGCGGTGGTGTTCATCCTTGAACCCCTCCTCTTAAAAACTGGGAATTTGTGCTACCAATTTGGAGAATGAGTCTTCGTTCATATGTGTCGTCCACATGACAATAGTCTTGCGCACAGTGGGAATGACCTCAGAGGCTTTTGTTTTGACCCAAGCAAACCAAGGCCTCTATTTTCAATTTGTATATAATAGATTAGGTGCTTTTCTTTTCCCAAGTCCCTACGCACACATGTAGGTAGTCATATGTTGGTTTGTTGTTTTCCTTTTCCCTAAGTGCTTTCGCACCACTATTGTTTTGTTTCTCCACTCATCTGTCCTTGTGTTTTGAGGAAGGTCCTAGCTCTTCAATTATTTAGCGGTAAGCCAAGCGAACTACAAAACAGTTAAAGTGCACAAGGGCACATAGTGTAGGCAAGTGTGTAGAGGCTTGCATGTGAAGCCCAAGCAGAGAGGCACACGTGAGAATTGCACTATCAGGATGGATGGATTCCAGGCTTCAACGACTCCGTGGCCAATGGATTGCTTCAAAGGCCATTGGGTACCTACTTAGTAGGTACACGGCTTGCAACAAATGACCTTATGCAAAGAGTCTTCATGCTTACACAGTATCGAGTCCCTCAGAAGTGAGCTTGTGCACGAATGTCCCCCATAAGCACCCCAAGTTGTTAGTCAGCATGGATCCGAACCTTAGTCGACTATTTGTGCGCGCCTATGCACAAGCCTCGATGTGCACCCCGTGCAAATTTTTATAATCTTATGCAAAACGTAGAACTATAGGTGTTCGCAGGTCGTGTGCATAAATGTTTCGGACTTCGGCCTATGATAAGCAGGGAAACGCACAAAGGGCAGGTTCTAATTTTGTGCGCACACATGACATCTCCATTCGACCTACACACTCTACCTCGAGAGACTTCTTAAGTCCAAGAGATAAAGTCCCATGCTCAAACGTAGGGATTTGCATATGCACCCCCATTATTCACAGACTATGCATTACTCCCTGTGCAAGTTCGCAGCTCTCGAACATATCTCTGGTAAACATACTTTAGTGCCCAACCATCCACTGTAATGTCCCATGTGCACCTTTGCACAGAACACATCAAGTCTTAAACATGTGCAAGGAAAGTGCGCAGAGTGCAAATTCTTTTTTTAAGAGCACACCCAAAATCTTCAATCCTCTTGTGCACTCTTTTTCTCAAAAGGTCCCCTGCGCCAAAATGTTAAAGCCCCGAGCTCGATTGCAGTAGTTCGCATCAGCGATCCCATCGTCCACACGTGCACCTTCCTTTGCGCAGATCAATGCTTGTCCTATTGCGCACTCTTCGTGCAAAATACAACCAAGTATTAAAGCGTGCGCAAATCGAGGTGCAAAGTGAGCGCACCCTTGAATGAATTCAAAAGTGTGAAGATTAATCATGTTACAGAGACTAGAGAAAGGCCTACGCCTTCTTCCCACATAAGGTCTTTGCGCACAAGCGTGCCACCTATGCAAAATCTAGCAAAGTCTCGAGCTCGCACTGTCTAGTGCACAGAGGGTTCCTAAGGACGCAAGATGCAAAGTGCAAATTTCCACTATGCGTGCAAGGTGACATGGTAGAATCTAAAAGGACATGTGCAACTTCCACATCAGTGAGCCCAAATGGATCAACAAGTTGCAACCAAGTACAAGGAGTAGTTGCGCGCAGTTGGGCGTTGAATGAAGCTGTGTCAGAACAAGTTAAAAGCAAAGGCAGTTGTCAGATGGCAAAGCATGGCCACACACCTCCCCTCACTACCTAAGCGTCCTTCATTCCCAAATGCTCACATGGATCCACAAGAATCCTTTCAACCACTTATAGATTCAAATTGTCAAACAAAATTTAAGAAACATGGCTCTTAGCCACTGTTGTGTGGTGAGTTAGCCTTCTTGATTGACCTAAAGCCCCAAGCGCGAACCTCTGAATTCAAATTTCTATCTACCACCCCAAGTGGTAAATTTATTGCACAAGAGCTTGCTCACCCCTATAAAAGTTCAGACTTTTATTGCATAAGGAGCCCTCTCCTTGGTACAACAAAGTTCAGCGCATTCGAGTTTGTAATATTGGCTTAGGCCTTGGAATTAATAAGAACTAGACTATCTTCCCTTCATGCTTTGTGTTATGTGTGCACTTAAGGATGTTGATCTTTGTTGTGGATGTCCATCCCTCTCATTGTCATCCTCCCTTCGCACATCTACACAAAATCAGAATCCTCTGTTGGTTGCACTCTGTGTATGCACAGGTTTGTGTAGGCGTTGCCTGTGGACCGTTTATTGTCCCTCTCAACATTGCATTGTATTCTCTTACCTCCGTGCGAAACACTTATGCATTGGATACTTGATTTGGAAGTCATTCATTCAATCCCCTTAGTTTTATTGTGTCGCAAGCAGGGGAGGTGCTTGCTCTAGTCTTTATGCATTACCACATTTCCCTTTCAACGAGTCTCTTACCTTCTCCCTCCCTTTTCCCTCAAAAGATTTAGATTAAACAATAGCCATAGATTTCATTTAAGCTCTTGTAGGTCTGCATGTTGGTCCTAACCCAGGTGCACTTAGATTACAAGGAAGTCAACGAACTCCGAATGTTCGTCCTAAGGAGTGCAAGGGTCTCACACCTTCGGGATTTCCCATCATTGTGATGAGACAACAGATGTTTCATGCATGCAAGGGAGTTGAATACTTCTGCACCCTACATTGAATGCTAACGCACCTTGCATCCACCAACAAATCCTCCTATGCAAGGGACCATCCACGGGTGCACATTTCAAATGACAATAGGGACATTTGAGCAAAGACCTTATAATCTCACCTAAGATTAATTCCCAGGGTCCTGATTCTTGATTTTGTAGCTGTCAAAGGCTTTGTTATTGCTTTAAATTATTAATATTTTGTCATCATTTTTTTGAAAAAAGGCAAGTTGATTGTTTGAACAATGTGATGTTAAGATTTACCCTTTTTGCGAAGATTTATCTTTATTTGTTCTATTTTTAATTTTAATGGTGAACAACCATAAAAATATCAGAATATCTAAAAATTTGGATAAGATTCTTGTACCCTTGCAGTTTGGTTTCCATGCTAAAATTGCATGTGTTTTACAGTATACCTATTGCTTTGCAAAAATGTTCTCAAAATCTGATCCATTATTACGGGTTGAAAGGTGTTTCTAAACTATAAACACAATCTAATTTTCTAAATCTAGAAACAAATAATCATTTTTTACACATTTTGGATTTAGCATTTGAAAGTTCAAATTCTTTAGTGCACTCAGATTACATCCTTGAATTTGGGCATACTTGAGTTAAACCTGACCTCGAAAGACCAATGAAGAAAAGGATATAATTATTCCTTACATAATACTTTATCCCCACCTCCACCATGTTCTTTGCCTACCTTAGTATGAATGCAAGGTTTAAACAAACACAGGTCTGGTTTTCAAAATTCATGGTCTCCCTCTCCCCAAGTACGTATGCCCTACACTATAGAAATATCAATTTGCTAAGTTTCAATTGTTGATTCTAATTTTATTGTAGGGCTGAGGACATTTATCAATAACAATGGGCTGTATACCCTTTTTCTCCTCCAACTCAAGCTGGGGAAAAAAAGTTGATTATACCATCATTACCCCAATAAATTAAATCTTACAGCGTTTAAGTCACCCAAGGGTGCAAATTATTCACAAGCTTCAATATGGATTTTTCAAGATTTATAATATGCTTCTTTTTTCTCAGCCAAAATGAGAACAATGTCAAAAGTTAAAATAAAAAAAACCATCGTAACATTAAAAATATTGTTCAAACAAATTACATTCATTGACTGTCTAATCTCGGTGAACATTTTAACTGAAAGCAACGAAATATCATTTGACTAAACAACTATATGTCCAATGTGAGTTCCACAACATAGATAATATTTTTCCTTTGAAGATTGAGGAGCCCCCTTATAAAGTCCATTCCAAGATGCTTCCCGCTTGCAGTAAATTCTGTATATGCTCCTTTTGAGACTCAGCTCAGTTGAATTTAAGAATGGTCGAGTGCGTAATTAAAATTTGTGCTAAGCAAGCATGTCAAGATAAGCCTGTAGATCTGATATTGATCGCATGCCAATCTTGGCAATATCTTCAGCAGAATATTCATATTTTATGAGGGACAAGACCTGTACATGTGCCTCAACAATATTTGTCCTGGAAGTTGAAGTACATACTTGTTAGAGGTAAGGACCAATGGAATGAGGGAAAAGCTGACTATTCCTACTGGAAGATTATAAAGAACCAAGGTTGTTATAGTTAAAGAATCATGACAAACCCATTATGTAAACATGGTATTGGAATCCTAGACTGATGAGTTTCTCTACTTCATATCATTACATGCTCTGTATCAACTGTGTCATATGCATGCTTATAAAACAAACTATGTCCTATCGACATAAATTAAAGCAACCAACAGCAATGCAGAAAATTTATAACCAAAATATATAAGAAAACATGTCAATTTGTGTTTTACTTGATTGGCTTGAATAAAATTGAGCGAGTAGAAGGATTTTGCAAGTAAAGCGTCATTTTTGAAACCACCCCTGGCAAATCGTGTGCAATTGCCGTGTCAACCTACAGTGTCAATTGAAGATAAGACAAGAAATTTGTTCATCTAACTTTCATGAGAAACACTAGTTTTAATTCTACTCGAGTAAACAATAAATGTTAAATGGCTTAAAGTTTGAAAAGAACATGAAATCAAGACAAAGGCATCAATCTTGAGACAATAATATACCAAACGAGTGTCAAACCTTTTCCACTAACTCTGCTAGTTTGTCGGGCGTTGCAAATGCCTGATTTTTTAGGGGCTTAAAATTGTCAGATCCTGAAGATTGATCCCGACCTGCAGATGACAATGCAAGCTTCACTGCAGTGACCTGCACAGCAGTTTCTCGTTAGATATTTATGTGTATAGCTACTCTCATAGTCCATGGATTTACAAGAAAAACTTGCATAGTGACCCAGCATGGCAAGCTTCATGCTTTGACATAAGCACAAAAGGCTATGACATCCCCATTTAATAAACAATATAAGCCAGGTCAATTTGCGACCACATCCTTCAAACGCTAGAAAATTTAATTAAGCAAGAAAACTGAAGCTGGATTATTGGATTGGCAACATTTGATTGGCTACTGAGCTTAGTCATTAAGGAAAAACCCAGGGGTACATAATTTGAACAATTTATAAGGAAATGGCAAGAAATCTTACTGTAGAAATAACACTTCTATTTTCTATGCATAAGGGGTATATGCTGCAATTCTATAATAAGTATTGCTGATGAGCTTGACAGTTATATTTCCTCCTAACATGCACAGCAGAGATCCAGATATACACAATATACAGTTTTCCTATGTTGCAAGAAATGAGAAACGATGAAACCTTGTGGCAACAAAAATGTGATGATAAACTGATCGAATGACACTTCTATTTTCTATGCATAACACTTCTATTTTCTATGCATAAGGAGAATAGGCTGCAGTTCTATAATAAGTATTGCTGATCCTAACATGCACAGCAGAGATCCTGATATACACGATATGCAGTTTTCCTATGTTGCAAGAAATGAGAAATGAAGAAACCTAGTGGCAAAAAAATGTGACAATAAAGTTAGAAACTGATTGAATGAGATTTCACACAAGAAACATGGTGTGTGTGTGTGTGTGTACACACTGTCACACACACACACACCACATTTATACTGATATACACAATATACGATTTTCCTATGTTGCAAGAAACGAGAAATGAATAAACCTGGCGGGAGCAAAAATGTGACGAGAAACTGATCAAATGAGATTGCACACAAGAAAATCAAAAAATCGGATATATTTACTTTTTTATATTTAAATTTTAACATTTCAAATATTTTATTATTAACATTTTAGTTTTAATGATTTTATTTAATATTTAAATATTAATTTTTTTATTTTAAAATCTTTAAAAAAAAAATTTAAAATTCAAACAAATAAAATGGCCCATTAATGCCATTTCCATCAGGTCGGCATTTCGGCCCATTGTAATGTGCACCAGCTGAGTCTTGTTACACAGCAATTTTCAGATGACATTCTGGAAGGTAATGCCATGTAATTATACAACTTTTCTAGCCAGAATTCTCATTTGGAAATAATCTTTTGTTACATGGTAAAATAACAAGTGGGTCTGATAATGCTAAATCAACATTGTGGTTTAATTATTATTGTTTGTTATTGGTTATATTATGTTGGATTACAAACTCATTTGATTCCTTTAACAAGAAAATATCCTGACCCAGATTATGAGAAATTTCTTTGTAGTTGATTGTTGGATGTACAGATCTCGTCCCCCACAATTGAACAATAATAATTTTATGTTTCCAGGTGATATTGCTGACTCTTAGTTGTAGCTTGTATCTCATTATTAACCTGAGTTTTAGTTATTGCTTCTAGATTTAGATTGTACATAACTTGGGAATTCCCTTAATGTAATTTAGAGAAGTACAATTGTAGCAATTCCTAGTGTTTATGTGCGTGTGAAAATTGAAGTTCCCATAGATATCCATGTCTGATATGTCATATGGATACATGCAATTATGCTACTGGATGAATGTTAAAGCTGAACGAAATTCATAAACTAAATCGTCCCTTATAGTTTTCTTGTCAAAATTTTGAATAAACTTGAGAAGCATCACATAACCAACAAGAAAGATGGATTACAGATGATTATTCAGTATAGAATTTTTTATTAAATCTTTTGGAAAATCCATCCGCCTTCTTTGTCTACAATCAGGTACTGCTTTATTTAATTAGTAAACCAGTGATTAATGAAAGGATTTCAATAGTGCATTGTTATTACAAAAAATCAAGATTTCCATCATATTTTGAAAAGGAAATACCAGTGTTATAACCGAACACCAGTCAAGAATAGAGACTACGGAACTAGCAAACAGAGTAAATGATAATTAACCTGCTAGCAAAGCAATTTTAACAGAATGATATGAGATTATTGAGGAATACCTGTCTTCAGGGCAGTTTCCTTCGGGAATGCCATTAAACGAAAGAAGGAAAATAATTGTAAAATCTCATTCATTTTAATTAATACATGGTAATTTATACCAAATGAGAAAAGATCATATATTAAGGCAATGTGGTATAGAAAATGAAATCAATGTGATAATTAAGAGAGCTCGCAGAGGAGGAGACCACGTAGGATTAGAAGCTACAACATTGGAAAATATTACCAGCCAGACTATGATGGCCAACTTTATTTAAAAACTAAATACAAACACAGGGGGACCATGCAAAGTACATTTCCAAATGCTATCTCACAACAAGTTCACAAGGACTATTTGAAAGACAGATTTCATTCACATGCCCCTTCAAACATCCAACCAAGAAAGGAAGATGTTTTACTAATTTTCATAGAGTATATGAGTAAATGGGAGAAGGAAAAGGCATTAACTAATAACACTTTTGCGAGTGTAACAAAATTTATTTATGAAAATGTTATAACTCAGTTTGGGTGCCCATTTGCAGTGTAGAGGTGCACATTTCTTAACAAGATAATCAAATATATGATGGCCATCTAAAAAATAAAGCATAATAAATCAACAGCATACTATTTGAGAGCCAGCGCACAAATAGGAAAAACTAAAAGGGTGTTGATATCTATCAGACATAAAAATGTCAAATAGAAAAATAAGAATGGGCTGAAAGGTTACCTATAGTATCATGGCCATATGGATGACATTTGAAATAACAGAATTTACACCATTTCAATTAATGAATGGTGAAGAGGCAATCGCTTTGGAATGGTGGATTATGGACGTACGGATGACACGGTAGCAACTGGGAATCAATTGGTTGATATAGGAAGCTTACAAGAAATATTATATCAATTCGAAAAATTAGATATGAAAATAGCATTTGTACAATGGTCCAGAAGTTTGCTCAATATATAAAAAAAAAATGGCATGATCAGCATTAATGACAGAAAATTGGGAATGTTGGTTCTCGAATACATAAAAAGATTAGATGAAAAATGAGAATTTTTTAAAGTGAAGTGGACAAGGCCATATCAAGTTTCTCAAGTTATGGAAAATGGTGCAATAAGATCAGGCAATGGATGAAACATTGCATAGACTTTTTAAAAATGCATCCAAACTAAAAAAGTACCAAAACCAAACTATTTTTCCAACAACGAACACAATAGTAATACCAACATTGGAGGAGATGCTTTTAAGAAAAAACATATAGCATCTTTTCCCTCCCCAACAAAAGTAAAACATTGAATCGAGCAGTCAAACACACCTCCTTTTGTTCTTTGGGCAAACTAGACAAACTAAGGTGTCAAAAATGTCCTCTTTTTCTTCCAGCTGAAAACCTAAATAACTGAAGGAATCTTAGGGGAACAAAAATTTATTGCGGACGACATGCACAAGTTGTTCATTGCAGGACAAACATAAATGGCTTTTGACATCAGACAAATACTTCTATTACTAATGTGCAAACAGACCTACCATCAGGAATATCAGCCAATAAAAAAGTGGCAACTCAGAAATGCATTGAAAGCAAACTCCAGCAACCTCCGTGGGATAACAAATGACTGCAAAAGTATATTGCACCTTTTCACCCCTAAAAAAAGTGAAGTATCAGGAAAAGATGTCAAACGATGCTCTCTTTTGCCCCCAAGGCAAAGTGAACAAACCAAGATTTCAAAAGGTACTCTCTTTCGTTTTCCAAGGAAAACCTACTTAACAAAAGAAGACAGACATGGTTAGGAACCCATAATTTACTGCAGGAAATACACATAAGTTGTTCACTGCATGGAAAAAAATGGTTTTCGCATCATGCAAATGCTTTTAAAAATAAATACCAATGTTTAAACAGTCCTAACATTAAGGAAATCAACCGATTAGGAAGTGGCATCTTAGCAATGTATTAAAAGTGAACTACAACTACCACATGTATAACATAAGACTACAAAGCATAAAACAAAACCTTAAAAAACATTTAGCATAGTAATTACAGAAGTAATTCAAACACGACCAATTCAGCTGGTTGAACATGTTTTCAACAAGGAATGAGCAGCCATATCCCACCGGTAAATTGGAGAGGACTATTTAGGTATCAAATATATGTGGCAAGACTATCACCAGTAGAGAAACTGTTTTGATGTGAATTAAATTACATCAGATACACAATAGTTTTGGAACCTTTTAATAATGGTGTGATGTACATTGAAGCAAAGACTACGGAGATGTTCATTGAGATTATTTCTTTGTGATTTTGAGTTGGTGAGGCTCGTAGATCAACCACTAAACTATGCTTATTAGGATGCCCGAGTTCAGGGCTCAACTACGAGCAATGTATTGAATCTCAAGGAGTATGCAAAAATTGTCAAAGTCCGGATGAATCGAGCTCTGCATCTAATTGCAAGAGGAATCATCCCAGCCATAAGAACGTTAAAAGACCAATTCGCACCTCTTTGTATCCTACAAGACAAGAAACTAGTGTTATAGAGTTATCTTTGTGATTTTGAGTTGGTGAGGCTCATAGATCAACCACTAAACTATGCTTATTAGGATGCCCGAGTTCAGGGCTCAACTATGAGCAATGTATTGAATCTCAAGGAATATGCAAAAATTGTCAAAGTCCGGATGAATCGAGCTCTGCATCTAATTGTAAGAGGAATCATCCCAGCCATAAGAACGTTAAAAGACCAATTCGCACCTCTTTGTATCCTACAAGACAAGAAACTAGTGTTATAGAGTTATCTTTGTGATTTTGAGTTGGTGAGACTCATAGATCAACCACTAAACTATGCTTATTAGGATGCCTGAGTTCAAGGCTCAACTACGAGCAATGTATTGAATCTCAAGGAATACGCAAAAATTGTCAAAGTCCGGATGAATCGAGCTCTGCATCTAATTGCAAGAGGAATCATCCCAGCCATAAGAACGTTAAAAGACCAATACTCACCTCTTTGTATCCTACAAGACAATAAACTAGTGTTATAGAGTTAGCTTCAATGCTAACCTAATGGAAAACTATGGTGATTAAGCACAAGTGCCATTCGGTGAAACCTGCATATTTAAGCAAACTGATACGGCCATCTGAACCTAATAAGCAGACCCCTCCCATCGGTGGCCTAGGTTACTTACAATCATTGTTACACCATTTACTCAAAGAATCTTTCAAGTGATTTTCTTTCTTTCCTGTATAGTTACAAGAAAGATATAAATAAATTATATATTTTTTCATTTATGACTAGACTAGATCAATGGGACCTAAAAATACAGCCAAGAAGAATAGCAGTAGAAAAGAAGTGTGTTATCTCCTGAATCAAAACCCTGGAATAATTGCTGAAGCAATGTTTGAAAGTCCTAACAAAGAAATTTAGGGACAAAAGACCCTCACCTTAGGGTCAATAGAACTTAGAATTATGGGGGAAATCCCTCGAAGATATTCAAGAGATCAATTTGAGGATCTTGTAACTTTTCAAATATTTGATAAGGCTCTTTCCTAAATATTAAATATATTCAAAGGCTCTTTACTAAAGATATTCAATGAATTGAGATTTTTGTAAAAATGGCAACAAAGAATTTAAATTAGACTATTTTCACTAATGAACAATGTGATATCCCATTGAACATCAAATAAATGAAGTTCAAGGCTCAACTACAAACAAGGTATCGACTCTCAGGGGATACTATCATTTGTCAAAACTTGAGCTCTACACCTAATTGCAAGAGGAATCACGACAACCATATGAATGGTAAGGGACCAATAATGCCACCTATGTGTATCCTAAAGGACAATAAACTAGTGTTATAGGATTAGCATCAATGCAAACCTACAGGAAATCTAAGTATGGCGATTAAGTGCAACAGTGTCATTTGGTGAAACCTGCATATTTAAGTAAAATGATAAGGCCATATCAACCTAATATGCATACCTTGCATCAGTGGTCTATGTTAGTTTTTTTATAGTATTGTAAGAGCGTTAACAAAAGTCTATACATCGACTTACAACCAACAATAATATGGCCAAAACAGGCCCAACAACAGTATCAAAGCACCGACCAGCAATAAGACGCACTTACAACATAAAAAAAGATACAACAAAACCAGAAAAAACAACCAACAAAGCAAGAAACTCAGAATACAGTCAAGAGAACAGGTCCCAACTGTCCGACTGTCAAAACCAAGTCCCATCTGAGCATTACCAATCTCAACATCCATAACATTTCCCTGACTATCCTGAACAAGTCCCTTTTTAAGTGTGAAGGATGATCAGGTCCAACTGCTTACCAATACTTTCATCACCTCTATCTAAAGGACTGTCAACAGCCACCTGAGAGATAAGATGACTCATTCTGGAGTTCTGAATCTGTTCCAACAATTTGTCCCCATCCACCCTACTATCGTTGTCAATGAAAGTCTGAAGCTTAACCAAAAGACTATTAATATTTCCATCAAACATCTGCTCAACACTAGTCTGCAGCACACCACTATAACCCCATCTGGAAGCCCATTACCAAGATCTGATGACTGAGAGGAGCTATCAGCACACATAGAAACAGTGTCTTTCCCCACATCCCCAAAACTAGCCAGATCATCATGACTATTATCAATTCTATCATGTTCCTGTTGAAAGTCTTGAAGAGCAGCTTGCAAGACAGAAAGCAATTCATCATTATTCTCAGCTATTGCTTCCTTTGCAATCTGTCTGTTTCCAAAAAGCCAACTAAAATAGGGTCCAGGTTGGATGCTTGCTCAAATTATGAATCCTTCAAAAATCTCATTCATATTCTGAGATATGGACATCTGCAGCAGTCTCATGAAGAGTTCTCCAGTCCGGATGAGGGCTTAATCTTGGGAATCCACCTGTATCCAGCAGAAAATTTGAAGTGATCTTCATCATATCTGACCTCAGAAACTATTTCATCTCAATTTACGGCACCTTAAGTTGAAGAAAGATCTGCAAAGAAACAATTCTCACGATCACTTCTATAGAGAAGTTAGTAAGAACCCTGCCCTTAAACTAAAAAACCTCTAAATTCATTTGTTTCCACAGGAACCTTAGGATCTTAGTGGAGAAAACCAGCCAACGTTTTTGAAGGAAAACATGTATTTTCTTATTAACACAAATATACCCAAAAGCAACATTAACCCAAGTAATAACACAAGAAAAAACACTAGACCAGATATTCAAAGAGTTCTTTCAAACACTAACAGCAAAAGGACAAGTAAAAAAGAGATGTTCAATAGTTTCCACCCCACCACAAAAGGTACAAAAGGGCTTCCCAAAACTAGAATTACAAAGAACCGCACTAACAACAAGCTTATTGTGAATAAGCAACCATATAAAACAAGACTTCTTAGGTTCAAGACACATAGACCAGTCACCAAATAACCTCAAATTGATACTTCCAACTAAAAAAAGGATCACATACAACCCACTTGTGATTAAGGTTAAGGTAAATATTTTTGGTGAATGAGATCTTATAGTACAGCATCTTGGTAGTAAAGTCATCAAGGGGAGGTCCTTTAAGCCATTTGATACTTTCCCAAAATTCACCCTCATCCTCCAAGATAGACACCGAGTTGCTATTATGCAGAGACTTCAATAGTGATAAATAAGTTCTTCGTTGTGAGGAAGGAATCTGAAACTTATTTTTAAGCTCAACCCATGAGGCCCAACCTTCCTACGAGAAGAATCATTGAAAGTCTTTAAGCCCTTGGAAAACCAAGCAAAAGCAGAGCAACCCCTGATTAATGCCAACGGACAATTATTAACCTTGAGATTCCACCAAAGAGATCTATATCCTTGACATCTTGAACCGAGCCCACTGAATAAAGGTTTCACAACCACCAAATGTTTAACCATCTCCCAAGCTTTCAAAATTTATTTGAATATAGGGGAACCAACAACCTTAACAAAGCAAGATCCAGTAAGAAAATCCAAGATGTGCTTCACTTTCCATTAAGGAACTCCTTTAGGGAATCCTCTCAACATGTTATGTCTAACAAGGGTTTTCCATGGTTCGTTACCTTTAAGAGCTCTAATGGTCTATTTAACAGCAAAAGTGATTCTTTGAATTCTCAAATCCTTAAGGCCCTACCCACCTAACATTTTGGGCTTGCAACAGATGTCTCAAGCAATAGCATGTCTTTTCCTGTTACCCTTCTCATCTGACTACAAAAAAACTCTAAGAATCTTATGGAGTTTGTTAAAGTGAGATTTATCAAACAGCCAACAGGAAGACTAGTAAATATTGTATGAAGCAAAAAAAATCTGACATACTTGGATCCTACCAGGTACAAAGAGGAGATGTCCATGCCATTTAGAGATCTTGTTTATTTTACAAGCAGCCACTCCCACAATTCTTTGGAGGGATAAAGTGAAAAAGGAATACCAAGGTATCTGACCAGTGTTTAGGACCTTTCCACATCCATCCAAACTCAGCAAACCATTCTCAATGGTCTTCATCCCACCCAATAATACAAGACTTCAAATAAGCAACTTTTGACCCAGAAGCAGAGCAGTACACATCAAGTCTAGAAGCAATCTGTTGAAAATTTTCCTTTTTCAAACTGGAAACAGACTGGTATCATCTAATAATAACGCATTCATAAATTCAGACTTGTAAGGCAAGGAAATACCTCTTATAAGAGAACCCAATGAGACGTCTCTAAAAAGGTAGTGTAGAGCATTGGCTATATTATAAAGACAGAGGGGACAAGGGGACAACCTCATCTTATGGGTCAACCACTAAAGATTAAGAGGTTCAATGTAAGCATCCCATTGATTTCAATCACAACAAAAGCATCTTTAAACAAAATATTGACCATTCTACAAAACTTGTCCTGAAAACCGAAAGCATGGAGCATACTGGCAATGAATGGCCACTCCATTCTGTCATAGGCCTTTTCAAAATCCAGGAGAATCATCCCAACCTTCTAATTAATGTCATGAACCCATTGCATGCTTTCCCGACTAAAGATAAGATTAACAAGGATATACCTTTCTTCAACAAAGCTTGTTTGAGTATCAGATATAATGTGAATAAGCAGAAAGGAGAGTCTTCTAGGAAGAAACTTGGCAAGGATTTTGTAGGAGACATTCAACAAGGTTATCGGTCTCCAATTTTTGACCTGAGTTTGATCCCCATCCTTAGGGATTAGTTTGACAACTCCCCTATTAATATCAGGACCAAAAGATCCTACCTCCAGGGCTTCTCTATATATATACTTTTAAGGCACTCACGAGCAATCCAATCTTTATTCATTTGGTAAAATGCAACAGGGAAGTCATCAATCCCAGGAGCCTCATCATTTTTGAGGGAGTCAATAGCAATCAAGACTTCATTCAATAAGAATTAGCTATCAAGGGACAGAATGCTTAAAGGACACCTTTTTGGGAATACTATTAGCAAAAATCCTTCTATTTTGCTCAATCTACAAGTTAGAGCCATCCGAGGAAAACATACTAGAGTAGAATGAAAAGAAAGCATTCTTTATTTCACTTATATCCTCAGTAACAACTCCTCCAATATCAATTTGATTAATCTTTTGCTTAGTATTCTTAGCTTTGAGCAAGCTGAAGAAGTAATTAGTACCCTTATCCCCCAATTTTAACCAATTAAGTCTGGCTCTGATTTGAGTCCCCTAGCAATGTATTGTTGGTTCATTCTAATATTATGTTTGAGCACCACCAATTTCCCAAGGAGCTCATCATTAGATTGATCAATCTGAAGAGCATTTTCAACATAAATCAGTTTTTCCTGTGAGTCTTTGAAGAGTTTTCTCCTTTTAGCCTTGGCTTGTCCAAGGCTTCTCATAAACTACTTGCTCATATCCATATAATTATTCCAAGTGTCAATACTAGACGAAGAATCACTCAACATTTTTGCAATATTCCATGAAACTTTTATTCCATATCCATATTTTTTATCTTGCAAGTGAGACACATTAAGTTTATACAGCCCTTTCCAATTAGACCCCTTAAAGTCATCATCAATTCTCAAAGAAGCATGGATCTTGATGAGGTGATGGTCAGATGTAGTAAAAGGGAGCACATTGACCACGTTGCCCCCACCCAACTGCTGAACGCTAAACAGATCCTTATCATGGTAGAATCTATCTAGTCTAGAGTAGACTTTTTTCCTTTAGTTTGATTATTACACCAATTAAACTAGATCCCTTTGCTAGAGGTTTTACTCTTACCGAGGGGGTCCTCTAGCTTATGAATATGCTTCATCTTTGACGACAAAAAAAGCTTGTTACCTTTCAAGAGAGAGGCTCACCACCCTACTTGTCTTCTCTCTTCTCAATCATATTGAAGTCTCCTCCCACAATCCACGAGATATCTTTTAAGTTTGAAGCAAGTCAATTCCAAATCCCTGATCTCTCTCTATTGTCATTAGGGATATAGACATTACACATCCCAAAATACTGATTTTTATGGATAAAATAGCCCATACAGCTCTTTGACAAGGCGAGGAGCCATGTTCCACAATAGCATCAGACCACTCAAGGTTAATGAGAATAGAAGCACCACCGTTACCTCTAATATGTTAGTACAAAAATGAACAGACTTCGGCCACACATAATACAACACCATATCAAGCTTGGTACCTACTTCATTAACTTCTTGCAGCCGAAAGAAATCAATATGATCTGTCAAATGCCTGAATTGTCAGACAATAGGTATTCTATCAAGTGATTCAAGGCCTTTAACATTCCAGCTGACAATCTTCATGAATGACAGGGGAGATATTTAGACTAACTTGGCGGCTTAGACCCCCCTTTATTTTGATACAACCTATTAAAACATTGTGCGACTTTATTCTCTTTGGTTTTCTTTTTTGAATCTTCGAGGCTACCTTGAACCATTCCTTTAAACTTTTTGCCCTCTTCACCACCAACAGAATTCTAAAAGCTCAAGCAATTCTTCTCAATTTTAAGCCTCTTAAACCCAAGTTTAGTTTTAGCTTGAGGGAGTTGGCCATTAATTTCCAACGGGGTAAAAGGATCTTTCTCTATTAAGGGGGAAAATTTCCCACTATCCACATCTGGAAGGGGAGAAATAGCCATGGAAAAGCATGCCTTCCATTCATGAACCCAGTTTCAAGGGCAAGCGAGAGATTAGGGTTAAAGGTCTCAATACAAGGTGGAGTGGCTAAAATGACAACATATTTATCAAAAGATCACTTTGTAGGAAGAATAAAACCACTATCTTGTACAACCTTTTGTATTTCACCACAATCAGAAAACACAAGCTCTAGGGTTGATTGAAGAGGGGCATCTCCACCAACCAACCCATCATTAACTACAAGAGAGTGAGGAATAGTGGAAAGAGCATCTAAAGGTGAAGCATGGAAAGGGGGAGGCCCAAGGGGGGAGGAGGGGAAAGCATTGGAACCACCAGCCACATCAAAACCACTAGGATCAATAGGCGGTGCCTAGGGGGGAGCAAGCCCGCAGTCTCTATTAGAATCAAAATGAGGGTTGTCTTTCATCACAACATCACCTTCCGACAAATTCAGAGAGCTAACAGTCTCACCAACCTTACTTTGAGGATCAACTTTCCCCTCACCCTGAATTTTGTTACTCGTTTAAGAGAGGGCAATTTCTTTTGAGATGTCCATTTTTTTCCCAAAAAAACAAGAATTAAGGCCTCCCAAACCATTAATCGGGCAAGAGATGGATCCCTCTTTAATTTTGACAATTAGGGTTTCAAAGAACACTTCAAAAGGTTCCAAAGAAATTAAAAATTCTGCATACATGTGTGCTAAAGATTTCCTGGTTTTTTCTATTCTTAACACTTTACCTAGTGGTTTGACTACTTGAGGGAGGAAGTTCCATATTTGAATCAACGCATTTTTTATATCAATCCATCTAGGTGAAGTCTTAAAAACAATGTCACTACAGTCTAGATTAGGGTTCCAAGGGATTGCTCTAAAAATTGATTGGCCCATGTTTCACAGAGGTTTGCTAATGGCTCTTATTTTCATATTGAAATTTTTAAACAAAACCATGAAAACCCCTCTGAATCATTCTACAAACACTAACATAAAGACCCATATTTTTTCTCCAAACGAAATTCAATAAGCTGTCAAAGAAATTTCTAGACAGTAGAGAATTTCTATTAAGATGTACAAAAAGAATTCCAATATCTCTAAACCTGATTTCCTCCAACTGCAAATATATTTTCATGGCTTCGTGACACAAAGTGAGGGTTTTTAACAACGGGACTTACCGATTTGTTATCTGCTTTGCCTATCTCCTATGTCTTCCTCTGAGCTGAATCCATTAAGGTCGGATGCAAATCCTTCCGAGTGTTTAGGGTTCTCTTCCGACTGCAGGACTTCACTAAACAATTTCTTCCCCTCTTTGATCACAACCTTCTAGAAAGTCCAAGCTCGGATTAGCGCCCTCGTTAGGGCAATTTTTATTAAAATCCTTGTCCTCACAAACGTCATTAATGAGCTCTCCATATTGCAAATCTTTTCCAACATTCTCACAAACTCTAGTGTCGTCAACACCGGCCTCCATAAAGCAGAGGAGATAAAATGTTATACAAAGCTCTCATACACCAAAGAAAAAACCTTGGCATAGAATTCAAGGCTTACATCAAAGTAAAAAAGAAAATAATAGAAAAGAAACAACCATGAACAAGGGGTATCAAAAATGGACAAGCACCAAGAAGAACCAAGGAGAAAGGAGCAAAATCAAGACCAAGGTGACGAAGTAGACTAAGGTGACCAAGCAAGAAGCATGAAGCATCACTAATGGAGGAAGACTTTCATCTCCCCATTTGCGAAGCTACAATCTTCTCTTTTCCCTAGTTACCAAATATCATGTATCATGTGGTCTATGTTAGCTACAAACATTGCTTCCCCATTTACTCAAAATCTCTCATGTGATTTTGTATCTTCCTATATTGTTTACAAGCAAGATACAAATAATGTTTTTATGATGTATCACAAGACTACGTAAATGGGGCTCAAAAATACAGTCAAGTGAAATTGCACTATAAAAGAGTGCTCCCTCCCGGATCCACCCTTCAAAATTTCATCAACAATTTGTTCTTTATATTCCCAATATATATGGTCAAATTGACAAAAAGGAAAAAGGAGGTGTTGGGAAGAGTTGAGTAGTTTAGACATGGTAAAGGCATTGTAGTGAGTACATTCGATCCTAGAAGAAGAGGGAAGAGAATATTCTTCTCAAGCTATGACCAATTTCTGCTATTTCTATGATGAATTGGGTTTAATTCATGTGGAACCTGATGAAGGTAGGGTTACTTGAAATAAAAGTAAAGGAGACCACTTTATTGCTGAGCAGATGGATTGCTTCCTCCCTAGTCAAGAATGGTTATTGTTGTCAACCTAGAGCTGCGCCCTGATTCGAAGACGTGCGCTAAACGGCCAGTCTTCTATCCGGCTGAAACAATGGGATCTTCTCACGAGGGTGGGTGCCTCAATAGTGAGAAGAACCTCCAGAGAAGGCTGGTTCCTGTATGATGTATCAATTTGGACTTCTACTCTACGCTGCGGACTACCGTGGAAAAGAGAGAAAGGAAACTTAAAGGGGAAATCCTACCTAAAGGGGGTGATACACCAGAATTTTGATCCACTCAATTTGGAACTTTGAACACTGAACGAACAAGGGAGAAGGAAGACCTTAGACTTCAATTAATCACTTATGCATAAGTATTTCATGCAGAGGTTCGATCTAATAACTAAAACCTGAGGGAAAACGATGGAGAGAGGTCTGATAAAAGACATTTTGCGGCCACTTAACATCCACTTAAAGTTTCAGCAAAAGACAATAAAGAACACTTTAACATGACCTGCACAAGGATAATATAGCAACTAGGTATGAAACAGAATTTGGGAAGGGAGAGAACTCTACCACTTATGCAAATTGCTGAAGAAATATACACTATGCCAACGCTTGAAATCTGAAAGTACAGTCCTTATTGATCAAAGAGGTTACACAACTCACCAATGGCAGAGTCTAATCTAACCAAGAGAGATTGGATGATTTTTAATCAAAGCTGAAAGCCATTATATAGAGAGAATTACAAAAAGCCAAAGATTGGCGTAGAACTTAAAGAGAAAGATTCACTTTTGTTAACTCCAGGCTTTACTTGGCCTTTCAATAAAATATATTCTTTTTTGTCCTTGCATGAAGCTTCTTCGTTTGATGAAGTGAACTTATCTTTGTCATGAACCGCCCACCTCCTTTTGCATGGAAATCCGCTCAAATGTTAAATTTAGAACTCCATGTGAGTTGCTTGATGCCGAGTTGTAGTGTTCGAAAGCTGAGTTAAATGAAGAGATCATGTTGAGTTGGACTTTCGGATGCATGAGTTGGCTAGAGACGAACAAGACTTTAACAATCAGTCAACTGAAGCTTTGACTGATGTTTGAAAATAGCTCCAATGTTCGAAAATAGTTATTGCTTGCATATATTCTGTTCTAATTCTGATCGTGTCTATTTCTGGCAGGATTCCATATTCAACTCCTTCGTCGGATTATCTATTTTCTATTCTCTTTTGCACAGTCAGCCTCTATTTATTTCGAATTTCTTGTCTCTTCGGTTCCAACGGTTACTTCCCGCGGTCAAAATTTGGCGGCTTGCGGGACGTCATCGGAAGCTTTATTCCTTCGGACTTCCATCTTGCCACTTTTCCACGGCTTTCTTTCCTTCGGCTTTATTGGCTTCACATCTTTCCCGCGGACCTTCCCTGAATTCCTTCAGGGTTTTTTGCATTTGTATTTTGCCGTCGGACTTTCTTTGGCCTTGTCACTTCTGCAAATTCCTTCGGACTTTTTGTTTCGGACAAAAAGTCCGAAGGTCTTTTTTGCGTCTTGGCTTCACTTGTGTTTTCCAAAATGTGCCCCTCGGCTTTTTAACCGTGGTCTTTCTTGCCCTTCGGGATAATCTGATGGACTTTTGCGGAGGACACATACCCTTCGGGTTTATGTGTTGGACTTTTGAGCGACCGTTCCTTAGAATTTCTTCGGGTTTATTTTCCTCGGGCCATTTCTCCGAATTCTTTCGGACTTTATGTAAGGAATTCCTTCGGACAAAAAGTCCGAAGGGTATCTTTTGCCTTTGCTTCTTGTTTTTCTTTGTCTTTTTTTCGGGTTTATGTGTTGGACTTTTGAGTGACCGTTCCTTAGAATTTCTTCGGGTTTATTTTCCTCGGGCCATTTCTCCGAATTCTTTCGGACTTTTTGTCTGAAGGATATCTTTTGCCTTTGCTTCTTGTTTTTCTGTCTTTTTTCGGACTTCTCTTTGTGAAAGCCATTTCCGAATTCCTTCGGACAAAAAGTCCGAAGGATTCTTTCCTTTGCCTTCCCCTCCAAAATGTGCCTTTCGAGATTTCAAATGTGCCCTTCCGCCGACCAAGTGCCCTTCGGAAAAATTGGACGGCACCCGGGCTTTTTGCTAAAGTTCCGAATTGGATCTCTATACCTTCCCAAAGGGTAGGTACCCTTCGGGAATATTGAAAGTGACCCTTCCGAAGGGTACCCTGCCCTTCGGAATTCTTGAAAATGCCGCTTTTCCGAATTAATCTTTGGCTTGCCTTTTGTGCGGACTTTCTTTGTCTCTGTGGTCTTCCAAATTTCTTCGGACTTTTTGTCCGTAGGAATTCCTTCGGACTTTTTGTCCGAAGGATATCTTCGCCTTTGTCTTTCTTCCCCCTAAGTGCTTTCTTGCCCTCCGCAAGGGCTGCTTGGCTTCTAAAATTGGCTTTCGGAAAAGTTGCAAAGGCCCTTTTGTCGCCTAAGTGTCGGGAGAGTCCGTAGAAATCCTGCAGAGTCCGTAGAAATGGCCTGCAGAGTCCGTAAAAATGACCTACAGAGTCCGTAGAAATGACCTATTTTGGTCAAGGAAAACCATGTATTCTTCCTTCCTTGGCTAGAGACGAGAACTTTCCAAGTGGCAAGAGAAAATCTGATTTGTGGAAGATTTGTCAACAGTTATCAGCAGGGATAAAGATTTAACTCCAAAATTATATTAACCCCATGATCTGATCATCAGCTGATCTCTTTGACCATACAAGTTTAAGTAAAGCCGGGATTTCTTTTAAATCTGAAATGATGTGAATGTTGGACATGAATTTGGAGGAAAAACTGAAGTCATGGTGCAGAACAAAAGCTAGACGGTCTAAAAGGTTTCCCCTGACTCAATAGCTAAAAGATGTTAAAAACGAAGCAAAATGTTTGAGCAAGACCTTTGGAAACATTTTTTCACAAACATAGACTCTAACAAGAGTTGGAAGACATCCAAAAAAAGCATAGAAGGTGATGGAATGAATGAAGAATAAGAACGGAGGAAAAAATCTTAATGGAGGAACTCATCAAGCTCCTTGAAATGGAAGATTTCTCTTGGGGGGGGAGGGGGGAATCAAGTCAAATGGATAATCTCAACGTTGTTTGGATACGAGTACGAATACAACTCGGGTATGTGGATATGCCATTTTTCTAGAACCTTGATTTGGATACGCCGTGGGTACATCTATATATATATATATATATATAAATGCATATTACTCAATTTTTTTGTAAAACACTTGAAAATACATGGTGTTCGTTCATTCATTGCTTCAAATTTCAAAATGTTCAAGTATACATTGCAAATACATTCAAATTTTCAAAATGCAAATGTAGAATAAATCATAGATTCATAATTCATCTAGATTGTCCTCATATTCATAATTATGAATGTTACTCCCACTAGCTCCACTCTCCACCCCTGGTGTTGAATCCTCTTCATTGTCATCGACATCATCCACACCAAGTAATGAAACTTGGGCAAATGTAGATATGGAGGCATCCAAGTATGTATTCTCTGGAAGGATATCCCAAAGTTTGTTAGGCCCTCGCATATAGTCCTCAGACTTGTGTGAAGGGAGGCGCAAATTGGAATGCACAAATACCAAATCCTCAGCTTTCTTGGATGCCAACTTGTTTCTTTTAGCATAATGGATAAATCCATATGTACTCCAATTTCGCTCTGCTGAAGAATTACTAGCCACCTGTCACAAAAAAATATTGTTAATTGTTAGAATTTTCGAATTTAAAATTTGTAACAATGTAAAAAAAAATGTCAATATCTTAATAATTTATTTTATTTAATTCAAATTGAATACCTATGACAGAATCTTGATTGCAATAAGTCGTAGGCACTTGGCATCATGGCCATATACATACCACCACTTGATTGGAAATAAGTTGGATTTATCAAAAAGAGCCTCAATTTCTCCCATGCTGCCCTCTGAAGCTACAAACATGCCCATTTCATTGCGGACCCCACTAGCTACAGATGGATCAAGAAAAAGCCTTTTGAATGCTTGCCTAGTTCCATTTGCAACCTCTACATCATCATATGGTGGTTGCCTATTGGGTAGCCGAAGTATTTCATTGCTATAATATTTCGGATTAAGAGCATAAGCAAGGAGATATAATGGGGTGGTCATTTTATTCCACCTCTTCATGACTAAAGACTTGATTTCATTATAAAACGTTTATTATGGGTCTTGCTCTTTCTTTTGTATGATCTCTCTCATACTTTCAAGCATGGAATCAATCCCATCATAAACCTCTCCCATGCAAGTTGCATCTGAATCCATAAATCGGATCATAGGTAGAATAGGCTCTGTAAAACTAAGCACATATTCAATTTTGGTCCATCGGTTATCATCAAGGATCAATGATTTGATCTTATTGGCTTTTTCAATGCCAGTGGTGCTTGTTTGCCTCCACACACCCAAACATTGCTTATCACCATACTACTTAGTGCCTCTTTCACCTTCATAAGTCGTCTCAAGACGAGCATGTGAGAGGCAAATCTAGTTTCAGCAATCTGCAAAAATAAAATAAAACCAAGTTTAATTATCCAAACTATAAATGTTGATAAACAACTAAAATTAAATTATTAATTATTAAAAAGTTATAACTTCAAAATTAAGAACTTCAAAAGTAAGACAAAGAATTTGTTCTCAAATTTCTTACCTTCAACAACTCCAACTTTGGGAATTTTCGAAGATGGCCTGAGACATGTGATGATTTGTGACAAATGTTTGAATGTCAATGGCCTCTACATAAACTTGCTTTATCCATTGAATTTTACCAATCTTTCGCAGCACCAAGTTAAGGGAGTGGACAACACAAGGTGTCCAAAATATGTACTCATATCTGCCCTTTATAATCAACCCAGTTGCTCTGCAATTCTTTGTGTTGTTCGTGATGACTTGGACAACATGTTGGGGGCCCACAAACTCTAGCTTCTATCAAAATGTTTGCAATGAACTAAGCATCTTTCACTTCACCCTCACAATCCACTACCTTCAGGAACATTGCCCCTTTAGGGCATACTGCAACAACATTGATCAAAGGCCTATTTCGAACATCTTTCCATCCATTTGAGATAATAGACACCCCTGAATCCTTCCACGAATCTCTAATTGGCTAAAAAGAAGTGTGAATATGTTCTACTTCTTTGGCAAGAGTGTGGTGCGAACTTTCTCATAGTTAGGGCCTTTGTAACTTTGTGGAGCTTCATTAACTGCTTTCAACATTTGTTGCCAATAAGGCGATCTTAAAACATTGAAGGGCAGCCCACATGCATAAATGCATCTCGCAATCAACTCATCAACAATGTCCCTCTATGCGACATTGAAAGCTTTTTCCAATGGTCCTTTTGATTTTTTCCGTGAAGTAGCATCTGCATCATCATCAGACGGTATTGCAACTGAATGAGCTCGAATTTGACTTTCAATGAAAGGATGACTCGCAGTTGCAGGTGTTATGGGTGGTCTCCCTGATCCGCCGCTTTGGAGAGTTATTGTTTTAGAATGGTTTCTTGAAGCAACTGCTGCATTTGCTTGTTCTTGCTCTTTCATGAACTCAACTATTTTGGCTTGGGAATTTTATCACACTTTTTGATACTCGACGACCCATACCCAGTCAAATGAGTTTTGACCCGAGTATACGAGAATTTGTATGTGGCATGACAATCATTGCATACCCACCACGAGTCCCACCACTAGCAATAATTTCAAGTATCGTCACATGTTTCCAAAAAGGGGAGGCAAGGTCATATTTCACTTGAAGTGAGGTTTCAACGCAATTTGTTTCATCATGCCCTCCCCCTGACATTGAACTGCATGCCATAGATATCTTAATTATGAATTATCAAATTATCAAATTAGATTCTAGAACCAAACAAAAAAATGAAAAGTTAAAATTAATAAGTATAACTAACTCTGTTTCTGATTCTCACGATCGCAATTACGTGCGAGAGAAGAGCATACGCAGAACTTAGGGTTAGAAAATTAGATTAAAAAATACATTTGATTTTTTTAAATATTTAAACTTGAAAAAATAAAAATTAAATATAATGCAACTTTGTTTCTGATTCTCACGATCATAATTACGTGCGAGAGAAGAGCATACGCAGAAGTTAGGGTTAGAAACTTGGATAAAAAATATATACATTTGATTTTTTTAAATATTTAAACTTGGAAAAATAAAAATTAAATGTAATGTAGCTAACTCTGTTTTTTATTCTCAAAATCGCAATTACGCGCGAGAGAAGAGCATATGCAGAAGTTAGGGTTAGACCTTAACTTATATAAAAAAATATACATTTGATAATAATTTTTTTAAATAATAAATATTTATGGAAACGGGAAAAAAAAAAAATTAATACGATTACGACTTTTAATTTTAAACAAAGAAAATAAACATTTGATTTTTTTTAATAATTACTAATTTACTAATTAGTATTTTAATATTATTTATGAAAGAAATTAATATTTAATTTTAATATTATTTACATAAAATTAAAATAAATAAGAAAGATTTTAATGTTAAAATAAAATTATATATATATATATATATATATATATATATATATATATATATATTATTTACAGAAAATGAAAATAAATAAATAAACTTCATAAATTTTAACATTGTAGAAAATTAAAATAAATAAATAAACCTAAAATAATTTTAAAATTAAAAATATTTAAAATAAAATTTAAATACTATACTATATAGTATATACTTATAACTTTATAAGTTATAGTAAATTTAAAATAAAATTTAAAACTAAATACTATTTACTTAATAGTTAATACTATACTATATATTTTAATACTATATACTAATTACTATACTGTATATTTTAATATTTTAAAATTTTAAATATTAAAACTAAATACAACTTAAAATAAAATATTAAAACTTTTAACTAAATACTAAATAGTAAATAATAAATTAAAAATTTAACATCCCTGCTCGCAAACTCCTCCATGGCGGCGGCAATGCTTCACTCTTCACTCCAACTCGGCTTCACTCCACTCTGTTGTCTCTTCTCCTCCAAACAAATTCGTTGTCTCTTCTCCTCCAAACAAATTCGTTGTCTCTTCACTGTGTTCAACAAACCCTACAAACAATGGTCACTTGGTGTGGTTTTAGGAAGAGGAAAGGGCTGCTTTTATAAGCCATCAGTGGCGTTTAGGGTTGCTTAATTTTTAGGGTTTTATTTTTTAGGATTTTTCGAGTTTTTTTTTTTGAAGTTTTTTCATCATTTTTCTGCCGAAATCCCTCAGGCACCCCCAGAGACATCCCGGGCACTCTCGGAGGGGTCCGTGACCGTGCCGGAAGTTTCCGGCACAGCCACGAATGCCTTTGGGAGTGCCCGAGACATCCCCGTGCTGGAGGTGTCCCCAGACAAGGGGCGTCAGGGGGTCGGAGGGGGGGAGGGCGTACCTCTGCAACACAGGGTAATCGAAGAAGATAACAACAAGAAACTATTTCACATGTCAATTGTTATAAGAAGAAATAGAAACAAGCGTATTTAAACTACTACTGCAGCTGGAACAAAAATCACCAAAAATGATGAGATTAGGGAAGAAGCTGTATGTTTCTTCAAAATCTTTCTCAATGAAGATAAGGATTGAACCAATGCTCAGAATGCATTTCTGCAGAATATACCTAAAATGAGTTAAAAGAAAGAAAATAAGAATCTAATGGCAGAAATCCCAAAAGAAGAGGTGGGAAAGGAAGTCTTTGAACCATAGTTACCAAGTTCAGAAATCTGGATCTTTTTGGGAGGCCAAAAAAATCAGAAAATCCAGAATTCTTCAAAAAGTTTGGAAAAATCCGATCCCGAATGTGTGTGTGTGTGAGAGAGAGAGCATAGTTTTATAAATATGCAAAATTGACAAATACAGTAAAAACATTAATAAAATAATATAAAATCTTAATATAATATTGTATCTATGGTTTCTAGGCATGTTTTTCTGCAGAAAACCTAAAAAATAGCAAAATGATAAAAAAGACAAACTTATCCGAGCTGGCCAAAAAATCGGGATCTAGCCGGATTTTGTGCAGATCCGGCCGAATTTTGGTAACTATGATTTGATAGGGACTGATAAGGCTCTTAGCCTAGATGGATTCCATGTTGGATTTTTCCAAAAAAAAATGGCATATCATAGGGTAAGATGTGGTAGATGCATTGGAAGAAACCAGGGAAATAAGGCCACTGCTCAACTAATGGAATACAATATTCTTAACTCTAATCCCATAAATATAAAATGCAGAATATTTTAACACATTTCGACTAATATCCCAATGCAACACAATATATAAATTATGAGAAGGCAGAAAGACTGAAGAAAATTCTAGACAATTATAAAGCAACAGCAGGTTAGAAGGTAAATAACCTGAAATACAATATATATTTCTTCAATGTATCTGATACAATGCAAGACAGACTCTGCAGAATTTTGAACATAGAAAAGGTAGCCCTCCCAAGCGCATACCTTGGGATCGCTATCTTTGAAGGAAGGATGGTCAAAGATTTGTGGACAGCTACAATTGACAAAATACAATCAAAATTAGCCTAAAAGGAAAGGTAAGTGGCTGACTCTAGCAGGTAGAATTCACTTTATTAATTCTTCCCTTCAAGCTGTTCCAATGTTCATGAAGCCACTTTTTTAGGTTCCATCCAAAATGTGGAGGCTGATTTTCCAAACTCAAAGGAAATTTATTTAGAATGGGCTAGAAGTAAAGAAGAAACGCCCTTTGGTAGCCTGGGAAAAGGTAAGCAGACCAAAGGATCAAAAGGGAATAGGAATTAGGAATGACAAGTTGATGAATTTAGCCCTAGGAGAAAAACTGAAGTAGGGTTTACAGGGAACCAGAATATTATAAAGCAAAAATCAGAGCCAAATATTTGGGCTCTGCAATATCAGAAAGAATTTTCACCCAGGCAGCATTAAACCATGAGTGTACAGCCCATAATGCCATAGGAAATAGTACAAAGTTAATAAGCCTCTGTCTGAAATGGAAGATTAAGGATGGATTGAAACAATAATTTTGGGAAGAGACTTGGTTCCTGGATGGGTCATTACTATCCAAGGAAAAGTATAGCGAGTGGGGAAGTAAGGAAAAAGTTATATAGGGTGATAAATGAAGTCGAAAGATGAATAGAATTGGAATGGCAAGCCAAGATGAAAGGGGCATTATCACAGGATCTGCAATACAAGCCCGATCTCGTTTCACTCTTGTGGCCTCATGAATAAGACACCATGATATGGGAAAGGGATAAATCAAGGGAGGTCTCAGTACAAGCAACTTGTCAACTAGCCCGGAATAAATATGATAGGCAGGAAAGACTCCAAGATTTGGTATGACTATGACCTTTAAAAAGCAAATGCCTTCCCACAGGTGGCAGAATTGGGCAAGCCATTAAAGTATGAAGCCCTTAAAACATTAATAATTTCTCGACCTTTGGTGTGAACTTTTGCGTTAACTCTCATGAAGGCATAGACCATCTGCTACTTCATTGTCAGTTTCCAGTAAAGGTTTAGGGATTTTTCTTGAAAGAGTTCAAAGAAGCTAGTCCAGCAATTGTCAACTCAAGGATATTATCCTCGCTCAAAATTTTTCAAAGCAAATTACTCAAAAGATTAAGGAATATAACCCTTGCAATTATCGTGCAAGTCTTGTGGCTTGAAATGAATTGAAAAATCTTCTATGATAAAAAAAACTCAAGAGTTTCGGGTATGGCTCAGAATAGAGGCACACATTACAGAGAGTAAATTTACAGCCAAAGCAGGAGAATGGCTTTGCTTAGTGGCAGGGTGTCCACAACTCACCCAACCATCGCATGCGCCCCTGCTTCCCCCCTGCCCTGTCTCTAATAATGGGATTGGTGGAGATGAGCTGAAAATTCCAAAATTTGTTTGGCAGAGACCACATCCAGGGTGTATCAAAATAAACTTTGATGGGGCAACAAAATCAAACCCTAGTCTGACAGGAGGTGGAAGAGATTTTTGAGACCATCTAGGGCAGCCAATACTGATATATGTTATTCGTAATTGCTCAGACACAACTAATCAAGCAGAAACTATGGCCCCTTTAAAGGGACTCAATATTGCTTGTGACGATGATTGGATAGATCTATGGGTAGAGGGTGGTGACCATGGTATTGATCAATGCCATGAAAAAAAGACCATGCAAGACGTGGTAGATTAATACCATTATCAAAGAGGCCTTGGATAAACGTATTCTTTCACTAAGATATGCTTGTCTCACATCGAAAAGGAAGGGAAATAGGGTGGTAGACCTAGGAGCTAAAAAAGGAGCCTCCCTCTTTATCTCCCACAACAAGGAAGAATTGGAAGTGGTACCACCCTTTGGAAGCCTCTTGGTCTCAGTCTGCAGAGGGTACTTAGAAGAAGAAGAGAGGGTCTGATATGTATCGGTGAATTACCAATTTACAAAACAAGATGGACCACAGCTATTTCCAAATAATGTATCAAAATTCCCAATTTACCTATAAAAAATTTATATAATATAATATTTAATCTTAAAAGGGGGGAATTTAGATTCTTAAAAGAAATAATTAAAAAAATAAAAGGATTATGAGGATGAAGGACGTTTTCAAGATTATCTGATAAGGGTGAGATTGGACATAACTGTAAGCATTAAACATGACATTAACCCCCCCAAAGGTGGTGAGCTGTCCTTATGATGTCAGCCTGATTATGCATGGTGCTGGTTTCGCACTCTCATCTCATAACCCCTAACCTCTAGCCTCTCCTATGCTAATCTCATTTCTATCATTAAAATAAGGGAGGGTGGATTTCAGAGGTGCTGAAGAATTTATAGGTGACATGGACTCTCTTAGCATGGCTTGGAAGACTTCTTCTTGTCAAGGTAAGTTTTCCCCGTGCAAACCCCTCTCTTCCAGAGCTTGTTATTCTAAGCAGTCTGCTCGATGTGGCCCTTCGTGAAGAAGTAGGGATTTCAATATTTGCTATTGGCTTGTGTGAAGGGAGGGTTGATTATCTTGTCAAAATCTTGTGGGTAGATTTCTGCAAATTTTGGGCTTTGACCATGCTTGGCTCCCTCCCTTACACAGTATCTGAGGCTCTCTTTCTCCTGCTATCTTCCCTTTTGGAACAGCTTTAGAGCCTCTTCAGTTTAGCCTCCAACCAGATATTATTATTTTTCTGAGACTCTCTTGGGTTTAAAGAGAGTGGAAATTTAAGAAGGAATTTTTTGAGAAAAAGTGAGTATCTGAGTTTTTGATCTTTGGAAAGTTATTTGGCTAGACCTGACTAATGGTATGTAAACTAGTGAAAATTCGTCCTCTGGTATATGCTTCTTTTTTTTTTTTTTTAAATTCAAGGGCTGTTTATAATTATATTATTAGATAAGGAGGATGCACAAAAAAGGAAACTCAGTTCTGCACAAGCTAATTGCAGACTTCAAGTTCATCTGGCATACACATTTTAATAATTACAACCTGGCTGAAAGACTAAACAAAAAGTCTGTACTGTAAATATGCTTTCAAGCACTTCAAAAGAAAGCATGTAGCGTAAATATTCTAAGAATCAGGAAAATCAGAACAGAAGTCTGGTGTATGCTTTCTTTCTATTGCTGCAATCTGGTTTCAAATTTCCACTAAAAGTTTTGATCTTTAGATAAAAGTCAAAATGAGTGAAGAGGTGTTAGCTTTAGTGCTTTGATTAAGATAGTCTTTGATTTTTAAGAAGGTTAAAAACTGAGTCTCTGCTTGGTACCAGAGACACAATTCTGCTCCTCTCAGCAATTAAGCAGCTCCTTAATGTCCAAAAACTGATTGTGACTATGTATCAGACCAAGGGATGGCTTGTGCGGCTGCTGCCTGTGAGCCACCCAGGGAGGAGGGGAGAAAATGGATAAAGGAACGGCCAAATTGGAGAATGTTTTTATAATCCACCAAAAAATTGAAAAAGGGAAAAGGGTTGCAAAGGTGACAAATTCATAAATGGAGCTGGAGATTACCTCATCAATAATAAAATTCGAAACCCCAGACTTCATATCTGGCCTGTCTGGGTGGGCAAAATATTTAAATGTGTAAGGGACATGGACAAGTTGGAAGGGGCAGACTTTGACAAGGCCATTAGGGGAAAGGCGTTCAATCCCAAAAAACCTTTGGCTAGCAAATAGTTTTTGATGTGGCATCCAACCTGTCAACTGCAGGCATTTTATCCAGCTCAGGAGGTACTTGCCTGTTACACGACCACAAAGAGTTGCAACCATAAATATCAGACAGGCACAGGGAAACACATAATGAACTGGTCAGAATGCAGGATTGAATGAGGACAGTTCAAGAGATCACAACTTTGTTAGCTGGGCATCTCAACCTCTGACTCTCCCAGACAACCTGACAAAGACTTTTGTTCCCTTGCTCTCCCAGGAACTCATTTGAGGAAGATTTCATCAAAGTTGTCTCCTCAGGTGAGGAAAATGATGGGGCTCCTTGAGGGCTGAATGGTTTATATGACAAACTTCTACACTATGAAAAACGTGTAATATTTTAACTGATAAATCTCTTTTTGAGACATCTCTGCCAGCCCTGAATTTCTACTGATATGGTAGCTGGGTATTAACCCTAATCCTTTGGTTTGATGTGCTTTGGCTTTTTGTTTCAGTCATAGGTTGCGTGGGGGAAAACTTTGTCCTATAGACCTTGCATTTCTAGACTGTCTCCTCCTCATCTGCATAAGTTCAGAAAGCTTGTACTTAGACTATGTGTGCTGTCTTACTGCTGGTCCTAATAAACTTGCATCCTTCATATTAAAATGAAGTAAAAATGAGAGTATGCAGTTAGTAGACATTTCAGAGGGATGAGGGGAATGAATGAGAGAGAAAAGAGAATGGGTTTTAATTTGCACCTGATTAAGACAGTCGTCAAGATGGAACATACTCCAGTAATCATAGGCAGCATCAGTTCAAGATTATACTCCAATAATTTAGAATGATTGTTCATTAGCCAGAAAAATAGAGAGATGATAATTGTGGTTAGTGTTGGGCATGTAAAACAGGTAATTCATTTCTTTTTTGGACTTCAGGCCTGGTTATTACTTTCCTTGTGTCAAGTATGCCTCTAGGCTTTAGTAAATAAGGATACCCATTTTGGGTGGAGCCCATTTGGATTTCTTTTTTTGGCAGGTCCGGAGTCCCTTAACTCTAGGTATACTAAGCCAAGAAACAAATATCCATAATTGACAATTGACATATAACCCATTGAATCAAAATGTGCAGGCCTATTATACACATGTAACCCAACAATCTATATATATGGCTAAAGAATGTCAGCATCTTCCAATGTCACTAGTTAATTACCAATTTCATCATACTTTCACATAGAAAAATGGCATTCATAATATCTATTATGGAAGATACGTGTAACCAACCTTTGTAACAAAAGAAAGCATGGGTTCAACAGCAAGCTTTGTAACTGACATGATGAAATCCTCACATGTTGTTTTAAGGGTTTTTTCCAGCTCCTGTACACAAGATTAAAACTAGCATACGCTAATTCTTCTATATAAGAAAGTAGACAAAACAAATAACGGATGTCTTTCATGCAATAAATATAGAAAACCTTTGAATTTTAAAAGCAATCTAATAAAATTATTGTGGCACTTAAACCCTTCGACTTTTCACTAATTACCTTCTTGGCATCAACCTGACTTTCCAGAACACGAGGTGAGAATGTCCGGGCCAAAGATGTTGATTTACTCCAGTCAAATAATGAAGCCTGCCCTCTAAGAATACGGCGGAGGTGCTCCTGTTATAGTAAAAATGCATGGCAAAATCAGTAACCAAACCTGGACAAAATGGATGCTGTTTTTTTAGACATGTATCAGGTTTTATTTAAAAAATAATTTACCAAACAGAGACGCATGAAACAAAGATAAAAAGTAGACTAACAAATGAATAAAGAAAAATGAACAAACTGCCTGATAAGAAAAGACTACTCAGATTTGTAAAAGGAGACTAGAGAACGAAAACTAGGCCTTATTAGAATACAAATTTTACAAAAACAAAACATATAGACCAGTTTACACAATTAAATAAATACTTTATAAGCAAGATGTTTGGTTAGTGGAAAATGTTTTGGTTCTCAATCTACATCTGAATATTAGTGGTTATGAAAAGTCATCAAAATTCTTGGAAATGGGGAAACTAAGGAAGAATTTTCAACACATATGAGCCTAGCATGATAAAGAGTTTGAAAGTTCATAAAATAAGTAGGCAACATAGGTTGTAAACAAGTTAGGGAAGGACAACAATTTTCACAAACAGTGGAAATACGTAACAGAGCTCAAGAGGAAGTAATAAAACCGACCTAGGATAAGGCATTACACCAAACAAACGTGACAACAAAAGGGTGAATAAGATTAATTGAAGAGATTCTCAAACCGGTGTACATCATATAAGAACCAAGACAGGCATGTTTAGGACATAACAGAACAAGATGCAACAAACAAGTTAAACAATACAGCCTGTACAAATCAGAAACAAGCTTCTGAAAGTTCAGATCTGAAGAAGAAAAGTAGGATAGAATATAACCATATAAACTCCAACATTCAAGAAAATCGTGATATGCCTCTAACAAAATAATGTGCTTTAAAAAGAAATGCTCTTATAGAATTTCTATAGAAGAATTAACTAAAAATATAGAAGCTATTGCAGCATACAAGAACACGCAAGATCTACAAAAATATGTTCTTTCTAACAAAGAATTAACTTCTACAGAAAGCTTCTCTCCTGATAATAGCATTGCTTCTTCCCCAAATCAAATTTATTCACGGTGAAAATCTTTCTTTTTTCTAACAAGAACAGCAGCCTTGTACGTAATTTATTGAAGACAAGGTAAGGAAATTGCAATTTAAAAACTTGACAGACAAAATATATTCAGATAAAAATGATAGAAATAGATCACATAATTTCAGCCAAGATCTGAAGTAAATTGAGTGGAAGAGCAAATAAATTCCAAAATGTAGGAAAGAATGACACAGAAAGATCAAGCAACGGTGCTGGCCAAAATTTAGGGACATTGTTAGCAATCAATCAAAAAGTAGAAGAACTACGACATTGAATGCCAGTTAAATTTTGAAACAAAGGAACATGCAAAGTTCAAACAAGAACAAAAGCACATTGGCCAGCTAGAGAAGAATAGATGGGACAGTTGGGGCTGCAAATCAAGCTTGTAGCATACATTCTTATGTATCATCCCTAGGTGTAGCACATATATGTAATGTGACACACTATTACATTAAATTAGGTAGTAGCTAATATAACGACCACACCTACCCACTTCTCCCTATTTATAGGGATCGCTCACATGTTCAGCCGACATTTTATTCATCATTATTTTGGATCCCCTTTCTTGCCGACCCAACAGTCTTACAAATAAGTATTTGTAACAGAAAGATTGCAGAAGCTTGAAATTTTGATGGTTATGGATAGGATTATGGACATCGGTTGCCAGACCATTGATTTGTGGCCACTTTATTGTCAGATGAACCTGCAAAAAAACAAACAAGGAAAACCAAGTTCAAACATTCAGAGTAGTTTGCAAAGAGAAGTCTCATGTTTCAGCCCATCATCACAAAGGTTGGGGGCAGTAAGCACCCTTTGGATTTTGCCAATTCACATACAGAGAGTAACAGATCAGTCAGACAGCGCTCATCTTGGCATACCACCACTAGGGCACCCCAGCCCACCCACTCTCATTTTACACATTGGGGATCTGCTTCGTTTTGGCGGTGAGTGCCTTCTAGCCCACCTGTCCCTCAGTCAGGATCATGCGGGCAAGTGCAATGTGTGGTTTCTTCTGCACCAGACGTTTATCAACCTTGGGCGTTAGTAGATGTTCTAGGGGAAATACATGCATTCTCCTAGGACTCTCCAGCATGGCCCCATTTTCCCTTGACATTCTGCGGTGGAAATTATCAGGTTCTGCATTGGCTATTTTACAGTGGTTGACAATGATGTCGTTGGATCTTCTGGCCAGAGCCTTGCTAAAAACATGTGACAGCGCTGACTCCCATTCATGGTCTCCCACTTTGATCTTCATCAGTTTCATGCTTCATCAAGGGGTCCTTCCCTCACATGGCTATTTTTACTTGAACTTAGATCTTGCTTTATTCTCTTTGCTTTAGCACTTAGTATTTAGTTACTTTCATAACCTAGGGTCCTTTTACCATAGTACTTCTCTATTGCAACTGGATGTACTTTTGAGTCGCATTGAGCTACTTTGGTCATTTGTGGACATTAGTATTATTTTTTTCTTTCTTAGAGCATAGTTGAAGTATATGGTGCTAAAATACAACATTAAAAAAATGGAGATCTGTTGGAGATGTCAGGAGAATCAATTAAAGACACCCAACTGAGGAGATGATCAAAGTAATAATCTTGTGCACCCACGGTAATATGACAAGTCTAAGTCAACACCCAGGCCTCAGTTAAAAATCTATTGATGGCCGTAGTGAAGAAATATTCCCATAATCAGCCTTCGTGCCAAGGCAGAAAAGAAGCCAGTGACGCCAAAAAATTGATCCAGATGACTATAACTTTATTAAGCTGCATTGCAGTGTGCCTTTGCAGATAGATGCAATGTAAAGTTCATTTGTCAACCATGTTAATGTTTCAATTGGAAAGTTCTTGTTATATAATCATTGAACAAATTATTGTCTATGTGGTCATCAAGCAAAACAAGGAAAGTCAGAAACCTCATGTAGATGCCATTGCCAACATCTTAAATAAATATACATAAAAAAACAACTGTTTTGGTGTTATGTGTAAATCACAATTTGGAACATATCTGAAATTGTTCAGAACATTAATCATTGTAGAGACATTTTATCTGATAGAAGGAATACTCAAGTCTGAAATTATTTGTTCACTAAGAGTAAACGTTTCCAATATCATAATCTTATTGACAATGCACAGAGTTCGAATGAAATTTTGATCAGAGTTGTACAAAAAGAATCTGTCTGATAATACAAGAACACATAATTACCGTTTCTCTTCAATAAAATAGCCAAATCAGGTTTGGAGCAATAACTTGTTTGTTTCTAGGGAATCCAATTATATTTCAAATGATCTAAGTTGATTTTTTTATGATTGGAACCTAGTCTTGCAGACCAACTTTCTCTGAAATTGAACTTTTTAAAGGCATTTAGGAGGTACAGTAAATTCTATTAATGTCTTGAAAAATAAAATTTGGGTTTAACTAAGACCCAAATAAGCAAATAGAATCTGTTGGCTTTTAGGAGAACTAAGTTGTGTTTAGCCACAGCTGATAAGAATTGGACTTTTGTCATGATGACCCCAACAAATAACAAGTAAGAAAAATAAAAAACAGTCTTAACACTAGCATTCAAGATATAGATGCTAAAGGAGAGACTTGGAAACATACAAGAAGTCTTGCAATAAAAAACAATCAATCGTGTTTACAGAAGACAGTTAGGAAGTTAAAATTGGCAAATATCTAAAGAGGGAAAATCAGATCATAAAAGGAGACTTGAACCTGTTCATTATTAAAAACAAGGCACTACACACACGAACCAAATTGAAAAAGTAGTTGGACATAATTTTTTTTTAAAACAAATAGAAAGCATTGAGTCACTTATTCAAACAAAGGCATTATCACAGAAAATTCCGTCACTTGATATTGCATGGTTTGCTTCCCCATGCTCCATTTGAAGTGGGAGGGTGGGAGATAGGAGATTGAATTAGCAGCATATTTTGTTCAGATTACACCATAATTCAGAGTTGTTCAGATTACATCATAGTCACGAGTGCAAAGTTACACAGTTTTCAATGTGGTACAGTTTAATCACATTTTGACTCCAACTGATATGAGCAACTGAGAGCAATCAAAGGTTCAGACATTTACTAGGAATATAAAGTTTATCTACCGGGCACTAGCAATCAGATACAGTTAAAGATGATACAGGTTCCAGTCTCATTGACAGTTCAAATACTGACTGAGATTCAAAAGTTGTTTGGAGTTCAAGTTCAACAGTCCAACTGTTCTATGTTTAAGTTCTACAGTTCTAATTTGAGGCAGTCCCACATAGTGCCATGTTTGATCCAGATACAATATTCCAGATGATTCAAGCATATACTTCTACATAAGACTTGAGCAAAGATCCAGACAAGACTAATTGCAGTATGCACTGCACCAATTTTAGTGCTAGCAGCAATACCACAGGTAGCAATGCATCGTTATCATCAGTGGTTATCCAGCACTAGCAGATCCAGATACTCTCCCTTTTTCTGGAGCTTGTTGAGGGAGTTGGAGAAGAAAATCAAGTTCCTCACATACATTCCTATACATATACATTACTGGGTACTGCGTTGGAAGTTAACCTACCCGTACCCATACAGTTTGGCACCTGCACCAGTCTGAGTACCTTCGAGATTCTTCGATTATCACAGGCAGTGCACGTGGTACCCAAACTGCACCCAACTATCAAACAACAGTCAAAAATATAAGAAAGAAGTTTTAATAAAACACACACACACACACAACTAACTAAACCTATACTTCTCCCAGGGAGCCACATAGCGGAGCGAGTGAGAATGGCACTGCCACTAGTCCTACGGCATCTGGTCCTAATGAACCACTTGCTAATTTGGATGCTCTTGATGAGTAGAAACATGATAATTTATTAATTTGTTCATGTAATTCTTGAGTTTGACTATGACCACTGACTATTTACTTGTTTTGAGTAGAAAATATAAACCTATGAGAGACATCATATGTCATGACTCAATTGATATAAAATTATCAATTATCAGTAGTGTTTTGCTCTTTTTTGTTTCCTTTATGCATATAATATTGATATTATGGTTAAATTTTGTTTAAATTTTATATTTTATATTTTATATTATTTTTGAAAGGTCAAACTTGACCTTTGGTTTCTCCTGTGAATTTGAAGGGAGTTGTAAAACAATGTATTATATATTTTTGTAGATGAATGAATTAAGATGCAAGAAAGCAAGAGGCGAGCTTGGTTTTGCAAGCTTACTACTATCTCAACACAGACCAACTATAGTGTGACTACAAGACAAGCATTGGGAATGGTGTATGTTGTTCAAATGTTCATACACTACCTCCTAGCCAAACCCTTCAACTTCTATGTAGATTTGTGTTGGGTAAATATTTTGAATCCGAATGTGTCAGAGCAATCAAATTCGCCGTTACATATTTTGAGTATTTGCTTGTGTAAAGTCGGCACTTTTTGTCGCTCTTACATGTTTTTTTTTCTTTTTAACATGCTCGAGCAGCACTTTTTGCCGCCATTACATATTCTTGATCAAAAAGGCATGTGTCAGGTCGGCCGAAATCGCCGCCTGAGCAAAATCTCCAAGATCTTGAACTTCAAGTGGCATTAATGGCCACTCGTGCCAAGAATTAAAGGCTTGTTTTCAAGCTTTTAAATGTGTTATTTCATTGTTTTTTCTTGTCATTTATTTTGTTGAAGATTCTTAGTTGATTCCTCGACCCTTCTCAAAACCGCTCCACTGTGGTGACGGAGGATTCAAATAGATTCCGAAATTCGCCGTCGTCAAGCTTAGGGTTTTGAACTCTACAGGTAAGTTGTTTTAACTGTTTTTGACTTCTAGGGTTTCATTTATTAATCAGTATCTGTATTCTTTTGAATTCATCATTTGTTTCTAAAAAAGCCGTTTGTAATACGTTAAGTTTCAAATTGATATTATCGTTTTGCTTGGTATTTTGTGTCGAATCCTTGTTCTTCCATATGTTTGTGTCCTAGATTATTTCGAGTGAGTCAAACCGACGAAAACCGCCAACCATTGTTTGTGCCCTAGGTTTTACGTTGATGTGTGTCATCGATGGTTTGACCCGACAAGGCTTTACCCTTAAAAACATGTTAGTTGAAAACCAATTCTTACAAAAACATTGTAATGACGGCTATATTAGCCGCTCTCACATCTTCCTATTGTGAATAAGTCAAAAGCAAAGTCGGCATTTTTCGTCTCTTATGTATTTGAAGATGCTTTCAAGTGGAAGTGCATGGACGGCGAAATCCGCCACCCCTACACGAAAACCTTGCAACTCCTATTACATGTGGTATTGGCAAAAATTGCCGCTTGAACATCAAATTCCATTTGTACCATATGCATTATCGACGAAAATTGCCGCTCAAACATCAAACTTGGAATTTCCTCATTACCTGCAGTGTCGGCATTTTTGTCACTCCAACATATAACCAATTTTCCTATAATATGCAATAGCGGCAAATTTTTCCACCGATACAAGTGCACAATATTCCTCACATACAAGGGCGGCAAATTTTGCCGCCCATGCAAACATTTTCTCAAATTTTTCTAACTTTGGGATATTTTCAATTTTGTTTTTTCAAGCCCGCTTTCCACTGATTTTTTGGTCTACTCGCACTCTAGTCCTTTCAAGCGCGTCTCCATAGTTGTGATCATCGACATGTAATTTTCCCAGATTACCAATATTTCCCCTAATTGCATGATCATGATTTTTTTTGTTTTGCAGTTTCTTTTGTGGATCTTCTTTCTTTATTGACATCTTTCTGGTGATAACTTGTTCAGAGAACTGAGTTGTCTCCGAAGAAGTCGAAAGCAATGAAGTACAAATATCAAGATGTTTTTTCAATCACCACAATTACTTCTAATGTCGATGACATTCAAGATACAGAGATTGGCCATGTGGACATGACTGAGTTTGTGAAGAGAACCAAGTCAAGCAATTCCAGCTCTGAAATGAAGAAGATAATTGGCAGTAACATTCATTTGGTATCTTCTTTTCCGGTGGCAGCGCACAACACAAAATTTGTCCTTCAATGTGCTCAGTTTTATAACAAAGATACTAGCGTTGTGATGGACGCTAGTGGCAATATGATAATCAGACTAGATCCTGAATTCATTGATAAGGTGTTTATGTGCCCCCCTGCTACAGAAGTGTTAAAGCTTGATTTTGTTGAACCACAAAAAGTGTATGACAAAAATCTTGAAAAGGCAAAGAAGGTAATCAATAATAAATGGCTCAAGACGTCAAGGTCAAATTTGTCAAGGTGGCCACGGAGTTTTCCTCGAAGCGATTTTATAGAAGAAGTTGGTGATCTGATAACTCTTCTCAGTAGGATAAGAGGTTTGTCCTCTTCCTCACTGTTTCATGAATGGATGTATCATTTCATCAAAGTAATACTCCAAGGCAAACAAACCATCTTCTGAGGAGAACAAATCAACAATGCTTTGCACGAACAATTGACGAAGGTATCCACTACCTTCAAGTTCTACATGACTTCTTATCTGGTATATATTGCAGCTTCTATGAGAATCTTTCCAGGTCTAACATCAGAAAGAGATAGGAGGGTAATCCTTGTGTATCAATACTATTCTCAATTAACATTGAAGGGTTATATTCATCATTTCAGAAGAGTAAATGATGTTTTCTTTGCAGTATTCTTATGTCTTTTTGATCCTCAACAAGAACAAAGAAGAGTGTCAGATGAGACTTGGACAGTGGTAAATGATTTTGGATACATGTTCTTACAGTTTTCTTCTTTCTCATACCTGAGGGTTGGCTTTTTCCAAGGTCATCCTTATATGCTTCCAAGATTCCCCTCAGACAAATTGGTCTTAATGGAGTTATGCAGACAAATAATCGTCGTGTATAATAAACAAATGGAGCTCAAGAAGCCCGATTTCAGGTTCTCAATTGAAATTGGCAGGTATTCAGTATTAACTGTTGTGAAGGCTAGGGCCATGGAAACTGAGATGCAACTTGTAACTATGAAGCAATTCAAGAGAATACCAAAGTTTGAGTACAGAGGCGTGAAAGACAAAATCAAGAGAAAAACCCAATTCCATGAACCTATGGTTGAAGATGTTTGGGTAGATTTGAGAACAGAAGAAAATGTCAGAAAATTGGACTACAGCAAGTTATCTCTTGAGCAGATTGAATATCTAGGACTTGCTGATATTCCTGAGGATCTAGTGGATGATGGAGAGTTGGTTGATGACAAATATATTACTGAACAGGTTGCTAATACCCCTCTCCCTCCAATCCAATGGTCTCAAAAAGAGCTGACCTCTTTGAGGAAAAGATTTGAGCCTATATTGACAAACACCAATAATTAACTAACAAACAAGGGAATTGCTTTGAAAGAATTCCTCACAGAGTCAGAGACTGAGATTCAAGAGCAAACAGAAAAAAAGGTGAAAAACAGGACGAAGAACAAAAGTGATGTTCCCTCTTCTTCCAAGCCACATAAGCCTACGATCAGATTTGTGACGAAAAAATCAAAAGCTATGGAGAAAGAGTCTGAAATAGAAGATATGGAAGTTAAGAAACAGAGCACTGAAGAACCAGCCACAGAAGAGATGGAGATTGAAGATAGGCCTACAAATCAACAAGAAGAGGAAGCTTTGTCACCACAAGAGAATGTACAACAAGAAACAGGAGTCTCTTCTCCCTTGCCCGACACACTTGTTGCAGCTCCTTTGTTTGTTTCCTAATGCCACTTGCAGTAAGGAGTGAGCAAGGATTGCCATAGCCCCTTGCGAAGGAAGTTTGGACATTTCCGACTAGTTTGGGTCGAAGGGTGCTGCAAAGGAATCAAATGAAATTCAAGGGTAGCCCAAACAACAAGTTGGAGCGCATGAAAAGTGATTTGATGGCATTAAGATAATCTATGAAACCCTGCCAAAGGAAGGGTCGAGCATAGGGACATGTCTGATACTACTAAGAAAGCAAATGAACGTCTAACGCTAACCTTCTTAAGGGAGAGACTTGTATTCGAAAACCCACATCAAAGCCATGATTACCCCATCAACTCCATCTCCATAAAAGTAGAAGCTACCAAAGTTCATTGATGACAAATTGAAGGATTCCATATGACATTGAAAAACATGCATCATTTGGATTTCCAATGGGCATATAGAGGAATGCATGTGATTAATATGTTTCCCACCCACCCTTTGGGGAATGGCTATTGACTAGTATGCAGATGCACCATGCTCAAAGAAAGCAACATGGAAAACACTTAGGGAAGTAGGGTAAACACGAGAATGTAGATGCCAAGGAGGTTGTTTTAGAAATACATAATCCCAAGCAAGGTAAACACGAGAATGTCCATGCCCATAATAGAAGACTCGAAGAACTATTAGGAAAACATGAAAAGGAGCCTATCCAACACTTGAAGAAATGATGGCTCATTGAAGTGTTGGTACCCTCGTTACGGAGGATAATGAAGGTGAAGGTGGTTCCACCCTCATCTTACGAAGATGCATATAAGTGATCCATGGACATTGAAAGCAAGAAAAAGACATCACACTCAAAAGGACGCGAAAGATGATCACAACTCCAATGATGACAGTGAGCCTGGATCAGTGTGAGCCTTGAGGAATGACATGCTCTAGATTTTGAAGGAACTAAATGGAGACGGTAAGAAATATGTCAAGGATCTTGAGTGCAAGATTTGTCAAGTTATAGAGCATTCATTCACGGATTGCTTGTACAATCTACAGAATAAGAGCAGCCAAGTATTGTTCACACAAGGAGAGCCATCAACACCACCCACCACACCACCAAGGAACTACTAATGATAGAATAATAGTTGTGGTGGGAGTCGGATTCAATACAACCCTAAATGACAACCAATTATATAGTGTTGGGAGTTGAATGAATAGGGGCATTTCGCAAGAGATTGCCCTACCCAAAATGGCAATGGACTTCTCTATAGATGGTGTGGGCCTAAGAACCATAACGATGGCAATTGTCCAAAGCAAGACCATCAATATTATTGGCATAGCCGATGGAAAGGAAGCCATGGCAATTACTAGAGCACAAATGAAGAAAGCCAATTACCCTGATCTACATACGGAGAATGGAAGGTTGACCGAAGCAAGGGTGGAAGTCGAGAGGGCCATGGTCAAAGAGTGACATCATTCAAATGAACATACAAGTATTATGATGGGCAGATTGACGTCCGACAAAGTTATTACATAACGTGTCTTGCAAACCACTATACCTGTAAAGATAGTTGACTTAATGCAAAGCATTCAATAACTCAAGAATGTTATAACTACTACCATACAAGACATTGGCCCAAACATGAAGCATACAATGGCACAACTAATGTTAGGTGATGGGGAGAGCACCAAACAGATGAATGAACCCACAGTCGAGTCACCCCTATCATGTGACCAAGTAATCGATCTTATGCTCCTGACGATGAACCTAGCCCAACAACCAATAGTTGTGCATATGGATATTCTGGGCAAAGTTTTGAAAACACTATCGTTGACGGTGGTTCTAGCATGAATGATCTTCCAGAAGAGACTGAGAAGAGTCTTGGGAAGCCAACTATGTGGCCTCCAACATTCCAAATGGTAGAAGCAGATCAACATGGCATTAAGGTAATAGGTGTACTAATTGGACAAAAGGTAATTATTGGAATCCAACCCTTTTTGTTGAATTTTGTGGTCATCTCCTTGCAAAAAAATGCCTATGACAAACCATTGGGTCGAGGCTAGTTGATAGCAGCCAAAGCTGATCATAACTAGAAAAAAAATGATTTCCATTGAAAACTAAGGACGGAAATATGTCATAGACTTGAAGAATCAAGCAGTCAATGAGGAAGCAACCTCATCAGACTCATCAAATTCAAATTTTGAAGAAGAATCCTCGGTTGACGAGAATCGCAGTATGATAGAACTGAATGATGAAGAGGTCTTGGAGTTATAGTTCGACTTCAAAGAAGAGACAAACTCCCTCAACGGTCTATTCCATTGGTAGATGGAAGGCCAATGGAAGACTACTAGGTGTTTCAGCCCGATTGCAATAGCATTGAGATTATGGCGATTGACGAAGGCCAAGGCTTGCAGCACTATCACCAGAAGCAAATGTCTATGATGTGAAGTCCTTCCCAACCATTAACATCACAATCAACTTACCCACCAACGTTCAATGAAAAAAAATGTTAGGGGTGCAAAGTTCAATGATGAGTTGGCCCACCAGTTTGAATAGGGAGCCAAAAAGAAGTTCAAAAAGTCAAAAACAATGGGCATGCATTTGGGGTCTAAAGATAAAATTCAACAAGGTCAAGTATGACTTGATTTTGAAGTCCATTTGGCGGCAAATATGCTTGCCCTAGAACCTAGAGTCATGACACATTAGATAGCAAAGACTATGTCGAGATAAGAGGAAGTGTTGTTGTGACAAATACTTGCAGTGAAAATAATTTTAAATCGAGGGCACTTATGTTCAAAACATGGACAAAGCACGAGCATGACAAATATTTAAGGTAAAAGAATATCAATGTGATAAATACCAAGCCAGTGATGAAGAAGCTGAAGGGATCACTCTACATAAAGGTCAAGGTATAGTAAATTATAAAAGCGAAATAACAAGCTATCAAATACAAGTAAAAGACAAAAAAAAAAGACAGGAAAAATAAATCCAATCTTAGACCGTATGCTTTCCTCCCAATAGTACGCCCCTTTGTGTCTAGTGAAACGTAAGTTCTATTTCTATCAACCATACATCCTACTTTGCTCACCTCCACTATACAATCTACCCTTCTTTTCTTCACTGTACATCCTACACATCTCAAACACACCATACAACATGCATAGATCAAACCCATTGTATGACCTATCTACATTGCATCAAGCATACAACTAGCCAAGTTTGTCCACCCCAAACTGTACATACAATTCCCCTCGTCAAGCGTCTAGCCATATGTCCACACCACCACTGAGTCCATTCATACATCACACACACGGACCTGGGTGATGTATGAATGGACTCAGTGGTTCCTTCATACACCACTACTACTTCTGACTGTCGAGTGGTTCCTTCTCAAGTTCTACCAACAATTATTTGAGTCTTCTATTGTATCCTTGAACAGTTTCATGTTTTCCTTTCTGATTGTTATAAATCTCAGTGGCAAAAAATTCATTATTGTGTCAAAGGAGATTAAACTCTTTTTTAAATGCCTTCCGCAATTTGTCACAAGAAATTTTATCAATTGTCAATGCATCTATAAACCAGTGAATAGCCACCCCTCTCAGGGTAGCTGGGAATGACCTTAACCTGTGTTACCCATTTATCTGCCCATTGGTAGTGCAAATGGTATAGCATGTTCTACAATGTCGCACATGGTCTTCAAATCCATTACCAGTAAATTTTGGTTGCTTTTGTCTCTCTACATTTGGACATGGTGGAGTGCTCATAACCATAATTGTTGACATCATCTTTGATTTTGGATTTGACTCAACTTTTCTAGCACGAGCATCCTCCTCGAGAAGGTTTGTTGTGGATATCCCTTAGTACTATCAAACACATCACGATTCTCAACCCTTCCTTTGTCTTGGGGGATCCGTACAATGCTTTTGAAGTGCCTCCCTTCCATTGCTCAATCCAAATTGTCCTATTGGCTACCTTGGTGTTCTTGGCTACACCTCATTATTCAAAAAATCCTCAATGAGGTGAATATTTGTCTTGTAGGCCTCTCTCTCCTCTCATGAGGAATTCGTAGAACTCCCAACTCAAGATAAAGAGTTCCCCATAAGTGAGGGGGCTTAGCTGATTCTGTGTTTGATTTTTTTGCAGCAACCACCAACCCAGCTAGTTTACAAGAACTGCACTTCCTCCCTCTGTAAAGGGAAATTGTCTTGCAATCCCCACCCACTCCTTATTCGTGTGTGGTGTACGTTCTTCAATTCTAACTGAACCCTTCTTTGGTTTCGGCTTCGGCTCTGACCCTGGCTTCTACTCATGTTTCAACCTTGGCTTTTGCTTTTGCTTTTGCTTTTGCTTATGCCGAACTTTTCTTTAAGTGATGGATTTTTAGAATTGGCTGCCTCTCACAACCTTTGTCTTCTTTCTTGTTGTTCCACCAACCAGGTAAACCGTTTGATTTCTTGGTTGACCATCTGACCACATTTTCTTCTATTGCCTTTGTTTGGGCTCAAGGGCATTAATTATTTCTCGTACAGCATTGGTTTTCAATGCTTTCTTTTTTTTTATGACACCTCTCTTCGTATCATGGTAAAATATTTTTTCATCGTGCTTCATGATTACGTTTGGCAGAGAGATCTTGTAAGATAATGTAGTGCCCCATCGTCAATGGTTATTGTCGACTCACTATTGCATCTACCCAACTTCAGCCTGCCTGACTTCGCAAAGCCAACGGCACAATAAATGTTTACTCCAAAGGGCTACATTACTGAAGAATACTATTTGCAACATTATAAATGCATAGCATGAATAACTCACAGAATAGGAGATAAGAATATCTTTATTGCATTGGTAGTGTAAAGTACAATGCTTCATATAGGGAGGACCTATCACATCAGCGCCCTTACCCTGACATTCAAACTACTATTTATAAGACAAATGGAAACAACAGTTGAAAATTAAGACGCAATTGTCGAACCAACCATTCATTTCTAAGGATTCACTTATACACTGAATTCATTTATACACTACCAAATCAGACAAGAAGAATTAACAACATAACAAAGTCGGCTACCAAAACATGTAATTTATTAATACAATGATAACAAGATGAGCTACAAAGGCCTCAAGGCCTTGATCACTTCAAATATTTTTGTCACGAGCATTACCCTCAAAAAGGAATTGCAGGGTATTGCAGCTTAAAACTAGAATGAAATGTCATTGGATAGTTGACACTGTGAGAGATATATACTTACCAGTACATGAGAGAAGTCAAGCTCCTTGTGTGTTACTGCAAATTCAATATCGAAAGGTGCGATCTGAAATTTTCATCAAGGTCAACCAATATAATGAGTTAACCTTAACAATATGTAGAGTGTAAGTCGAAATCCAAACTTAATATGTTTTATGTTAAAACAACCAGCTTATGTAAATATAAAATTCATACATAAAATGCTACAGCATTAAATGTCATAGCAACAAAAAGTAAAAACACATACCTGTTCTCGTAGTATTAATAGATGTTTTATAAGAAAAAGTTGACCATCCATTTGTGAGGCCTTTTTTGCTATGAGCTTACTTGCACGCTACAATAAAATAAAACAAAAAAAACAATATATCATATCTTATTCCCATCAAAAGAGACAAATAAACAGCATGTTAGAGCTCAGATAAAGACTGTTGTTTCAATTTGATAATTCGTGTGTGACATCAGGTATTTGATCTTTTGGAGAATTATTATTATTACCATATTCACAATTGGTTCTAAATAGAGATTAAATAATACTTAACAATATTATTATAAAAATATATTCTATAACTCAATATCCACAAGGAGCAAGACACAATGTAGAAAAGGTATTAAATTTATTTTTATGTGATAATAATCCTATGACATGCATTTATCCAATTGCATCTATATCGATATCTTCTATGTTGCCATAATTCACAAAGGTGGACTAACAGCATTGTACACAAACATGTGTAATTCATTTTGAAGATGAATAAATAAGCTCTGCTAAAACTTAGATTTTATTCAGTTTCCAGTGCCATGTCTTTCATGAAGGCTAGAGCAAATCCAATATAACAGTAGATTTCAAACTAGATATGTATCCCACCTGAATTGACATTGAGCATACTCCTACCGAATCCTGAATTGATCAACAAAATAATAAGTTAAAGATACTCTAAAAAGCGATTGAAATTTATCTTTTTCTCTCTCTTGAATTTTTTAAAGCAAGCATGTAACATGTGTTTCAATGTTAGAAAGCACAAACCTGAGCCAGTCCTGTGAATATTGTGGGATCCAAACATCGATAAAGTTTAGAAAGACATGATAACGTCTTCTCCAATGGAGGATACAAAGTTTCAAAAGCATCTGAGTTATCAGCAACCTGGAATAAGAAAATCCAACATTTGTAAGGCGGGATGTGTCATGCAGTCCAGAGAGATGCTGCAATTACACAGATTTAATACATGTAATTTATGGTAACTCATTGAAGATGTCCTTCAATTTAAAAACATGCGCCAAGGAACTTTCAATGAAGCATGTAATTTCTAGTTATTCATCGAAGATGTCCTTCATTTTGAAAACATGCACCAAGAAACTTTCTATGAAGCTAAATTACTTAGAAATTCAAGGTATGGTGTGTGTGTGTGTACATATGCAATGAGTTATTATTAAATTTTTGATACTTCAATAAAACCAGATGCCATAGGAAATTGGGATTATTGAAAAACTTTTGTCCTTGTCCATTTCAATATATTAACATAATTGCATCCATTACTTCTGTATTGTTTCCATGATATTAATTTCAATTTGTTCCATGAACAACTGCCAAACCTACTTGATGTAAGGCCTAAAAAGAGAATCGATTTTTCCTTTTCTTGCAAACAGGGCAATAATTTATCTATGTTCAGCATCTTATGTCATATCATTCATTGAGAACTGTTAAACCACCCAGTGATATAATTGACTTCTCCTGTGCTTGTATCTTGCGAGCATTGATGCTGAAACATAACAATTCCATGCACCCTCTCGTAACTGACAAAGATCTTAAATGTTTTCCATTTGCAATGAGCTCTCTTCCTCATTGTCTATGTTCATCAAACATTGTCGGCTGGACTCTGTTTTGATCATGTAGGAGTGTAAGTCATGGTTAACTTCACAATAAGGCAAAAGTAAAAGGAGCCTAGTGCCCTCTGCAACTTTGGGAAGAAAATACTTAATTAATCTTATATAACCTGTTTGTTTTACAAGCGCAGAAACGTAATTGTAACACACTCCTTTTTCTGAGATGCAAAGACGAAATGATACTGGATTTTCTTTTCATATTATAGACCATACTAAAAGGCATTTGAGCATCTAAAATGGCCCCTATTCTTAACGCACCATCTCTGAAGCAGTTTGCAACCCATCACAGCTAGGTAAAGTAGGTCTGACTCATTGTTTCTATCTGTTGAGTGGCCTCTGTCTTCCACAAGTAAGATAACTCCTTAGATGACATGAGTACCTCCATGGCTAAATTGAATGTCCTACCACTATTTTCATTAGTTTCCTTATTGCAAACACGACTTTTACTTGTTCTGTAACACTGTTACAACAGGGATGGCAGTTCCAGAAGGATACGTATTTATTTCCCAAAAAAGTACTTCAGAAGATGATTTTCCTTGAAAATATATATCTAAAATGGTTGTAAGGCAGCCAACTGGAACTAATAGAATTTATCACTATAGATGTCCAGCAAACCCTTTTCATTTGAATCGTCAAATTCTGGACCCTTGCCTTCTCGGGATTTGCACTGGCTGGAGTATTAAAGGCAGACATCAATTAACTGAGGATCACTCCAGAAAATTCATCTAGAGCAAGCAGAAGTTGACACTCTTAGAGGCTTTGCTCATCATTTGGAGTCCAAGACTTAAGAATAATATAATCAGTTATGTTTTAATTTCAAGTCATTTGCAGCAACCGAGTAATGCAAATTTTAGTCATGATAGAAATACACCTGTAAGTTATTACATTGGAATTTCTTTTCTCTTCTTGTTATTATGAATGAATACACATGCATGGATTGATCCATATGGATCCAGAAAGCAATCCATTCATCAGATAGCAAGATCAAAACCCGGTTTCTATCACTAGCAGAGCTTCAAAGGGAGAGTTCCAAGTTTGGTGACAAAACCGCTTCTTAATGCAAGCGGTGGATATGTAACTCCCAGTTCCTATAGAGTGGCAGTTTCAAAACGGCCTTACATTGGAAGTTGTTTTTCCATCTATTATAACTTATTTTGTTATTACAAATGAATACACATGCATGGATTGATCCATATGGATCCAGAAAAAAAATCCATTCATCAGACAGCACAATCAAAACCCAGTTTCTATAATCAGCAGAGCTTCAAAGGGAGATTTCCAAGCTTGGTGACGAAATCACCGCTTAATGCAAGCGGCGGTTACATAACTGCCAGTTCCTGCAGGATGGCGGTTACAAAACCGCCGGGGCAGTTTTGTAACCATCTATCAACTTTAACCAACAGTTCTGCCCGTGGTGACTGTATAGGTACAGTACCAATAGAACAAGTGGCTTTTCACATTTTAAGATGGTTGGAGATCCTTTAGCACACAAAAGGAGATCGCCAAGCATGGTAAGGAGAGACACATTGAGAAAAGGCATCAATGAACAAAGTTGGTGTTCAGTTGTTCATAGGAAGAATTGGAGTAAGGAACGGTGAGGAGCATTTAGGGAGCAAGATAGATGTCTGTTGTACTTCTTCTATATTCTCATTGTAATCCATCTTTGGCTACAAGAAGATGCAAAATCTTTTGGAATTTTCCAAATCAAAAAAATATGTCTTTGTGTCTCCATGTTCTGAGTTTTGTTTCATGTTCTTGCATTCATGTTCCAATTCTTAAGTTAAGTTTTATATCTTCCAAAAGCATGTGGCACATTAATTTTAAGTCATTTTAATGAATTTAACTATCATTTTGAAGTAGAATCAAATTAGAACAGCAAATTGTGATTCTGTGGATTCTGGCAAGTCTGAACTTGACAGTTTCTAGATCATTTTGGTATTAGAGCAGATTTTCATCTTTGGATTATTGTGGAAAGCTTGATTGATTTGTATGACAATGACAAGATCTCAAGAAGGAAAATTGCTACCTTGCAATATTGAGATATCTACAAGAAGTTGGAATCAGCAGTTGAAAGAAATGACTCACAAAGGCGAAGAAAACCTTGACAAGAGAGTAACTGCATTGGAATCATGCATAGAAAGCGTGATGAAGTCTCAAACAGAAAAGGCTCACAGCCGAAAACCAAAGATCTATGGACACTATAGTTCATGCTATAGCCAAGAAGCTTGGCATAGAAGAACCTCATCAAGAAGAAGATGAAGAGGAGAAGAGTCCATGGATATGAAGAAGAACCTCCTAAAGACAAAGGTAAAGCTAAGGAAAAATCTGAACATATTGGTTTCAAAGTTGAGACAAAAAACATCAAATCTTTTGTAAGGACAAGCAGATGTAGAGATATTAGACACTGGTTGAAGTAAATGGAGGTATATTTTCTTGTGCATAAGGTAACGAAGGTGCAAAATATTCCTTTTGCACATCTCAAGATGGAAGGTCGTGCTCTAATTTGGTAGGAATATTTTCTAATATCTTTTGAAAAGAAGTCGGTTGTAGATAAGTGGGATGGATTTAAAGAATTTTTGCATAAGAATTTTTATCCTATTGGGCATGAGATTGATCAAAAAATTAAGTGGGATGGATAAAAATAGTAATTAAAATTACTTTAAAGCAAATAAATTAATAATTAATTCATTTAAGCACCTTAGTGGTAAAAACCACTTTTTTAACAAATATTCTATTAATTAAGTAATAATTTTCTTATGATAAAAATCACTATTTCAACAATTAATAATTAACTAATAAAATATAATTTCCCAAAAAAATTCTTTTAAACTATGGAGAAATAGACTTAAGGTCTTCAATACTCACTTAGTCATGATGTGGAAATGGGGACATCACAAAATACTTGGGAGGTCTCCATTCACACCTAAGGAGATGGGTCATCTCGAGTAAGCCACCAAACCTTGACGAGACATGTATGCAAGCACACTTGATCGAGGAAGAAAATAAGCAAGGAGAGGAAGAGCCCTCAAAGCAAAATCAGTGCAAATATCAGGGTAAGAAAGAGCAAAAGCAGCCTTACAAAGCTTTCAAGAAAGTTCAGTGGAAAGATAAGAGGAATGCCACAGCTTTGCATGGTTGTAAGGATCCTAAGAACAATTATAATCATTGTGTTATAGATGGTCATATCGACTCTAATTGTTGGAAGTTGCATTCAGAAATGCACCTCAAGAATTGTTCCAAGGAGGACTATAAGAAGTCCATGGTATCTTTGAAAGAATATGAGGTAGAGATAGAGGACAATTCTGATTTTGATGAGAAGCTTGGTTGCACTGCCACCAACACGAACAGCAGCAAGGAACAAGAAACAGAAGAGATGAGAAATCTATTCCAAATCAAGAAGACCAAGGTAAGTGCACTCGCTGATATTGGGTCTTAATCTGATTTGATTTCAGATGAAATTTATAGAAAGCTTGGTTTACAAATATATGATCATCATCACCCATATTCTTTAGGTTGGGTGATAAAGGGTGTTAAAAATTCAAGTGACTAAAAGATGCAAATTGAAATTTAGAATTAACCCACAATATGTTGACAAGCTAGAAGCAGATGTGACTCCTCTTGATGCATTTTATGTGGTGTTTGGAAGTCCTTACTTGTATCTTAGGGATGCTATCTTCATGAGGAGGGCTAACAGGTATCAATGGGTCAAGGATGGGGTCAACTATGTCATCAACATCAAAGCAAGCCCAAGCTTGCCATGGCAAATGCCAATGAAGCTAAAAGACTCGTTCAAGCAAATAATCAGTTTTTTAACCTCTATTGGAAGATAACCAAAAGGATAGGTTAGAGATATCTGAAATTGATAGTGCTAACAACGGATTGAAGGGATTTGATGAGTCGCTGAATTCTTTTCAAAAGGTGTTTCAAACTCCCAACAATTTGCCTCCAAATAGGGAAGTAGAACATGATACTCAAATGTTGTCCAAATCTCCTCTACCTAACATTGATTTGTATCATACAACTTCACAAGTTGTTAGAACAACATCATACGCCCAAATGCTTCACCATTTGGGTCATCCATTGTGATGGTACAAAAGAAAAATGGCTCTTGGAGGATGCACATTGATTATAAAAGCGCAAAAAATCACCATAAAGTGTAGATATCCACTTCCACAGATTGATGAGTTGCTGGACCAACTTCAGCATGTTAAATATTTCACAAAGTTAGATCTCAAATCAAGTTGTCGTCAAGTCCACATAAGGAAGATGTACGGAAGAGAGCTTTCAAGACAAAACAAGGTTTGTACAAATGGTTGGTACTTCCATTTGCTTTATTTAATTCCCCTGCTACATTCATGACATTAATAAATGATGTATTAAAGCCTTTCATAGATACATGTGTCATTGTGTATCTCAATAATACTTTGATTTTTAGCGCAATATGGGAAGAACATCTAACACATTTAAAAGAAGTCTTGCAAGTGTTGAAAGAAAATCAGCTCTTATGCAATATGAAAAAATGTCAGTTTGCAAAACAATTACTTGTCGATTTGGGGAATTTGGTTGGTGGAGGAGAACTAAGACTAGATCCATCAAAGGTTGAGGCTATCACGAATTGGACCACACCTAGAAGTGCCACTAAGACTAGAAGCTTTGTGGGAATAGTACAATACATGAGGAAGTTGATTCAAACTTTCTCTGCAATAGCCACACCTCTACATACAATTGTAGCAATGGGTAGGAATTCTCATTGGGGTAAGGAACATGATAGTGCTTTTGATTCATTGAAATATAAGATTAGTCATACACCAGTGCTTGATCTTCCTAATTTGCAGCAGCCATTTGAAGTTGAAACAGATGCAAGTGAATAGGCTATCGAGACAATTTTGTTGCTAGGCGGTAAGCGTATTTGTCATCATTTAGAAGTATTTTCTTCAATAGTAAGGGGATATCTGGTTTATGATAAATCAATGTAAGCACTAGTTCAAGCAATAAAGAAATGGAAACATTATTTGTTGGGCAAAGAAACTATTGTGCATACTAAACCCAAACCTCTTCAAGATTTGAAAGCACAAAGTAAATTGCAGAAAGCAAAACATTAAAAATTGATGTAATTCCTTCAACAATTAAATTTGGTAATCAAGTATAAAAAAGCCAGTACAGATGTAGTGGCAAATATGCTATATAGGCCATCAATAAAGCAAGTTTCAGCTTTGGTACCAATCTCACAGATTTAGCAGTGCACAAAAGAGGCTTATGAAGAAGCACACACACAAGATGTGGACTTTGGGAAGACATTCAGCTTTAACAAACCAAGAAGGTTGAAAATGAAGGCAAAGATGGATGCTATCTCAAAGATGGGCTACTATACAAGTGGGACAAGTTGTGTGCCAAAGAAGAAAATACTTATCTTGGCGAGGGAAGTGCATACTTCAAAAGTCTCATGACACTTTGATGTTGGTATGACCATGGCTCATTTGCAAAGGTATGTGTATTGGCCCAATATGCAAGAAGAAGTTTCAAAGTTCATTAAAGGATGTAAATTATGTTGCACAAGAGAGAATAAGATTAGGAAAGAAGGATTGTACATGCCACTACCTATACCTACTAGACCATGGAAAAGCATTCCCATGCATTTTATAGGAGGATTGCCTATGTCCAAGCATGGCGATAACCATATATATGTTGTTGTAAATAGGTTCAGCAAAATCTGTGTTTTGATTGTATGCAAGAAAATGGTGAGAGTGCATGAGGCAGCTGAAATTTTCTTTGCTAATGTTTGGGTGCATTTTAGATTGCCTAAATCTACTGTTTCAGAATACCATGGATACTAAGCTTCAGCGAAGTACCACTTTCCATTCACAAACCAATGGACAAACGGAGATTGTCAACAAGGCTTTGGTGCAGCAAATAAGAAGTTATAATAGCAAGTATCCAAGGTCTTGGGATGAGTCTTTGGCATACATCCAACACTCATACAATAGGGTAGTGCACGCATCCACTAATAAGTTGCCATTTGAATCATGTATAGGCTATTTGCCAACTAATCCTCTTGATGTTGCATTGGAACAGCAGGAGGAGGTATAAAGACAAGATTCAGAGGTGACAATGGCAGAAAAAACATTGAGAGGATTAGGCAAATCCATCTCAAAGTGAAAGACTAGTTAGAAGTCTCAAGCCAAGTGCAAGGCTAAACATGGCCAGCACCATAAAGAGAAAACATCCAAAGTGGGTGACAAGGTATGGTTGTACTTGAGCAAGGAAAGGCTTCAATGACAAGCTAGGAAGCTCAAAGCACTAAGGTATAGCCCGTTTTCCATCTTCGAGCATATTGGCGAGAACGCTTTCAATCTTGATCTCCCCTCATTCATGAGGATGTATTCAATTGTCAATTGTGAGAATTTGCACTTGTATTAACAATCCATGTTAGATGAGATAGAAGAAGAACAATTACTAGCTTCCATAGAAGACTTGGTTGTGGACGCACAAGGAGAATCAAAGTAAGATGTAGTGTTGTAGCAAAAAGTCAGAGAAACATGCATGGGACCACAAGAGTCTTGGTAGGTTGGACTCAAAGGGAAGATGCTAAGGCAAGCAATATGGTACTCCAACATGAAGGTGGAAGAGTTGCTTCCACATCTCCTCCCCCACTAAAAGCTTTTGTGGGACCAAAATACTCTAAATAATGGAGGTATGATCCATATGGATCTAGAAGACAATCCATTCGTCAAACATCAAGATCAAAACCCAGCATTTATAATCAACATAGCTTCAAAGGGAGAGTTCCAAGCTTGGTAGCGAAATTGTCACTTAATAAAGGCGACAGTTACGTAACCATTGATTCTTGCAGGGTAACGATTACAAAACTGCCCTGGTAGTTTCGTAACAGGTGGTTTCACCTGCAATGACCGTACAAGTGTGGTAAAAATAGAGCAAGATGGTTGAGAAAGCATTTCTTCAAATTCTAAGATGGTTGAGAAAGCATCTCTTCACATTCTAAGATGGTTGAGAAAGCGTCTCTTCACATTCTAAGATGGTTGGGAAAGCGTCTCTTCACATTCTAAGATGGTTGGAGATCCTTTAGTGCATGAAAGGACATATCCAAGCATGATAAGGAGGCACACATCAAGAGAAGGCATCGGTGAACAGATTTGGTGTTCAGTGGTTTGTAAGAAGGATTGGAGTATGGAGATCCTTTAGTGCATGAAAGGACATATCCAAGCATGATAAGGAGGCACACATCAAGAGAAGGCATCGGTGAACAGAGTTGGTGTTCAGTGGTTTGTAAGAAGGATTGGAGTAAGGAAGAATGAGGAAATCTTAGTGAGCAAGATAGTTGTGTGTTGTACTTGTTCTATATTCTCACTGTAATTTGTCTTTCCCCATAAGAAGATAGGAAGTGGTGCAATTGCCTATTCCACTAATTTTTCCTCAACCTTTGGGGTTTCCCAAATCAAAAATGTCTTCATGTCTCCATGTTCCAAGTTTTGTTTCATGGTCTTACATTCATGTTCCAGTTCTTACACCTAGTTTTATATCTTCCAACAACGTGTAGCACATTAACTCTAAGTCATCTGAATGAACTGAACTGTCATTTTTAAGTAGAATAAAAGTAGTACAGCAGACTGTTATTTTGTGAATTCTAGCAAGTTTGAACTTGAGAGTTTATAGATCATGTATGGTAACTATATCTCACCTTAATTTTATACTAGCCCTATTGTGTCCCTCCCTAGCTTTTATAAATTATTCCAATGCTGAGATTCTCCACAGCATTATACATAATATCGCCAGTGTTGAGGATCTGCCTAGAACTATTCACATTATTTATCCTAGTCTTGAACATATTTACAACATCAAGGCTCTCTGTGGTAATATTTATTTGTTGATAATGTGTCTCTTGGATTGTATGGTCCTGGGTGTATGTCCCTACCAACATTGAGACGAAGAATCCTATTAGGATGTAACCCCATGATTCATGCCTTTTACGAGTGAATATAACTATAAAGGGCGGTGTTAAGAACCAAAAATTCAATATACAGAAATAACGTTAACTTATAGCCAAAATGCACAACACAAGATTAGATTATAGGTGGGTATCAATGTAGCCTAATATTCAATATATCAAGTAACAGAAATAGAAATATGCCACACCATACAATATTCCTGAAGGAACCACTCCAAGAAATCTCCGACTATAAGAGCCAAACATGCTCAACTACTCAATGGAATTGATCCATAGTCCATGATGCATTTACAACAATACGAGCCTCCTATATATAACTACTCATCTAATAATGGCGGGGGGGGCGGGGGAGAGGGGCGGCGACGGGGGTGAACCCTTAACCCACAAATTAAGCATTTGTCCGACCCATATAATCTAATGCACAAACTACCCATTGGACCCATATGATTGACCAAGAGTTATGTGCATCAGCTACTTCATAACCTCATATATATATATATATATATATATATATATATATATATATAGACACACGATAGCACTTATGTGCAATCACTATACCACAAGTCAACAACTCTATAACCTCATATATATCTTCATACCATGGCACTAAGCGTACAACATTCCACCCCCCTTATATCCAAACATTCCACCTCCCTTAACATATTTTGTCCCCAAAACATGAGACCAAGTAGTCAGACTTCTATAAATCTATGTAAACTTAATGTCATGCTTGATCATCCATCCATGCATATGTGATCTTGATAGGTGATGGTCCTTGAAGATGCCATGCTTCCTTTGTGCTACTTTAATTCCACATTAGAGTATAGTTGATGCTCCTCTAACATTGTCTATTTTTATAGCTATTTGCTTCTTTAATTCCATGTGTGTTCATAATCATTGTTCTTTTGATGTCAAGCATATTTGTAGTGTTTGCTTCTTCAATTCCATGTATACCCCAGTCATTGTTCTTTTGATGCACCACATTATGCCTCCACAATTGGTGCCTCTCATGGTGATGTGGATGTCGATATATTGCAACCTTTGTAGAATTAGCTTCTTTTTATTTTGCATTTGACTCTTCAACCATTTTTCCCCTGCTCCTTTAGCTCGTGTAAGGGACGGGTGTGAGCTACCTAAGTCGTCCTACTCTTCTTCACATTCTTATTTTTTTGTTCTTCAAATTCTTCCTTGCACCCTTCTTTAGATTCCTCTTCAAGTTCTCTCTTAATATGATGAGTAATACCTTATGGCTTATAATGTCAACTTCTTTTTTCCTCTGCTAAAGCTTCATGAACCCTTTTTATGCATTAATGTTAACAGTTTCCAAAGACTCTAATCAAGCACCATATCCAAGCCATCCATAGGAATAGCTTAAAATTTTGAGTGCAAAATATATTTTTCCATAATGAGCTTCAAATCTTCAAACAATTGAGCCTTCTCACTATGTACATGTGTTTCCTCGATATTCTTTACTAGAACCTACAACCGCTTAGCCAAGGCAATGTTGATAAAGTTCTACTAGTTGTGCTAGAATTTATGGAGACAATAACTTTCTCCTTTTGAATACATCCATGAACCTAAATTGTTGAAGCTTCCAGTAGGAAACAAAGCAATTAAACCTTTTTCCCTGCTTTTCTTGATCCAAGCTTAGTATTTTAAAATTTTCCTTCTTTTCATGCAACTATTTTTCGTTCAACTTTCTATTCTTCTAATTTTTCTCCTTTCATCTCCCCAAAACCTCCTCCATTTTTCCCGCAATTCCTTAAGCCTATGAAACCAATATTGTGGTTCATGATTCATGCATAAGCAACCAATATAGGCCAATATCCTACGTTGCAGATGTATGCCCTCCCCCCCGACGCCTCCTGTTCGGAGACGCCTTCGGCACGGGGACATCCCAAGCACTCTTGGATGCCTCTGGGCGTGCCCAGGAAGTCTCCAGGCATGCCCGAGGGATTCCGGTAGAAAAATGGCGAAAAACTTTTTTTTTTAAAACTCAAAAAATCCTTTAAAAAAAAACCCTAAAAACTAAGCAACCCTAAATGTAAATCCAGTAAGTTTCTTATACTTTAAGTTATATTTTATTTATATACTTTCAGGATGTTTGAGAGGGGTTTCGGACCGCTAGGAGCTATAATGCAAATTCTAGGTTTTGGAGGTTCCTATCATATTTTAGAGTTAGTCAAATTCCAGGGTTTCAGACTTAGCCATATTTCATGGTTTCAAGATTTCAACGAGACATCATAGGAGGTATGAAGGCTGCATGAAGGGATCTATGCGTGATAGCATAGTATGAGAATATCTCTCGCAAAGTGCCACAAGCCGATCCCACCCCATTCCCTGTGCACCCCTTAAGCATGCACTCGTGAGATTCAATGCACCGATGAGCCCTTGTGAGTGAAAGTGTCAGTAAATGATAAAGTTGAAAAATAATGGGAGTGGCATTCATGATTTTGTGGGCAATCGAGATGATTTATTCTAGATTTGAATGTACATTTGTCTTTCAAGTAATGAATGAGTGAATATTATATATTTTTAAGTGTTTTATCATTTATAGACAAATATTTTCATACTATGTAGTTTCAAGGTTTTTACTAAAAAAATGAGTAATATACAATATATATATATATATATATACAGACGTACCCACAACGTATCCAAATCAAGGTTTTTGAAAAATGACGTACCCGCGTACCCGAGACGTCCATGTATCCGTACCCGTACCCGTACCCAAACAACATAGCAAGTATCCAATCCTCGTACTCAGAATACCCCTTTTAACCATGAGCAGCCAGTCTCTAGCTTCTTCCTTTCCATAAAACTCAAGTACCAGACCATGATTCACACTTGGATTAAAAAAAAAAGATTTCAAGAGAACATGCCTTCAGTGGATCTCCCTTCCTATGACTAATATGAATGTAAAAGCACGTAGGCCAATAAAGGCCAATAGATCTAAAAATATTTTTCACAATAAAAAAAAACTAGATTGAAAGATATGAAAAGTTTCCCTTTAAACTGTCCGCGACATGACTGGAAAAACAACAGTACAGCGGTTTCGAAAGGCCAACTGGAAAAGATTATAAAACCCTCTATACTGCCTGGATTCCTTATTGGAAAGATCTTGAAATTTATTTTCCAATAGCACTAGAATTGCTTCAATCAGACACTTCTGCTGAGAGAGCGACCTTCTATAAAATGAATAAAATATTTGTGATCCACATAAAGCTCCCCACTTTCCCCAATCAACATTTTGATACCACCTGTTAAGAACCAAATATCCAATATACATAATAATGCTGAAATGCAACCAAAATGTACAACACAAGTTTTATGGTGTGTACTTATGCACCCTAATCTTCAATATATTCAGATATAGAAATGCCCTTGAGGTAGGGTTACACCATACAACATTCCTTAAGGACCCACTCTAAGAGATCTCCCTCTATGAGATCCAAACCTATTACACTACTCCATCTCATAGTGACCTGGAAATGGGAGACATATCAGGTATATAGAAGACATGGAAAAACGATGAAAGAAGATATCAGGTTTAGAAGACGTGGAAAATATCACAGTAATTTATATGTTATGTAAGAAACATAAAAGAAGTTTCCCAGTTTTCAAGGGACGCTTAAGAGAGGCATATAGACAAGAAACATCATCCTAAGGCTCCTAATGTTTGGAGACGTCACTATGTGTGTCTTTGAGATGAGGGTGTGTTACCAATATGGGAGATGAGTACAAGGGTTCAAGGTAAGAGTTTTCAAGTAACTATGCTCCATCTTAGCTAGTCAATAAAACTGGTCCATAATCCATGATGCCTTTGCCACAATATGAGCCTCTCATATATAACTTCTCATATAATAATAGTTGGGAGGGGTAACCCTTAACCTAAAGATTACACATTTGACTGATTTACATATCTTAATCCACAAGCTACCCATAAGACATATATATATATATATATATATATATATATATATATATATATATATTGAAAAGTGCATTATATATTGGTAAGAGTTTTCAAGTAACTATGCTCCATCTTAGCTACTCAATAAAACTGGTCCATAATCCATGATGCCTTTGACACAATATGAGCCTCTCATATATAACCTCTCATATAATAATAGTTGGGAAGGGTAACCCTTAGCCTAAAGATTACACATTTGACTGATTTACATATCTTAATCCACAAGCTACCCATAAGACATATATATATATATATGCATTATATATTACTCCAAGGAACAAAGGGTTACATCACTAAACAGAAATCAAGAAAAGCAAAGATTATAACTGAACATAATGCTAACAGGGAGCATCTCTCCCTACATAAGCATGGAAAAAAAGCCCCTAAGCCTGCACCCCAATGGGCAAAGAGTTCACATCTCTTTGAAACCACTCAAAGTTAGCTCCTACAATCCAAGCCAACTCTTGTCTAAAAGGCCTCAACTTCCCCATACAGAGAGGGGAGGTGTCAATGTGAAAGACATCTTGGCATCTCGTCTTGCAAAGAAAGCTGATTGCTGCCAACCATGTTGTATGCCATAAACCCTTGCAGCTGCCCCTAACCATCCAAGAATCTCCTAAAAGAGGCCCTTTCCAGGAGAGACTATAAAAATGAAATTGAATTCAGCTTGCAGCCACCCCAAAAGGCCTCTTGCTGTTGGACACTTTCAGAATATATGATCAGCCGTTTCTTGTTTCCCACACCATGCAAAATACATCTGTAAAGCCAGTCATGTTCGGCCTTGCTTTACCGGTTAGTCCCTGATGAAATACTAGCCATCCTATCATCTTATGTTTGAAGGATGTTCTAGTTTTCCAAATACCTTGACAACGTCTTTGTCATCTCACTTCAGAATCTTGAACCCGCCATTGTTTGTTCAAGTTGGGTGCAATGAATCTCGAATGGCGTACTTGTTGATACAAGTCCTTTGTTTTATAACTGACAAGGACTTTTCCTGAATTCCACTTCCAATCCCTCCAATAGGGGGCCTACACTTTGCAAATGCATCTTGAAAAGTCATTGTTCATGAATCATATTACATAGTTCTTGAAAAGCAACTGTCTGCTAGTGACAATACTTGAGCCCTGTTTAAGTCCCTCCAAGATTTACATTGTTGTCTTCCATTGTTCCAAAGGTCTCCCCAATAGAACAGACCCTTCCTTGCCAATCTTTAGCCCGCAAAGAAAGGCTTTAGTCCAACCTGTCCAGTGTAAATAGGGCATACAGCTAGATCCTAAGCATCTCGTGGTCCCTCAAACTGCCAATGGACAAAACCTATGAGTATCTAGCACACAGCCCATATTCTGTTAAGTAGTGTTGATCTGGCAATCATAAAAGCACTAGCATTGCCAATTATGTCACAAATTTGGAAGGGTCCCTTAATTTATGAGTATGATGTGCATTGAGAATTATGTGCCGGATAAGGTGTCCCCTTTCACTGTTCATACAATCCACTTCCCTCCAAAAGCTATTCCTTGCGCTCTTATGTCTGGAATTCACAACACCCCTTATTCCTTGGCAGAGTGCAAACATCCCAAGAAACAAGGGGTAGTCCTTTTCTCCCTTCTTGTTTGCCCCATAAAAGATTTCTTAGAGACCTTTCAAGCATTTTAAAAGTTCTTTGGGATGGGTACAAGCAAGAAGAGTAGAACATATGTCCTGCTGATAGGATTTTGTCAACAAGGGTAGCTTTCCCAGCAAAAAGAAGGTCAAGTTTATTCCACATTAGCAACTTCTTTTCATTTTTTTCTAGAATCCATCACCGTTGTTCAGCTTAGAGAGATGGCTACCAAATGGAATCCCCAAGTAGCGCACCTGGTTTTATGAGTTTTCATCGTTGGTTCAGCTAGGATGGAGGGACATCTTGACCAATGACCAAAGCCTTCATTTTTCTTCACTTACAACTGCTCCAGCTGCCTCAACAAAAGTCCTTAAACAAAGCATTGTACCTTGAATGGATTGTTGAGTTAGCTGAGGAATTTGAGCCAAGTCATCAACAAAGTGAACATTGAGGAGCTGAATGCCATTTGATAAAAATATCCTGCTAATTTGTCCCTGAATTCTCGTTGCCTCCAATAAATACCCAAGAGCATCCGCAGCAATGACATAGAGATAGGGGGCTAATGGACATCCCTGCCTGATGGATCGCTGCAATTGAATAGGTTCTAAGGGATTACTATTCACATTAACCCTCAGAAGCATTTGAAAACAAAGTCTCCACTGCCTTGTGGAAAAAAGTAGCCAAAGCCCAACCAATCCAGTTTGTTCAAAATATAATCCCACCTATCCGATCATAAGCTTTATCAAAGTTAATCTTCAAAAAAAGAGCCTTTTGCCCAGATTCCTTTGCCCACTCCATGCCTTCCCATGCAATAATGAGATTATCCAGAATAAATCTGCCTTTTACAAAACCAGTCTGCTCTCTTTGGACTATTCATGTCAGCGATATCTTAGTCCTTCTAGCAAGGGCTTTTGCTAATTTTTTATAGGAAACATTGAGAGTAATCAATCTCCAACCACTTACCCACTCGCTTTTGGATCCCTTTGGAATGAGTTTGATCAATCCTCCATTGACTAACTCCCCCGTGACTCCCCTTTTGATGAATACTTGGCACATTCTTAAATAAGCTGAACCGATTGTAGGCGACATCTTATAGAACTCCACTAGGAGGCCATCGAGTCCTGGGGATTTATCATTCTTCATGTCTTTCATTGCTGCCTCTAACTCCTCTAGCTCCAAGTCTTTGGGAAGAAAATTCTTCTCATAAATTTACACATTGTTAGGAACCACTTCCTTGACAAGATCCATGCAAGTCTCATGTAAAGGGTCAGAACCCACAGACCCACATATTTAACCAAGTGTTTCATAAATCAACCACTCCATAGAACCATAACCTCATATACAACATAATACAATGTCCCTAGGTGCATAAAATTCCTCCAACCCCCTCCCACCACCACCTTGCCCTCTCTCTCTGTCTCTCACAAACATAAACATCATATTACATATCATTTCAAAAGGGAGTATGCGTCATCTTCATATCCCAAATAATAGCTATTACTATTTCAACCATAAGGGATGGAAGATAAGGGTGACAATATCAAAAGTAACAAAAGACCTTCATTTAGACCCCAACATCCTGAAAAAACATGTACCAATGTGAGCCATAAACCCCCAGTTTCATATATTTATGTATCAGCCACATATGTTGTGTTTACCTGGATCTAAACAACAACAAAAATGACCCAAAAACAGGCTGCAAGTTCCCCAATGCTTATTCACTTTTTCAAGACAATTCTGTTAAAAAATCCTTAGAATTTCAATCACTTCAAAATTGAAGACAGTCCGTTACATTGGTGAGTGGCTTGCAAGGGATTTATTTTGGCAAGTAACAGCTCATTCTTTGGATAAATATCAAAGGAGTTATAGACCATCAAAATTTCATAAAATCTCCCCTGATTTCATCAATAGATTATATCGCCCTTCATAACAGAATTGTAAAAGCAACATACCTGGCACCAATTTAGAAGATAAACCTAGACAAGGCCACACTATCCTTCTTAGGCTAACAAAATGTCGCAAAGCTTAGCAATGGGTACTATCCACTATCCCAAAAGCCTGGGCTTAGATACACCAAAAACCTGCACCATAACAGATCAGATTCCACACTGTTTTGTTGTTATTTATGTGCTATAGACTATGTTGTTTGGAAACGGAAACGTTTCCAGAATGAGGAAATGCCAAATTTCAAAAACCCATGATTTGGAAACATCCATACAATATATAAACAATGCATAATACTCATTTTTAGTCTATAAAAGATAAAACACTTACAAATATACAGTATTCATTCATTCATTACTTCAACAACAAAATGTATAATCAAATCTAGAATAAATCATCTATATTGTCCTCAAAATCGTGAATGCCACTCCCACTATTTTCCAACTTTATCATTTAACAACTATAAATCATCTAGTTTGCAGGGGCTCGCTGGTGCATCAAATCTTCTTCAGTGCATGCCTTAAAGGGTGCACCAGCTATGGGGTGGGATCGGCTCGTAGCACTTTGCGAGAGACGTTATCATACTATGCTATCATACCTACATCCCTTCATGCAACCTTCATACCTCCTACGACGTCTGCTTGAGATCTTGAAACCCTGAAATATGGCGAAGTCTGAAATCCTGAAATATGACTAACTCTGAAATATGATAGGATCCTCCAAAACCTAGAATTTGCATTATAGCTCAAAGAGGTCCGAAACCACTCTCAAAAACAAACTAAAAGTATATATGAAGAAGATGACCAGGATGTATTTCTGAGAGATTGCCATAGTTTTATTATTATATACAAGTTTGTCTCCTAAATGTACAATTACCTTATCCAAGGACACTATTAGGCTGGCCTACCTTCCCAAATATCTGATCATACTCTCCGTCTCTACCATGATGTCTTATTACATGGCTTCCAAAGTCTCAAGAGGCTTCTTAGCTCATTTTTTAGGTCTCTTAATAAATCAATTGTTACAGACCATTTTAAAGGCTATTTGAGGATTATGATCATCCACTTAATACTGAATTACCATTTGTGGAGGCTAGTTAAGGCCACACGATCCTTCTTGGGCTACCAAAAATGTCACAAATCCCAGCAATGGGTACCTGCCACTATCCTAAATTTCCAGGCTTAGATACAACAGAACCCACACTGTGACAGATCAGATTTCATGCTGTTTTGCTGTTATTTATGTGCCATTAATGAAGAGGATGATGTGAATGTATAGAGAGGTTGCCATGGTTGTATATAAAAGTTTGTCTCTTAAATGCACAATTACCTTATCCGAGAACTATTAGGTTGGCCTACCTTACCAAATGTCCAATCATAGTCTCAATGTTGACCATAATGTCTTATTAGATGGCTTCCAAGGTATTTGAGAGGCTTTTTGGCTCATTTTTTAGGTTTCTTCATAGATCTGTCGTTATGGGCCATTTTAAAGGCTATTTGAGCATTATGATTGCCCATTTGATACTGAGTTACAATTTGTGGCAGGCATAATAGATTGTAATAGCTGATGCCCCCATTCTGCACCTAATTTTTTACAATGCCAAAATCTTCACAAGGAACAAGCAGCTCAGATGGGACAAAACACAAGGAAAACTAAATCAAAAGCACTTTCTACTTAAATAAACATATTCCAGATCTGCACATCAACACCGTGTTTGCCTGTTTAGACAAGTTTTCTGAGAAACACCCAATTACCTTTATTATCCAATCGCATTCCCCATTTCCATGATGAATGTTTTATAAGATGGCTTTTAAAGCTCTTTTAAGTGGCTTTCTGGGTCATTTTTGAACTTTATTAAAAAATGTGGGGCTTCTATTTTATGCCAGCCATTTTGTTATGGACCATTCTAAACGCTATTTAAGCAAAATGAGAGGCTTATGGAACACTGCATTGTTAATCTGACAAACAACAATCAACATCTTGTGGCCAGTAATCAGTAACTAGTGGCAAGCAATCTACAACTTGTGACTAGCAGTTAGAACCTACAGAAACATCGTGAGGCAAAGACTGGATATCGTTGAAAAGTTTGTTTTTCCTACCATTATTTGCAAAATAGATTCTGAGAATTTGCAGGTACCCACCATGGCAAAAACCTCTTCCAAAAGGCAGGCGATTCAGGACGCCAGTTCTGATATGGTCACTAATCAACTGGTGGCTCAACCAGCCCCAGTGCATCCTGTCACCAGGCAGGGAAATGCTGCTTGGGAAGCCCCCGAAGGAGTCAACGAGGTGATGGAGAAGGCCATGTACAGTACAACAAAGAAGCTCTAATGGTGCAAGGATATGTGGTTTTATGTAATCCGATAAAAGTCATGGAAGTATAGGGATTTTTATTTTCATTTTGGTGATCATGATCATGAACAAGAACTATAGTGATTCGAGTAAGCTGAACACAACTTTGATGCAATTTCAGTAATTAGTAGACAGTTTGGCTTTGTTTCACCAAGCAGTATAAATATCACTTCCATTTTGATGCTGATGATAGGTGATTAATGACACCCGTTTTCAGAAGAGGAATGATTCTTCTAGGATCTTTGTTAGAAGCTGCAGAGGGGACAATTACGTTTTGTTTTCATCAAACGCACTCTTGAAAGTGTTGCTGCATACATCATTAAAAATATTTCTGATCAGGCAGCACGGATCACCTTCTATACATGTTTTATTGCTATAAATTGATGTTGTGATTATCTTTTTCATTTCCATATATTAGCTCTTTAACTTCGTTTTTTTCCAAAAAAAGTAATAGCAGAGACAACTTAATACTCAATTACCATATTTTGGAGCTGTAACAAACAATAAAGTCTATATCTGTCAATTTCCTTAGAGAAAATAAGGGAAAACATAAGATTCTTATAGCTGGTGCCTTAAATTCTGAATGAAATTGTTTACAACACCAAAATCCTAATAAAGAAAAAGCAACTCAAAAGGTCAAAACGTAAGGAAAACTAACTAAAAGACTCACTTGACTTAAGTAATCACTAATCAGATACCAGATCTGCAGACCATCGTATCAAAAAAGAAACTAGCCATGCAGATAAATTTAGTATATTAGGAGGTCAAAACACATTAATAATAATGTTTATAAGGCAGCGCTTGGTGTACATTAGCATTCTTCATATTAAAAGCAAAACATAAAACAACAAAAATAGCAAAAGAAAATGAACACCATATGAACTAGGAACAAATTATTTCTCATAACCTCATTCCCAGATGCTGATTCGACAGCACGCTCTAGCTTTGCAGGGTAATCAAGGTCCTCTGCTGAAGGAAGATAATTTGCAATCTGTAGTTCAGTAGGCATTAAATATATTAGAGCTCTGATAAGTCCAAACATCTAAACCCCACTTATTTCTGAACATGGATATCCACCAAGCAACTAAATCCGCATCGAAGTGGGTACTCCATACAATTAGCTAACATAATCACCAAATTTTAACCGAAAAATGTTTCTACTTCAGGAAGGAGGTTTCATTTTCATTGCAAGAGATTTTCCAATTTATGTGTGAACCTTCAAACCACTTGTTATTCGTTCAAATGATCCATGATAATATGTTACTGGAGCAATATATAGTGGTGTAAAACAAACACCAAATGCTTAGAGACTGAAGTAAAGTACTCTCATGGACAGATATAAGCAAAATGAAGAAGAAAAACTGAGACTAAACAGAGGCTGTTAAAGACAATATAGAATAAATTATCAAATATCCATGAGTATCAGATTCATTTTCCTAACTAGCATCAAGTCAAAAAATATTATGTGAAATTTTACAACTTATACAACATGTGAAAATCAATTACATTTTATATGACCTCAACAGTTAAAAACACATGCGACCAAATACCTGCATGGTATGGCATATAAGAACAGAATGAAAAATAAAGAAAAGAGGACGGCATGTTAAGTATGAGTCCAGAATATGGACTTGTGAAACAGCTAAAACAATGGCAAAGATATTGAAGGAAAAATACATAAACTCATTCAGATCAAAACCAAAAGAAAGATCAGCCATCCCTTCTGAAAAGGTTAAGAATTTTATAAGGGATGACAAGTTTAAGATATTTTCCAAGGCAAAGAAAGGACAACCAAACCTTCTCTATCCAATGTTCAAAAATTCATCCAACTGCAAAATTTTGGAAAAACATTTGTGGATTAAAATTTGCACCTGGGATTACAAAGGGCTGGGAAACCAGTTCCATGCTTAAAGAAGCCAAATTCAACTTGTTGCATTGTCAATCGAAACTAGGATTATGTGGAACTCCTCTCCAGCTGGAGAGGCAAACCACGTATCAAATTTTGATGATTGGACACATTTCAAGATGGATCGTCAAACATGCAACATAGTTCAAGTGTCTGCAGTTGTGTAGCTCGAGAATCAGCTCAAAACCCGAGATCTTTCAATCAATCAAAGTAAACTCGTTTCATCTTCCCCATCACCTGTTCTTCTTTTGTAATATTCCTAATCAAAATATTATACAAGAATTCGGTTTCCTTAGAATTCCCTTGAAATAATATTGTATAAATATAAACTTGTACTTGAAATAACACTTTAAAAAATGTAATTGTATTAATAATAAAATTTAAATCCTCAAGGGGTTTTGTCCTTGGGTTATAGTGATGACAAGGATTTTCTTCCTTGAAATCAGATTGCACGATTAAGGGGTTTTGTCCTTAAAAGTGATTGTAAAGCATGTTGCTTGTACAAGGTTAAATGTTCAAATGTATGATTGAATGATTTTCCTTCTCACCAATCGCTGAATATAAATACCTTCATAGCTTTCCCCCAAATGACATGTCTTCTCCAAGTATTGTGACCTTTCATCAAATGAATGCTAATGACTAATTACTTAATAAATAATAAATGTTGTTTATAATAAATAATTGTTGTTGTATGCGCCCCATCCATGGGTGATTTGTTTATTTAAATGGCAGCACTCCCTCCATGGGCGATTTGCTAATTAATTGGCAGCACTCCTCAAATATATGGTGATTGGCAATTTGGTGGAGGGGATATTACAGTCCTTGCTTCTCGAAATTGGTTGTCGCCAAGCAATTGTAAGTTGGGATGCTCTAAAATGGTCGCTCCTTCCCATGTGGCGTCCTCAACCGGCAAATTTTTCCAACGGATCAATTATTCTTTGATGCTTATGTTTCCTAATCTCTTTTCACGGACCTCAAGGATGGCTTCGGTTACTAAGATCAACTTGCCTTCTTCATCTAATGGGGGTAGCTCTATAGAAGGGGCAATATGTTGTCCAAGTGCCCTTTTTAGGCATGAAACATGCAAGACATTATGTATTCGACTACATCCGGGTAATTCCAATTCGTAAGCAACCTCCCCAACTCTCCTCGTGATTTTATATGGACCATAAAATTGGGGTTTGAGTTTCTCAACTCCACTTTGCTTGATCGGGGACTGCCTATTGGGCTGCAATCGCAAATATACCATGTCCCCTACTTCAAATTTCCTTTCCATTCTATGTTGATCTGCATACAACTTTTATTGATTATGTGCTTGCTGAAGATTGTCCTTAAGAGTTCTAAAGATAACTTGACTTTGTTGGATCAAATCTTTAGCTCCTAGAACTCTATTATCAGGAATGACCAAATCCACAAAAGACTTTGCATCATACCCATACAAAGCTTTGAAAGGTGTCATTCCAATTGACATATGATAAGAAGTATTATAGCAAAATTCTCCTAAATGCAACCCTTTGATCCATGCATTTTGTTGCCCCAAAATATAACTCCTTAGATACCCTTCAATCCACTTATTGACGGCTTCTGTATGACTATCCATTTGGGGATGATAACTTATACTTGGGGTCAATTCAGTGCCTGCTAGGTGAAAGAGTTCTTGCCAAAACAAACTCATAAATTTGCCATCTATGTCACTAACAATGTTCTTTGGCAGCCCATGTAATTTAAAGATTTCTCTAAAAAATATTCCAACTACCAAGGGGGCATCATACTTAGTGGGGAGCGGAAAGAAATAAGCATACTTTGTCAAACGATCAACTACAAAAAGGCAACTCTTTCCTTGAACCACGGGCAACCCAATAACAAAATTCATCGAAATACCTTCCCATTTTTGAGTTGGAATGGGCAAGGGCTGCAACAGTCCTGCTAGAAATTCGTGTTCTATTTTGTTTCGTTGGCAAGTAGGACACTCCTTAATGTACTTAAGAATTTCACTTTTAAGCCCTTTCCAAAAGAACATTTCTCTTACCTGCTTATATGTCTTAAAATAGCCCGGCTGGGCTGTCATGAATAGCTTTTAACATTTTATGCTTAATCTTTGATTTTGGTACTAAGAAGATTCTATTTTTATATAAAGGGAGACCTACTACCTTGTAACATTCGTCCCTGATCTTTCCTTCTAAGACCGCATTAGCAAACTAGTTTTTTATATATTCGGTTGTTATGAAAGCCTTCCAATCAGCAGCAATCGTAGATATGGAGCACAAAGATGGTTTTCTCAATAATGCATCTGCCACAATATCATTTTTCCCTTTCACATATTCAATGTCGAAATCAAAATCTTGAACCTTGCTCACCCATTTTTGTTGTCTATCGTTTAAATCCTTCTGACTTAAGAAAAAATTCAGACTATTATGATATGTTCATACCATGAATTTTCCACATACCAAGTATTGGCAAAACTTGGCCAGCACATGCATGATTGCTAACATTTCTTTGTCATATATAGAGTACTTGCACTAATGTTCTTTAAGTTTCCAACTTTCGAATGCAATTGGATGACCTTGTTGCATTAGAACAACACCTATTCCTTCACCCGACACGTCGCATTCTAGCACAAAGGGTAATTAAAAGTTTGGTACAGCCAAAACTGGACATGAACTCATTTCTTGTTTAAGTTTCTCAAATGTTGATTGAGCAATTTTAGACCAATGAAAGGCTCCCCTTTTTGTTAGGTTAGTCAAAGGGACAGTTATTCGAGAGAACCCTTTAACGAACCTTCGATAATAAGTGCATAACCCCAAGAGCCCTCTCAATTGAGTCATGGTAGTAGGTGGGGACCAATTTAATATAGCTTGGATTTTTTCTTGATCAACGTGCACTCCTTGCCTATTGATGACATGCCCCAAGTATAAAATCTCCAACATTCTGAATTCACATTTAGACATTTTAGCAAAACGTGATTGCTGCTCCAATAGTTCTAACACTATATCTAAATGTTTCAAGTGTTCCTCCCATGACGTACTATATATCAATATATCGTCGAAGAAAACCAAAACAAATTTTCTCAAATGCTTACTGGATATGTGATTCATGCAAGACTGAAAAATGGTTGGAGCGTTGGTCAACCCGAAAGGCATAACCAAGAACTCGAAAAGTCCATAATGACATCTGAATGCAGTTTTCTAAACATCTTTGTCCCACATCCGGATTTGATGGTATCCAGATTTTCAATCGATTTTGGAAAAGAAAATAGCTCCATGGAGCTCATCGATTAGTTCATCAATTTTTGGTATCGAATATCTATTCTTAATGGTCTTATTCAATTGTCGGTAGTCTACGCACATTCTCAATGTGCCATCTTTCTTCTTGACTAGGACTATAGATGAAGAAAAGGGCTTGAACTTAGCCTAATATGCCCCATTTCCAACAATTCTTTGATAGCCTTTTCAATCTCCTCTTTTTAGATTCTAGGGTGGCGGTACGAGGTGATTATTATCGGCTTGGAATCGGTTTCTAACTCAATGATATGTTGAAACCCTCTGTCTGGTGGCAACCCGTTTGGAATATTCTCAAAAACCTTAGTATGTTTATTAATTATGGGTTGAATATCGTAATGATGTCGTTGCAGTTCTGATTTTGTAGAGCTCACAAAACATTGTGCCGCCCATGAAACTTGGCCTTTTCTGAATGTTTTTTCCATCCTCTTGACTGTAATTGCTTGGGGGGCTCCATTAGCCATACCTTGAAGCACCAGTTCTTTCCCATCTACTTTAGATTTCAATTTCATGGTTTGATAGTTTTGAGTAAATTCCCCCATAGAATGTAGCCATTGAACACCTAGCACCAAATCTGTTTCACCAATGCCTACGACATAGAAACCATCAATTATTTGATGTCTACCCAATGTGAGACAGAATTGTTGAATTTTTCGAGTGCATGGAATGGTAAAAATATCAGCCGCTGTCACCTTACAAACCTTGAAATTCTTCGGCTTTCAAACCCATTTTTGTTACCAATCTTTCATCAATGAAATTGTGGGTGGCCCCACTATCTACCAACACGGTGATTTTCTGCCCTTGCAAACTCCCTCTTACTCTAAAGGCATGTTATCTCAGAGCTCCTGATAAATTTGCAAGGGTACTCGCTAATGTCTTTTCCACTTCTTTCGGTTCACGTAATGTTTCTTCAGCTTCAACTTCTTCATCATCGGGTTCACCATTGAAAATAACTTCGATGTAATGGACTTGCCCCTTTCCCAAACAACGGTGACCTGGTACCCAAGGATCCTTACAAGTGAAGGATAAGTTTTTCCTCCTTAGCTCATTTCTTGTTTCCATCTCTTTACCTGATTTAGGTGGATCCCTTGCTTGGAATCCCCCTGATTAAAAGGGTATTCTTTGTTGGCTATATGGTGTTGTTCCTTGTTGTCCTGAAGGCATGTTCCGTGACTGTCTGCTATTGGTCATTCTCGATTGTATAAATGGCACCATTTTATTTCTCGGCATTGATGTCTCCAAATCCAATGCCTTTTTTATTGTTTTCTGGAGGGAGGAGGGATTAAAGGCCTTGACTAAACCCTTGAGTGGCTCAATCAATCCTTCCATGAACAATACTATAAGCCTCATTTCAATGAGGTCTGGAACCATCACAGTGAACCTCTAAAACTCCCCCACAGTCTTCCATATTGTTACTTTGTTTTAATAGGGCCAATTCCCAAAAAAAAAATTCGGGGTCAATTCTATCGGAACCTTTCAATCGATCTCCTAGTAAATTCGTCATATGATTTTATGAGATCATGCCTTGTAATCCACCCATGATACCACCATTCATGAGTTGTTCCTTCAAGATGAAGGGTTGCGAACTTGATCGCTTCTTTTTCCATCATAGGTCAGGGAGATAAATAGGTATCTAATTTTTATATCCATGCCTATTAGTGTAGGTTTTTATTTTTCCCTATTATTTAAATAGGAAAATTATATATTTGTGCATACTTGGAGTTTTCCTACATTAGTGGGATAGGCTAGCTTATGTGGAGATGTGTGTCATAGATGTGTCATAGGTGTTATAAGAATGTCATAAGTAACTCCTTTATGAGAGTTACTTCTCTATTCTTAGCACCTTGTCACCACCTTTCATGGAGGAGTTACAGTCTATTCTTGGGGTGCCTTGACCACCTTTTGTGGAGGAGTTACTTACGTGCTCTTCTATATGTATTCTTCACTTTGGCCATCTCATGTTAATTAGATATTGGGTTTTCTCCTATTTTGTCTTGTGCAATTTATCTTCTTGTATAATTTCATATTGATTTAGCATCTATATGGTGTGCACTTGCTTCATCTCGTGTGATCACATCTCCATTGCATTCGCATTATCCGGATTCTGATAACAACTCCGATATGGGATCAGAGCCACCCCGGTAATCGTGTGTCTGGTTATGCTATTAGTTTATTCTGAAATTCTTACTTTGCTTTCTTAAGTAGTTTTTTTGATTAACTCCGTTGCATTTGAGAGTTTTGGTAGAGTTTCTTGAAAACTCATGCAAATCCATACGAAAATCTGTTAAAAAAATTATTACTTCTGTTGAGTTTCATTCAGATCTCCCTTTAGATATCTGAATTAAAATTTGCCAAGACATCTTGTATAGATCTGTTGTGGCTTCAGCAAAGGCAGTAGAATTCCTTTTTTTTGTCATTCTGCAGAAAAAGATAGATCTCTACAAATCTGGTTTCTGTTCTTGGACGCCACTTTCAGCTTGGGGCAGCTCTCCAAGAAGCGAATCTGCATGTGGAGGTCCATGTGGGGCATCTGGTAGGTTGTGATATGCATGGAGTAGGACTCCAGCAGGGCGAAATGGAACTGTACGGTGTCCAGCGCGCAAGAGATGCTTCAGCTCGACCAAAAACTGTCTAATCTGCTCCAACGTGTCGCCAAAGTTCTCCTTGCAGTCTTTGAGCAACGCATTCCCTCCTGTTGATTTCCTCGCCGTTTGGATTGTCTAGGCCATCTCCCTTTCAAATGGTGACTACAAACAAGAAATTAGAACTGTGCCTTTTTTTTTGTGAGAGAATTATGCCAGCCTGCTGTTTTTTTTTAAAATGGCGCCCCTTCTTTGTTTGGCGTCCCATGTGGGCCCTTAGATACTTGGCCATCCAGTTCATTCTGTCTTTAACTTTAATTTTTTAGTTAAAATTGACTTATCAAAAAAAAAAATCAGTCAATTTGACTGAATATTAAGTTTTTTAGACAATTTGATAATTTGGGGGTTTAGATTTAAACTTGTATCTTCCCCTGTCGAAAACGAAGGGTGAGGCCCGGGTTGGCAGGAAGCCAATTCCCCTTCACAAAGACCTCATTTAGATTCCTTACTCCGTGCCGAGTCCAACGAGTGGTTGGAAGGCCACTTTCTCTCTCAAAACAAGTAATTTTTTAATGTTTTAGTGCTTTTTTTGTAAAAACACTAGTTTACGAAAAAATTGAATCTTTAATATCTTGCAAACGGTAACTCGGATTCGGGTGCCGTTTTTTGCAAAAGTGTTTGTATTTCAATTCTCCACAACGTAGGCTTGTTATTTGTTAAAAACGCACTAGTTTATAAAGTGCCTAAAATTTGGGTCTCCCGAGACGTATTTTCGGCTGAGTCTGATGCCCTGTTTGCTTAAAGTCTTGCACTAATTGCTCTAAGACACATTCTCCACTGAGCCCAACGTCTTTTGAGCGTGCACTTGCATATTTGGGGGGGCTCAACATTTCGAAGGGGTGTAATTGCTTTTCACAACTTGCAAATCTTTGCTTTCATTCTCCTTTCTGCATAATTTCACAACTTGCAATCAACACAACTTCACCTAAATTCAGCTTAAAATGGATTCTTTTCAACTTAAACCCCTAACACCCTTCAACTATCATGAATGGAAGGTTAAAATGTCAATCATTCTTAGAAGCAAAGGGTTGTATAGGATCACCATGGGTACTGAAGTAGAACCCAACACTGATGCTGAAAAGGTCAAGTGGTACAACCGTAATGATGAAGCCTATGGATTACTGAGCTTGTCCGTGTCTCTAGAACTTCTCTTCCATTTAGAAACCTCCAAGACTCCCAAAGACATATGGGACACCTTAGAACTCTTATTTGGGAAGCTTGATGAAATGAAAGGTCATGAGCTCGAAAACGAATTCATAAGTCTAAGTCCTAGCAACTTTGACACCCTACAGGACTTCTTCACTAAGTTTAAGGCCCTTAGATTGCAATTGAAAGAATGTGGGATAGAGAAGAAAGATGATCAACTCATCCTTTCTATTCTCGCAAAGTTAGGTCCAAGCTATTCAGTCTTTGTCTCCACTTTCCATGTCACAAAAAGTGCCCTTGGCACTACATGGAAAATGTCTTCTTTGGATTCATTCATTGCCGACTTGATTAAGGAGCAAGATAAGCTAATTCAAATGGGCACAATGAAGTCTACTCAACCCCAAGTTTTGATAGCTGGAAATGGTAAGGATAAGACTTCAACAAAGGAGAAGAAGAAAAAGAACAAGGACTAGGAGAAGAAAAAATAAAACAACAATCCTGCCAAAAACAACACTGAGTCTTCCTCTTCCAATGATAAACCTAAAAAGGAGAAGGTTAAATGTGCCTATTGTAAGAAGACAGGGCATGATGAACACAAATGCATGAAGAAACAAATAGATCACCTAACTCATCTTCTAGAGAAGCACAACATAGGTGTTCCTGAGTCCATCAAGCAAAATTCATCTACCCAAGATTCTACTAAGGCAAAAGGCAAGGGTAAGGAGAAAGAAAAGGGCAAGGCCCTTGTAGCTATAGCAGCTTCTACATCTTCATGGGTCATTGACTCGGGTGCTTCTCACCACATGGGCTCTTCACTAGTTGAGTTTTCATCTTTAGAGCTTTGTAGCATGACTTCAATTAGTTTGGGTGATGACACGTCCGTTTCCGTTGCAAAGAGAGGGTCATGAAATGGAAGGAGGAACATTCAATAATGCTCTAAGTGTTCCTTCTCTTTCAACCAATCTCCTATCAGTGTACCAAATCACTCACATTGGTCGGGACATGAGAGTTGAGTTTTCACCAGATTCAATGGCTATCAGGGAGTTGCATAGTGATACTACAGTGGCAATGGGTAGGGCAGATCACCAAGCAAGGTTATACACCTCACATTTTGCACCAAATTCTTTTCCAACAGCATTGCTGACTCATTCAGATGGAGTTAGCAAATTATGGCATGAGCGGTTTGGCCACCTTAATTACCGCTACCTTGAGCAACTTTGCAAACATGACATGGTCATTAGCTTGCCTCGTGTCCAATTCTCAAAAGGACTTTGTGAGGGGTGCTCCCTTGGAAAGCATCCCGAAGCAAAATTTGACAAAGGCAAAGCTTGTAGGGCTTCACAACCTTTGGAGTTAGTCCACAGTGATGTATCGGGACCCTTTCCCAAACCATCTTTCACAAGGGCCAAGTACATCCTCACTTTCATTGATGATTTTCCTAGGTACACTTGGATATATTTTCTCAGACAAAAGTCTAAAGTGTTTGAAAATTTTCTAGACTTCAAGGCTCTTGTTGAGAAACAAAGTGAGAAATCCATCAAGGTTCTTCGAACTGATAATGGAGGGGAGTATGTCAACAACAGGTTTGAGCAGTTTTGCACCACAGAGGGGATTGATTTGCAACGCACAGTCACTTACAGTCCTTCACAAAATGGGGTTGTAGAACGCAAAAATAGGTTCTTGAAAGAGATGGGTAGCTGTATGATTTACTCCAAATCCTTAGCACCACAATATTGGGCCAAAGCTATCAATTGTGCTTGCTACATTCAAAACAGGGTTCCTCACAAAGCTTTGAAAGGGATAACACCCTTTGAAGCTTGGCATAAAAGAAAACCTGATGTTGAGCACCTTAAAGTTTTCGGATCCCCAACCATGGCCCGCATTCCGAAGAAGAAACGCAAAGCTATGGAACGTCAGTCCAAGGTTGCATCTTTGTAGGATATCCGGATGGTATTAAGGGGTATCGCCTTCTAGATACAGTCACTCATGAGTTGTTCATCGAGAGAAGTGTCCATTTTCAGGAGTCCTAGAGACTCAACACTTGACACTTCTCCCTCATTGGATCTACTTCTTCATGATGATTCCTCATCAGATTCAGATCAGCGACAGCAGGTTCTCGAGACAGAGACATCTTCTTCTTCGAGTTAAGACAGCGAGGACAGTGATGCAGAGTCATCCACCTCTAGTCAGTTAGAGGATGAGGAGTCAGCAACTGACCCGCCCACTTCCGAGCCACTTTGGGCCAGACAAACACTTGAGAGTGTTGGCACTTGGGCAGGAGATCCCGCAGATGACAAATGTACTATGGGGGATTTTCAAAGAGATCCACATGCCTTCTTTGCTTAAGTTTCGGATCCACAGACTTTTCGAGAGGCATCGGGGGTACCTAAGTGGGATAGTGCTATGGAGGAAGAATATTCTTCCTTAATCAAAAATCACACTTGGGATTTGACTTCTATTCCTAAGGGAAGAAAGATGGTTCAATGTAGGTGGATATATCGGACCAAGTTTGCAGCAGATGGGTCGGTTGATAAGTACAAGGCGCGATTGGTCGCCAACGGTTTCTCACAGGTGGCAGAGATTGACTACTTAGAGACCTTTGCACCCGTTGCAAAGATGACTTCTATCCGACTCACCTTGGCTATTGCCGCAGCACATGGTTGGGATGTGCACCAGATGGATGTAAAGAGTGCCTTTCTTCACGAAGACCTAGAGGAGATCTACATGGAGCAGCCGCCAGGATTTGTTCAGGATTCTTCCTTAGTATGCAGACTTAGGAAATCTATCTATGGCCTCAAACAGGCCCCTCGGGCTTGGTATGCCAAGATGGATTCCTTCCTTCTCATAGCGGGTTTCACTAGGTGCCATTCTAACCCCAATGTCTACTTTTTGCGGCAGGATGATTCGCTCCTAATTTTGGTTCTATATGTTGATGACCTTTTGATCACCTGGAGTTCTTCATCGGCTATTGCAGCGGTGAAGGCATCTCTCCACGATAGATTTGACATGACAGACTTGGGTTTGTTGCACTACTTCTTTGGCATTGAGATCTCACAGTCAGATTCAGGGATTTCTCTTGCACAACCTAAATATGCTCTTGACTTATTGGCTCGATTTCACATCGCTGATTGCAAGCCATCTCCGACTCCTTTTCTATCAGGAGTCAAGCTTGAGGCTGACTGTTCTTCACCATTGGTTGATGCCACTCGGTATCGACAACTTGTTGGCAGTCTCATCTACTTGACTCACACCAGGCCCGACATATCATATACAGTGGGACTTGTCTCCAAATTTATGCAGGAACCCTGCATTGGAAAGCAGCTAAGAGGATCTTGCATTACATACAGGGTTCACATAGATACGGGATTCATTACAGATTTGGCATAGAGGTTGACTTGGATATACAGATTCAAATTGGGCTGGCAATTCATAGACTCGCAAGTCCACTTCTGGTTACAGTTTCTCTCTAGTTTTGGTCATATCAATTGGTCTAGCAAGAAGCAGAATGCTATTGCTATATCATCCACAAAGGCAGAGTACAGGGGAGTTGTTAATGCAGCTACTAAGGCTATTTGGCTTCAGAGGATACTTTCTGAGTTTGGCATTCCTACCAGGCAGCCCACCATCATTTATTGTGACAACTAGAGTACCATTCAGATTTGCAGGAATCCAGTTCAGCACCAGCGGACCAAGCACATAGAGATTCACATGCATTTCATTCGGGAGCTTATTCATAGTCAGGTTATTGACTTGCTATTTTGCCAGTCGTTGGAGCAGGTTGCAGACATTTTCACCAAACCTTTCACCGAGAGCAAGTTCATTCATCTACGAGCTCTTCTTGGGGTGCAGTCTACATCTGCAGCAGCATCATCTTCAAGGGGGCCTTCTAGCCTCTTCATTTTTTTCTCTCTTTTGGGGGGGGGAGTTTTTTCCTACGGGTTTTCTCCTTTTCTCTATATTATGAGAGATTGCATTTGTACATGGATACCTCATCAGGCCTAGTTGTCGGGACCCATTTTATATTTCCACACTGCCCACCTAAGTTGCGCTTATGGAGGGGTATTGGTGTAGGTTTTTGTTTTTCCCTATTATTTAAATAGGAAAATTATATATTTGTGCATACTTGGAGTTTTCCTACATTAGTGGGATAAGCTAGCTTATATGGAGATGTGTGTCATAGATGTGCCATAAGTGTCATAAGAATGTCATAAGTAACTCCTTTATGAGAGTTACTTCTTTATTCTTAGCACCTTGTCACCACCTTTCATGGAAGAGTTACAGTCTATTATTGGGGTGCCTTGACCACCTTTTGTAGAGTTACTTACGTGCTTTCCTATATGTATTTTTCACTTTGGCCATCTCATGTTAATCAGATATTGGGTTTTCTCCTATTTTGTCTTGTGCAATTTATCTTCTTGTATAATTTCAAATTGCTTTAGCATCTATGTGGTATGCAGTTGCTTCATCTCGTGTGATCACGTCTCCATTGCATTCACATTATCCGGATTCTGGCAACAACTCCGATAATGCCCATGTCGTGCATTTTTTAGAGCCATCGCAAGTAGACAAATTCAATTCACCCAACACATGTTGAAGATCTCTTTGAATATTTTGGGGTCTATACTCCATTATGGTACCATTTCTATTGCTTTTCATTTCCATGAATTTTGTGAGTGGTACTTCTCTATGTATTTCATCTGAAAGGGCTCGATATTCTTCAAAACAAGACGTAAGGTCCTCTCCCAATGAAGTTTGGGTTTCTTCTTCCATTATTGATTTATTTCTTGAAATAAATTTATGCTAAAAAAGTCTATTTGAAGAACTCGTGGTTGTTTTTTGAGGGATTTGATTATGGCTAGTATTAGAATGGTTGTTTTCACCATTTTGATATCTAAGATTTGTCATAGATTGTATTCCGATAGCTAATTGAGTCATTGTATTAACCAGTTGTTCTTGACCTTGGATAAGCCTATCCATCCGTTCATCATCTTGATTCCTCTCTCCCATATTTTCTCTTTTGTCTTTTTTTCCGGTTTCTTCTCTTTGCTGATCGGAACCCTTAGTTTTATTTCTCAAATAATATCGGATTTATTTATCATCACATTGTATGAAGTTTTCATTCCACAGATTGGTAGGATAGAGAGCTCTAATACCACTGTAATATTCCTAATCGGAATATTATACAAAAATTTGATTTCTTTATAATTCCCTTGAAATAATATTGTATAAATATAAACTTGTACTTGAAATAACACTTTAAAAAATGTAATTGTATTAATAATAAAATATAAATCCTCAAAGGGTTTCGTCCTTGGGTTATAGTGATGACAAGGGTTTTCGTCATTGAAATCATATTAAACAATTAAAGGGTTCCATCCTTAAAAGCGATTGTAAAGCATGTTGATTGTACAAGGTTAAATGTTTGAATGTATGATTGAATGATTTTCCTTCTCACCAATCATTGAATATAAATACCTCCATAGCTTTCCACCAAAGGACATGTCTTCTCCAAGGATTGTGACCTTTCGTCAAATGAATGCTAATGACTAATTAATTAATTAATTAATAATACATGTTAATGACTGTTGTTTAATGATTGTTGTTTATAATAAATAACTGTTGTTGCATGCGCTCCATCCATGGGCGATTTGTTTATTTAAATGGCAGCGCTCCCTCCATGGGCGATTTGCTAATTAATTGGCAGCACTCCTCAAATATATGGTGATTGGCAATTTGGTGGAGGGGATATTACATCTTTCCAATAGGGGACAAGAACCATGAAGATAAATATTCAATCTCTGTTTGTTAGGGGTGACCTTTGAAAAAGACGTTGGGCCATTGAAGCGTGGGTTCTTGAAAGTTGGATCTTTGTACTAGAATAATAGCATTTCATTTACACCACATGAAAAAATTGTAAGTGAAATTTAACTACCTGGGTTTTAAACAGGGAAAACTCAGCAAAAACTCGAGAAGCTACAAAACGATGTAATATTATAGAAGAGATAAAAAACTTTGCTATTTAGTCAAATATAGTCTCTATAGATAAAAATAAACATAATATATAAAAAAATTCCAATCACGAAAGAATAATCCAATATGGAGCCAATAATCATTTCGCTATGGAGAGCTAGGGTTTGAAGGATATTAGCGATGGCAGAATAGATCGGAGCGAGTGCAAGTGGCATTTGGTTTGTCGATCAAGAGCTTGACTATTGGCAGGCAGAGGAGATGGAGAGCACACTTGTAGATGAGCAATTTTCTAAGAAGGAACACGAGAGGATGTTGGCAGACACCTTGGAAGATTTGTTGGAAGAGATCTGAGATGAGACAGGTTAGTGGGAGGCAAAAAGTGAACTCGAGATGCTTCACTCCTATTCATTGACCTAAGGAAGAATGTGGCACTGGAAAGGATAAAAACTCTTCGTTCAGACGTCTCCCCTTGGCACAGGGCTTGGGTGCCTAGGGAGCTAGGGTTGGAGAATATCCAAGAGCCACTTGTAGCGTCTAAGACCATAATCCCTTCGCCCTTTCTTATCCCTTCCATTTCTATCCTCCTTTACTCTTGCCAGCAGGTGGTATCTCGACTTCATTTTTGAACCCTAGGTTATGCAAGTTCAAACGGCCAATGCCACCATTCAAGTTAAGGGATGACTGTGGAATATAGTCACTTTGGCGACGGTGCTAGGGTTTTGTCATTTGACAAGTTTCTATTGGTTGTGGGCCTCAAATCAAAAGGAAAAGCTACTCCATGGGATGTGGCGAGCTGGCTGATGATGACATTAGAAGATTGGAGGTGTGGACAAGGAGTTGGATTGGTCTTCTCTAGGTTGGGACGGACTCACTGGCACCCCTCTTCACCAAGGTTCGCGAAAACCACAGCTGTTGTTTTGATGATCTTGAGAGGGGTAGAGGGGGCTTTCTTAGTGGGGCTCGGTTTGAAGGTCCAGAATGTTGCCTTGGATGGAACAATCATTTTCTTGGGTTGGAGGTTGACTCTTGCAGGTGTACCCCTTTTTCAGACTCAGATATTGAATAAGGTACAGTGGAAGCCACCACCTCGTCCCTCCCTCACTCCCTGATTTTTTAGGGGGCAGAGACCCTTTGGCCTCTGAGTCAAGGCAACCTGGTTGGCCTTGATTGTGTAGTGGTTTTTTGATACAAGGTAGCATTTGTAGATGGTTTCCCACTGCTTATTTGGATTTGTTATCATCAGGTGATATGGTATATTCATGGCCCATGGAGTTTGTCTTTTGACATTTAATCTGTAATGTTTTGAGCATTTTCATAATGTTATTTTTCTTTGCTCTTTTTCCTTTTCGAATGCTATATACATCTACAAAATGTAATCCTGTTTTTATTAATATAAAGTTATGAATTTTTTAGTGTGCCATCGTGGACCACAACCTGCTAATTTGGGGGCAGCCCTATGTGTTTTTAACTAAATCCTCATCAGGGTACAATTTTTTTTTAAAAAACATTGTCAGCGTTTATAAATCTACTTCTAAAATAAATCTATTCAAAGAAGAACTTTTAAAACCAGATTAAAATTCCCTAACCCTAATATCCAATCTTAAAAAAGAACAGTTTTCCTGCTACATACTTCTCTGCATAAAAATGAGCTAAGAAAAAATAGGAATATACAAAAAAAATTCAGAACCATTTTGTTAAAACTTAGGAAATGACATGGCAAATGCAGTGGGTCACAATTAATCGCAATTTTTTCAAGAGTAATGCTATGCTTTGTAGACTTAAGCTGGCAAACAGAGAATTTTTCAAGGAAAAGAGTAGACGCAGCTTGCAAGAGAGATTGCCAGAAATTAGGTGTAATGTTACAATCTGAGCTTTAAAAAAAATGATTGTTCATGTCACTCTGCCACAAATTTCTGAGAAATTAATGGTGTGTCATATTTTCCTTTCTTTATAGCTTCCTAAGTTTTGGTGTGCTTTTTGGCCTGACTGGGTAGTTGATGGTTGTTCATATGACCCCTTGACATTACCAAATAAGGCTCACAATAAATATAAGTGTGATAATACAAAACATGTATTCAAATCCTTGAATTGATTATTGCAATAGAATAGGAGGCTTTATGGTGCACAACCACATGAAGGGCACAATTGTGTTCCATCCTCCTTGGTTAGCAATACAACCCATCTTTACAAAATAAATTAAAAAAATTGCAATGATAAATAATCTATTAGCGCTTAAATTAATATTGAGTTTCGCATAGGAGTAATTCATTGTTGATGCTCTAATTCTTATATAACAGATATTTCTTTCCTTCACCATTCCAAGTAATCTTTTTCACTTTCCTATACAAGCACCTTCCCCAAGAGTTAAATCAACTAACATTGAACTTTCCTTCTTCAAATTATTTTGGACTTCATCAGATAAGATATTTTCACTTTCTTTGATAGTGTGAATAATACTGGGAATCATTTTTCTTGCAGGATATTTCCATATCTGTGTGTTCAATGGACAGTTGTTCCAAAAATCTAATCATTTTGAAGTATTAAATCTTTGTCAAATTAATTTACCAAATAAATTCATATCCTTATCAAAAAAGGAATGACCCCTAAAATTCCCAAGTCCTTTGGTGATTCAGCCTTGGGCCTTGAGAGATACCCATATTTGGCCCTCTATGCTTTAGAGAGTGTTTCCTTCTTGGGTTTCATTGGACATTGACACCATTGGTATTCCAAGAACAGTTTGCTTCTTTAGTCTATTGACATCTCTAATGACCAGCTTCCTCCATTCAGATGCTTGAACACCCCTCCTAGCCTTCTTCCCCCAAAGGATGTGTTCAATAGACTGGTCAGAAAAGTCCTTGAGAGCTCTTCTCCATATCTTCACAACCCAAAGAGAGCTTTCTATGTCGAGCATTTATTTCATATTGTTGATGGCACCGTCATACAGTCCAACTACCTCAAGTATCATTGGTCAAATGGCCAACTGAGGATTTGTTCCCACAAATTACAAGTTGACATAACTCACCATATTTCTCGTGGTGATAAGATTTGTTGTCTTTGTTCCCTCCAAGAGGTTGAGAATTAAGAACACTTCATTTTTGGATGTCATGTCTACTATGAGATCTGGGGGAGGTACCACTGTTTGTATAGACACTCAAGGGGCTCTCTATCTACCTTTCGTTATCATGATCCGAGGTTCTTGTCCCTTTTCCTCTTAAGAATTTGATACTTTTAAACATAGGGCTTTACATGGGACATCTAGGGCTACTGAGTTGATTGTTGAGGATGCTAAGTGCCTTTTGGGTGATTCTAGTTCACACAATGTGTATACATCGGTGAGACAATGTCCATCTTTGCGAGCTACTGCTAAGGTAGCCCAATCCTCTCTCTTACTAGGCATCATGGATTTGTTTCAATCTGGCATCAAGTGCCATCTAATTCACCTTTCCTATAGCCTAAGCTGTTGTTCTTGTCCCTTTTCCTCTTAAGAATTTGATACTTTTAAACATAGGGCTTTACATGGGACATCTAGGGCTACTGAGTTGATTGTTGAGGATGCTAAGTGCCTTTTGGGTGATTCTAGTTCACACAATGTGTATACATCGGTGAGACAATGTCCATCTTTGCGAGCTACTACTAAGGTAGCCCAATCCTCTCTCTTACTAGGCATCATGGATTTGCTTCAATCTGGCATCAAGTGCCATCTAATTCACCTTTCCTATAGCCTAAGCCGCAAGAACACGTACATAGTACCAATTTTCTACCTACCTTTGGAGGTTCGTCACCATTAGATGTTAGGAGAGGTTCTAGGGGTACCCTGCTTCCTCCTAGGATTTTCCAACTTGGCCTATTCATCTTTAGTTGTTCTCCTATGGACTTTGTCAAATCCAGCGGTGGCCATATCGTGGTGGCAAATGGTGATGTTGCCAATTGTTCTTCTGCTCCAAGCATTGATATAGATGCATCACAACACTAATATTGAACCTCAGTCTCCAACTTTGGTCTTCATCAACTCCTTGTTTCCCTAAGGGGTCTTCCCCTTTGACGACTATCTTTATTTATACTTATAGATTATATGAATGGGGTTTCCCAGTTTTGAGTTTACCCCTCTAGTTATGTATACAGATTTTTTGTTTACTAACTTTTTGAACTCCATGGGTTCTTTTTTATCTTAGTATTCTCCTATTGAAATTGGGGCTATGCTTTTGGATCTCATTGACCTACACTAGTCATTAGTGGACATTAATATCATTACTCTTTCTTTCTTTCTAATGCATCTTCGTTGAGCTGGTATTCACAGCATCATATTTTTACAGCTATTAATCAAATCCTCAAAATAGGATTTCACACCTAATTAAAAGCAGGTTATTCTCTTGTGAACCACCAGAATTGGAACAAACACTTGGGCAAAGATTCAAGCAGTGTACCCCAATATAAAAATATTTAGTGAAATGGCAAAAATCAAAACTAATTATAAGGCATGGTATTTGTCTTTTGCAAAAAGACACCAGAAAAAACAACACTTTATCATGCACGTTGAAGTTGAAAACTATGGCTAAAAACAAGTTTGGAAAAAAGCACAAGTGCGACAAGAATTGTGTGGAGTTTTAAATTACCTCATCTCGCACGTGAGTTTGGCCGCGAAATGTCAATCGCTCATGTACATCTGCCAAAATACGCAAGACTGTGGGCCTCAAACCAGCTACAGATTCTCCTCGCCTTACTAATTGCTCTTCTAGAACTTCTGTTTTAAGAATGTCAACCAGCTCACAAAGTAAATCCAATTCTGCTTCATGGATTAACTTTGGGCGTAATGTATCATACAACAATGTGCACCTATGCAGGTCATAGCAGAAAAGGCAATTTGAGAATCCAATATTTCCCATGAAACTTGAAATAGAGCAGCATTTTTACATTAAGCTTACAGGATACCACATTTTTCAGATATTCATAGGATACTAATATCTAACAAATTAATATTGGACTATACATTTCTTACGAAAAAAAGAAATAGGACAAGAAAATTAAAATCTAACTTCATACAAAGTAAAAAATGAATATAACTTACAATGGATCCACCAAGGGAGCCATACTTGATGTCTCTGCAGAAGATGAAGGGAAAAAATGATCAAAGAGTTGATGCTCAAGTTGGCATACCTGAAATATTTAAAAAACAAAATCAGCAAAAAGAAGCATAATATAACCAATCAGCAGTTTGAAAACCTTGTACTGCACTTTTATTTTTTCTGATAAACATCTAAAAGCATTATATTGTACTGGAAAACTTGTAGTGCACTAAATTTCACTGTTTTTTTCTGTATATATTTAAACTCCACAAAAATAACTGAACTTGCAAGGCATTTGAAAATGTCTCTAACTTCTCTTTCAGATTTCTTAATAATCTGAATCTTATCACTTTTTATGTAGATAAGATAAGATAAAGATTAGATAAATATATTAATGTCCAACTAATGACCACAAAAAATACATCAAAGGGACTGCAGATTACAGAAATGTGTCAGGAAAAAGCGGGAAAACAAAAAGGTCTCCGAAAACAAGAAAAACAATGCTGAAAGAAATAAATAGTATACAACATGGCAAAGAGTGACCAAGCTTAGAGCCAAACCATCAAAGGACCCAACCACACTTAGGTCCAAATAAGGGAGCAAAAGAAATGAGCAATCTCCAAGAATCTGTAAACACCAGGAGCATGAGGATGACCCCTACGAAAGAAAGAAAGAACCATGAGGGAACCCATCAAGAGTTGGATCCAGCTCTCCTAGCATCCAAGGCCGACGAGAAGAAGCTTCGAATAGAAGTCTGACCCAAATAAGAGGAGGTATGATGCCTGGTCTGTCCTCCAATCCTCTGCCTAGAAGGAAAAGTCCTCTGTGAAGGTCTGGTGGATCTAGTCTGCGTCTGGATCTAGAATGAGAATACATTGTTAATCTGAAGATTGTTGACATATTTTTATTGGCATTCCATGGTTCAATACCACAGACTTTGAATGCCTGGAAGGCAGGCACAGATTCAAGAAATAAGCTAGTTATTGTCAGAAGTGTTATTAGGCTTACATTAGATAAGATTAAATTATGCATGCAAAAGAAGCCAGTAGAAGAAACAGATTAAATTCTTTATAGTGCCAATATATTAATGATATGAAAATATTGGAGACAAAATGACATTGTATTATATGCTGCAGAAAATAACTATTCATGTAGCTAGCTTGAGATGGGCTACTGTGTATGTCACGCAACAATCTCTCACTTCATTCTCACTTTACATCGGTACAGCATCATATATGATTGTGGTGGTTTAACCACCCAACCACTAACCACAACATTTGATGTTTTATGGGCCACATGTCAAACATTAATAGTGACCTCAATCTTTTATCATTTTATATTCCTGAACACTTTCTTCACATGCACTACGACTAGAAAAAGCATCTTTCCAAATGCTTATGTCAAGCCACAACTATCAACTAAACAGGGAATTGATGGCAACAAAACTAGAAGTGGATTTTCATGCTTCCTGTTCCATTCAAGTACTTTGGTCATCCGTGGACATTAATATAATTTCTTTCTTCTTTCTTCTTTTTCCTTTATCTCTTGTGATATAGGAACAGCATCTCACTCTAATAAATTTGAAAAAAATTGGCCTTCGAATGCATTTTGCCTGGGCTACATTTCTGCTAAGCTATCTGCAAAAGGTCTTCTGCATTATCCTTCACTTGTTTCAAGGATTTCTGAAGCAGAGGGAAAATCAGAAGCCATTCCCATTCCTGCTGCCGCTAACAGACCCCCTTTCTGTCCAGATGATCTTAAGTCCTTGAATAAAAATAAATACTAAAGTAATCTTCTCAGAACCTGCAGAAGCTCCAAAACCAGACTCAGAAGATGAAATATATCTCCTAACAATGAACAAAGTCCACCAACAAACAACAGAAAAAATAATTCCTGCCATAAATGGCTTGAATCCCCTGATACCAAAGTTGGTTTTTAAACTCTAAAGTTGTGTATCAGAAAAAACAATTTCCATTGAGCTAAATTTATGACAAAGCAAGAAATTCCATGTGAATCTTCAAAAGATGTAAGGGAACAAGTAAAATCAGAGAAACACCTCAAGAAGCATACACAAACCCATGTTCAGAATCTCAATCTTTAAATTCCACCAACATCCCCGATTGCATGGACAACAACTTCCAAAAACTCACAATAGACAATCAGGATAACCGCAGCGACAGACAGCAGAGCCTAACCGCTGCCATTGCCACACATAATGCCATCCAGATATACAAAGCCAGCTTCAGAATCTCAATCTTTAAATTCCACCAACGTCCCGATTGCACGGACAACAACTTCCAAAACCCCACAATAGACAATCTGGATAAAAGCAACAACAGAGGGCAGAGCCTAACGGCTGCCATTGCCACGCATATTACCATCCAGGGAGGCCTTATGTCAGCCTTTCAACAATTATCATCAGGAATGGCTAGAATGCCTTCTCAAAAGCTCTAGAATGTTCAATCAGGACCTTATAGGCCATCTCTTCATTGATATTTCCTTCAACAATCACCTTCTGCATCGATCCTCCCAATCACAGAGCCCATTTCAAAGCATGTTGTTGCAGAAATATGGGTAGGAGCACATGTCAACAGAAGACTAGATGGGATTGATACTTATATTACAGCTATAGAGGATCATCTGTACTTAATCGAGAGGATCCTGGGAATTCACCAAGCAATCGATGCTGAATATATGAAAGTATTGGTGGAGCAGTTTCTCAAGCAAATGCAGAATGTTAATGAATGAATGCACGCTATGTACAATTCAGGCTTAAGATAACAGAAGACTCTGGCCTACACCTTGCAATACTAGCATCTAAGGAAATAGTAGCATCATTGTTACAACTACAAGAAATATGCACAAAAGATGACCATCGTCTCTCTTTCTGAGATACAATTAGAATGAATAGAATATAAATTAGAGTGCTTTCACCATCAGATCTTCAATTTGTATCAGCATATGGTTACCGAATGCAATGCACAACAGCTCAGTAAGGCTATTCAGTAATTATATATGATCTCTCCATTTCTGTAAGAATTAGATTTAGTTTATACATAGAACAGTTTTCTTACGTATTGTCTTAGCATATTTGAGATGATAAAGTATATTGAAATGTTGAGTTGAAAGAGCAATTATGTGTGTGATATATGGGTGTTATTTAATTTTTTATCAGTCACAGATGGTAGTTGTGCTCCAAATGAGCGGATGTTGAGTAGTTGTCCAACCAACACGTCTTTTTGGCATACTATAATGGGAGCTCTCTTTGTTATCCTCCTTGGTTGTGTTGCTGTCCTTTTGGCATACTATAAGGGAGCTCTCTTGGAGCACATGATAAAGGAGCTCTCTCGATTAGTCTCCTTGGTTGTAGTGCTGTCAATATTATGGAGAATATTGTATGTGCACATTATTTTATATGAATAAACGTCAATTTTGTCAGAATTGTTCTTTCTGTGTAAATTTTCTGGTTTGGTTGTGCATATTTGTTCATAATTCCTATACTAAATATTCGGCGTTGTTGCCTATACAAATTTGGGTCAGACCAGATGCCAATCACCTTGATGACTGAAAGTTTGTCAAGCAGGCTATTGTCAGTATAGATGGAGTCATAAGTGTCGGTCCATGAAAGACTTCATGGGTAGAGAGTTTGAAGCCCCACAGACTAATCAAAACAGTGGAAACCAATTGAACATGGATTTTAGTTTTGTTTAGGACATTGCAAGCTGAGATGACACTCAAGAGGAAGCTTGTGAAACCCCAGGTTACCCCAGACATCGTTTGGGACAACAGGTATGGAATGAATATGTTGTCTATTTGGTGGCCAACTTGCCCGAACTCTTGCCCAGTCAATGTCTTTTGATACTCAGACTTGCATGAAAAAAGAGAATGAGACCAATCTATAGTAATCTAACAAAGTTGTCCAGACACTCTTAACAAGAATAGAGAACAATCGAAAGAGAGATGGTGACAGTCAAAAAAGTTTAGGACCATGGGTCTGAACAAGATGAAATGTGCAAACAAAGAGCAAGGAATCCAAGGAGTGCATTAAACTAGAATGTTCACACATGGTTAGTCATACAAAGATCCCGGGAAGGGAGGCTGCATGAGGAAATCATAAAATAGCCATCTAGAAGTCGCGTTCTGAAGTCAATGGTTTAAAGGTTTGAAGTCGTTGAGAGGTCCATACTAGAGTCATGGATGGATCTGAGATTTTGAGTGAACAAAACCAAATATAAAGCACATCAATGGCCTACTGAGTTGGCGGATAGCCAGACTGCAAGGAATGTTCAGGGATGGGTAAGAGTGGGTAACGGTGCTCAATATGGGATTCAAACATGAGCATGCGACACTATTCTATCAGAAGAGGATGATCTTGAAATCTAGGAATCAGCAAGAAGAAGGCAGGAGTGTTTCAATCGCCAACATATCAAGTTGTAAATGAATTAAAGGCTAGAAAAGGAATTGAATGAGATTGCAAGTACTGCTCATTGTCCAGGAGAGGAATATAAGGGTAACACGACCCATATTGGTGTTATAGAGAATTGTATTTGAGGCATGTGCCATACCGTCCTTTTGGAAAAGGAGAGTCTTGTGGGTTAAAGGTGACATAATTATGGGTGAAAGCAATATGTTCTCTAAATTTTCAGTAGATTGTCATTCAAGTTTAGTAACTAAATAGAGATGATCCCCTTTGAAAGAGCATGACATAAGAAAAAAAAATTCTCCTGGGAACGATTTCAACACGCGCAAATAGACATGAAAGTGCATTCATGTGGGCAAGCAATAAGAAAGGATGATCAGCCTGTAGCACCATATAACCACACAAGTGAAGCTTGGCTAAATAAAGTCATGGAAGTGAAAAAAATATTGCAGTGCACAAAATAATACAGCAATGAAACAAGACAAGAAAAGAACAGCAAATACACACCAAATTTACATGGAAACCCTGGAAATATACCAAGGAAAAACCACTAGGCAAAAGATCTCTTTGTCGTACTTTATTAGCAGCAAAATCAGAATTACAATAATCTAACCTCAAAGGGTGTTGGTTCTTTTATAATGGCCAACAAAGGATCTAGAAGCATCGTACAGTATCATATTGCGTCGTACGTTTGTACGGACGGTAAAAATTCGGGTCAGCCCCTACCCCTCAAGACAGCGCCTAGCACATATGAAAAACAACTAGACATCGGATTGTCATATGCCACACCACAATGCTGAAGATCTAAATACTAATTTCATCTCGTAACATTCTCCCACTTGAGGTTAATTTTGTCTTCTGCTACTAACCTTTGTACTAGAGAGACCACTACCATGTTGCTTATCATCAAGTTATATGCAGTTCTAGAGAAGTTATGGACTAGATGAACTTCTCTCTTCCAATCGGCTTTGTCAACGTCTACAAAATTGTTATCAATATCAATTTTCTTCAATAAGACTTGTCCTTCCACTACATCACGCACAATATGATATTGTACGCCTATCTTTTATCCTAGCATGAAATGTTAGGTTCCTTGCTAAGTGCAAGGCACTTTGACTATCGCAATGCATAACAATATTGTTATGCTTGACTTGCAGCTCTCCCATTAAACTGTCTAGCCATATTGCTTCATTACAAGATTGTGATGCTACCATATATTTTGCCTTTGTAGTTGATAATGCCACTACTGATTGCAGTTTTGATATCCATCTGATTGTACCACTTGCAAGAGTGAACAATACTCTATAGTAGATTTGCATCTACCCATATCGTCACCAAAATCTAAATCCACAAATCCTATCACTTGAAGATCTGCCGCACTATAACAAATAGCAGCATCTGAAGTGCCCCTCAAATAACAAAGGATCCACTTCATAGCAATCCAATGATCACAACCGGGATTTGCCATGAACCAACTAACTACTCCCACTGCTTGGGCAATCTCCGATCTTGTGCACACCATGGCAAACACAACACTGCCTACTATTGATGAGTATGATACATGAGACATATGTGCCTTGTCTGCTTCGTTGCTAGGACTCTGCTCTGAAGACAGCTCCCTGTGTGCAGGAAATGGGGTACTAACTGGCTTAGCATTCTGCGTGTTGAAACGTTGCAGAACCTTCTCCACATATGTGTTTTGTGTAACCCAAATTTCCTACTCTTCTTGTCTCTTTGTATCATCATCCCTAGAATTTGATTTGCACCACCTAAATCCTTTCCTTCAAATGTCATAGCTAGCTAAGCTTTAAGTTTGACAATTATGTCCATGTTGGTGCCTTCAACCAACATTTCGTCAACATAAAATAGCAAAACAATAAAATTGTCATCATCATATCTTTTGAAGTAGGCACAATGATCAACTCCGCATCTGTTGAATCCCAAGCTCATCGTGAAGGAATCAAACTGCTTGTACCAGCATCTTGGCACCTGTTTGAGACCATACAACAATTTGTTCAACCTGCATACTAGATTCTCCTTGCCTTTTATCACAAAACATTCCGGTTGTTTCATATATATCTCCTCATTGAGAACACCATGCAAAAAGGTTGTCTTCACATCAAGATGCTCCAATTCAAGGTCAAGTGAAGTAGCCAAAGCCAACACAACTCTAATAGTAGTCAAACGTACAACTATGGAAATATCTCATCAAAATCTATCCCTGATTTTTGTGCATACCCCTTCGCTACCAACCGAGCCATATATCACTCAACCACACCATCCGCATCCTTTTTCAGCTTAAAGACCCACCAATTACCTATGGCCTTACGACCTGTAGGAAATTCTACCAGCTCCCACGTGTTATTTTTACTTAGAGCCTCCATTTCCTCCATAGCATTTCCCCAGTGGCTTGCATCTTCAGCATCACAAGCTTCCTAAAATGAGTTGGGCTCACCATCATCAGTAACTAATGCAAAAGTTGAGTGTGCATCAGGAATATACCTTTGGGATAGTTTGGATATTCTTGTGGATCTCCTCACCCAATTTGATGTATCACCCTATGGCAGTTTGGGTTGTTGTTCTTGTTGTTCAAGAATGACATTTTGTTGTTCTGGTTCCTGATTTTCATCATTTTCTATAGCATCCCCTTCCTCTTCTACTACCTCAATAGGTACAGTAGTTGTACTTTGTTGTTTTTCAACTTTTTGCATGGATTTCTCATTAAACTCCACGTCTCGGCTAATGATAAGTTTGCAGGCAGCAGTATCCCACAGCTTGTACCCCTTCCTTCCATCACCATAGGCAAGAAAAATGCACTTTTTAGACTTTATGTCCAACTTGAACCTTTGTTGTTTTAGGACATGGGCATAAACATCACAACCAAAAGTGACCAAATAGGAGTAATGAACAAGTTTCCCTGTCCAAGCCTCTTCAAGACTCTGCATTTAGCATTGTAGTGGGTGCCATGTTGATAAGGTGAACAACTGTACTTACAACTTCACCCCAAAATTCCTTCCACAAACCAGCAATGTTGAGCATACACGTGACTCACTCCATAATGGTGTGATTCATCCTCTCTGGTACCCCATTTTGCTGAGGCGTGCCAGTACTGTTTTATGCCTGGCTATTCCATGCTCACTACAAAAATTATCAAACTCCTTCAAGCAAAACTCTCCCCCATTATCAGTCCTAAGAGACTTAATGCTCTCACCTTTCTGATTTTCTGCAAGGGCTTTAGTCTCTTCAAACAATGAAAAGCATCTGACTTTTTAACAAGAAACGCCCAAACTTTACGAGAGTAGTCATCAATAAAAGACAAAATATTGTGCCTTCCCTAAAGAAACTACTGGTACAGGTCCAAAACAATCAACATGCAATAATTGTAGGAAATCTGAACTTCGAGTACCACATTTAGGAAACCTGAGTCTATTCTGCTTCCCAAACAAACAATGTTCACAAAAGTTGAGATCAAGAGATTTTAAACCTGGATGAAGGTGTTTGTCGAGTAGTATCTTGAGTTCTCTCTCACTCATGTGGCCTAAGCATTGATGCCACATCATTATTGAATCCATAGCCCCCATTGTGGCCATTGCAGCCTCATCAGTTATAGTCTCTCCAATCAGCTTGTATAAGTTATTCCCATATTTTCCAGCTTTCATCACTACTAGAACTCCCTTAAGAGACCTTCAAACAACCTTTTTCACCATTGAACTTATATCCCAGCTCATCAAACTTACCTAGAGATAGCAAGTTCTTCAACCCTAGAAGGTGGCGAACTCTTTAAATAGTACGAATAGCTCCATCATACATCTTCAATGTGACTTCTCCTCCTACAACTTTACATATGTTATCATTACCCATGTAGATTGTACCTCCATCACATGACCAGTATGAAGAGAAATAGTCCCTATGTGGAGTCATATGGAATGAAGCCCCTGAATCTATTAGCCATATGTGCAGCAACTGATCTCGAGAGTTTGCAAATAACACTTCACCATTCTCCAGTGATATTTAACTTTCAGCTGCGTTTGCATCTAAGCTTTGCGAATTAGGTTTTCCTCTTTCTTTAAGTAACCAATAGTCCTCCTTGAGATGTCTGGTTTTTCCACAATTCCATCACTTCCCCCTTTTCACGTTCTAGACTTCAAACTAGAAGGCGCCCTGCTTCATTGATCTCTTTTCGTGGACCTGCCCCTTAAAACTAGGGCATCATAGGAAGACCCACTTTGAGATGTATTTCACCTTGATTCCTTGTCTAGCAATGAGTCAACCACATCATCATAAGCGAGCTTCCCTGAAGAATTGTTGAGCGTCATCACTAACTAGTCCCATGTGTCCGACAACGAACAAAGTAGGGTTGTAGCCTTGTCTTCCTCCTCGATCTTCACTCCCACTGAACTTAGCTTGTTGATCAGCATGTTGAACTCATTCAAATGGTCTGCAACTAGCATCATGTCCTTCATTTTCAGATTGTACAATTGTCTTCACAGAAAAATCCTATTTCATAGACTTTGTTTCGTACAGCGTATTAAGTCTCCCAAAGAGCCTCTGTCATTGTGTCCTCTGATATGTGGAACAAAACTGAATCAGCAAGGGATAGATGAATAGTTGCCCTTGCCTTTGCACCCATGTTGTCCCAGTCTACTTGTGACATTGTTGTTGGTTTGGCCATAACACCCTTAGAGCTTGAACACAATTATCTCGAACTAGTAGCGCTTGGATCTTTCGTTTCCAAAATGCAAAGTTTGACCCATCGAACTTCTCTATCTCAAATCTGGCCACGCTCCCTCTTGCCATTTTCAACTTCTTGCTACCAAAGCTCTAATACCATCTGAAAGAAAAATTATAGTGCACAAAATAATACAGTGATGAAACAAGGCAAGAAAAGAACATCAAATACACACCAGATTTAAATGGAAACCCTAGAAATATACAAGGGAAAAACCACGGGGCAAAATATCTCTTTGTCATACTTTATTAACAACAAAATCAAAATTACTATAATCTATCTAACCTCAAAGGGCCATGGTTATTTTATAGAGGCCAAAGAAGGATCTAGAAACCACATTGTATGACTTCTAGAAGAGTCATTCCATGTCGTACAATCTAGAAGCATCGTATGGTATCATACCACATCGTACAGACGGTAAAATTTTGGGTTACCTCCTACAACCCCCCCTCCTATGCATACGAAAAACTATCAGACATGGGATTGCTATATGCCACACCACAATGCTGAAGACCTAAATATTAACTTCATATCCTAACAAAAAGTTCAAGGTGTGGTTGCAAGGAGGTTGTCGCAACCTGCTCCAAACATCAAGATAAATTCACATCAAGAAATTAGATAAAGTTTTCTTGTTGGTGGAAACAAATAATAATCCAAAATTTGGATCAGTAGTTGTTATCAAGACAAACTAGTCCACTATTTTCAAAATATGTAATATGCCACATGTAACACTTCCTAAGTAGTTGTTTCCCATGAAATCACAGTCAAGAAGGTTGACCATATAAGTACATAGGGGTCTACAGAGACAGAGTTAGGTGTGAGATGATTTGGAAATCTTACATGAGAAGACTTCAATAGGTTCCTCTTGTAGAAAGACAGAGTTTCCTTGAAGGTGATGAAACCCCCATTCCCTGCGAGCGGCAGTTATGTAACTGCCACAGTAGTTTCGCCTTGTATTAACCTGTAATTTCACCCATAGCCAAAACACAGGTGGAGTAATGGTTGCAAACGTTGTCTCTTCCAGTTCTTGATCGTTTCTTCTTCCTTCTCAAGGTTCTCTCTTGATGCATTATATGTAAGATACCTCAGAAGACAACAATCAGTCACTAAGTAGCTCAGTTTGGGTTTGAGTCAAATAGTGAATCATCCATAATTTCGCTAAGTAGCTCAGTTTGGGTTTGAGTCAAATAGTCTTGATTGTTTTGTGTTGGGCTTTGGGGTTGTGTAAGGAAGTGTTTGTAAGCAAGTGGCTGAGTAACGTATACAGGTTTGGGCATGTTGTACTGAACTAATGTCGACGAAGGCCTATTAATGGTGGTACCCCTATAACAGAGAAGAAGATAGTGGCAAGTGGAGGATCCATCCCTCACTCTTCTGGAGTTTTCCCAATTTAGGTTTCTCCACAATAATCCTCATGTCTCTTTGTAATGTTGTTAACTGTGTTCTTTCAGTAGTTGCTTACTTTGCCTATGTTGTTCAGTTTTCCTTTACATTTAAATACTTTTAAAATTCAGTTTCAGCACCGTTAATGTCTGTTTAAAAATTATAATTGGTACAAAATATAAAGTATAACAATCAAGTTGTTAGGGTCAATTATAAGATCAGTATTGATGAGTTCATAGTGGAATCTTCACACAAATTACAAATCAAATTAGTATCAAAGCCGGTTATTATTCCATTGTGTATGGTTTATTTATTGTGTCTATTGTGCAAATCGATGCTCATTACCAGAACAAGTGCTAGCGTAAAAGGTATTCTATTTCCTTTGCAACAAGAGATATCCACAAGGTGGAATAGAAAGGTGAGAAGCATGGCTCATTCTGATGAACAAGTACCTCAAACTGAAGAAGAAAGATTCTGCATATTGGAAGATGTTGTCAACATCTCTCTATCAATGGGGAAGATTGACAAGTTGGAGTCTATTATGGAGGTTCTCATGACAAAGTTGGGTGCTTCTAAGGAGACGACAAAAGCAAGTGAAGAATTGAAGAATTTTGACCATGAGAAGGAGAAGCCCCATACCAACCAAGCTCCACCTCCATTCAAAGTCAAAGTTAAGATTGAGATTCAGCCATATGAAAGAGAGGTGAATATGAAGAAGCTTGATCATTGGTTCGCTTAGCTAACAAAAGCAAGTGAAGAATTGAAGAATTTTGACCATGAGAAGGAGAAGCCCCATACCAACCAAGCTCCACCTCCATTCAAAGTCAAAGTTAAGATTGAGATTCAGCCATATGAAAGAGAGGTGAATATGAAGAAGCTTGATCATTGGTTCGCTTAGCTAAAAGTATATTTCAGTTTGCATTAGATTAATGAAAGTCAACAATCCTCTTTTGCAAGGTTAAAGTTAACTAATCATGCTTTAACTTAATTTAAATTTTATGTTGATTCCTTGGTTGTTAAGAAGCTACCTCAAATTATTAAATGAGATGAGTGTAAGGCTATGTTGTTTGGGTACGGGTACGGATACAGGGACGTCTCAGGTACGCGGGTACGTCATTTTTCAAAAACCTTGATTTGGATACGTCGTGGGTACGTCTGTGTATATATATATATATATATTGTGTATTACTCATTTTTTTAGTAAACCACTTGAAACTACATAGTGTGAAAATATTTGTCTATAAATGATAAAACACTTAAAAATATATAATATTCATTCATTCATTACTTCAAAGACAAGATGTACATTCAAATATAGAATAAATCATCTCGATTGTCCACAAAATCATGAATGCCACTCCCATTATTTTTCAACTTTATCATTTACTGACACTTTCTCTCACAAGGGCTCATCGATGCATTGAATCTCACGAGTGCATGCCTTAAGGGGTGCACAGGGAATGGGGTGGGATCGGCTTGTGGCACTTTGCCAAAGATATTCTCATACTATTCTATCACGCATACATCCCTTCATGCAGCCTTCATACCTCCTATGATGTCTCCTTGAAATCTTGAAACCCTGAAATATGGCTAAGTTTGAAACCCTGGAATCTGACAACTCTGAAATATGACAAGATCCTCCAAAACCTAGAATTTGCATTATAGCTCCTAGCAGTTCGAAACCCCTCTCAAACATCCTGAAAGTATATAAATAAAATATAACTTAAAGTATAAGAAACTAGATGTCTAAATGTAAACTTATACTTAAATGTTTATTTTATTTCTATGCGGTTGGGTTCGGACTAGATTTACATTTAGGGTTGCTTAGTTTTTAGGGTTTTTTTCTAAGGGTTTTATGAGGTTTTTTTTTTTTTTTTAAATTGCCATTTTTCTGCCGAAATCCCTCTGGTACGCACCGAAAACGTCCCGAGTACTCCCGGAGGCGTGCTGGACGTTTCTGGCACGCCGGCGGCCGCCTCCGGGAGTACCCGGGACGTCCCCGTGCAGGAGGCGTCTCCGAACAGGAGGCGTCGGGCCGGGGGGCGTATCCCTGCAACACAGGTGTAAGGTGTTGATCAAAGGCAATTTTATCCTATTTGTTATAAGGAAGAAGGGTCCATGTATTTCCAATATCTTAAGCAAAAGCAAGGCTAAAGTGTGCAGGACTATACAAGCTACTTCTGCAAGAAGGTAGTCCAAATAGGCAAAGACGTAGCAGACCATGACATCCTAATGAAGTACGTGGGAAGACTTTATAGCCATCTAAGAAGACCCATACTCTTGGCCAAGCCTACAGAGGAAAATGAGGTTTGTTCTCAAGCTCACTACCTTGAAATGGACAAAAGAAAAGGTGCATCTACCTCTCCAAGTATGAAAAAACAAGGAGGTGGTTCCAAAACAAAGGGGAAAGGTAAATGGAAAGGTAAGCGTAATGCTACTACTAATGTTTTTCAAAATGATATTAAAAACATTGTGGGCATTGTGAAGTTGATAGTCATACAAAGGAGACTTGTTGGAAGTTGCATCCGGGATTCAGAAACAAGAAAAAGAAGGCTAAGACTTCATTTCAAGGAAAAGAAGTTGGGTACAAATCTAATATAGAAAAGAAGATGTGTTGTACCTCCCTTCCAAAGGAGAAAAGTTTAGGTAGCAATAATGCTCAAGATAAAGGTGAACTTCCCAAACTTTTCCGTATTAGTTCAAATTGAAAGATCTAAGGCTGGTGTTCTTTTTTATTCTTGATCTCAAGCGAATTTGATTAAGTAAGAGTTGGTAGACAAATTGGGAATGGAAACATACAATCATCCTAATGCTTATGCTTTGTGTAGGGTGAAACAAGCAGTAGAGAGAAGTAACCAAACAATGCAAAGTTAAGTTTAGAAAAAGTAAACATTTTATTGATGAAGTTGTGGTGGATGTTGTACCTCTTGATGCATGTGGTGTAGTCTTTGGCAGCCCCTATATGTACATCCAAGATACCATATTCATGAGAATAGCCAATCAATAACATTTGGTCAAGGATTGGAATAGCTACATCATCAAGGCCTATGAAAGTAAATCAAAAATACCCTTGGTATGTGCCACTAAGGCTAAGTATTTGATTAATGTAAGTGGGAAATTTGATTTACTTCTTTTAAGGGATATGCAAGATAAGGAAGAGGTAGAATATAAAACTTCTCACAACAAGTTTACTAACAAAGAGCAGAAACAAATGGAAGATATGTTGGAACACTTCAAGGAAGTTTTCCAAGAGCCCAGGAGTGTGCCGTCAGTGACTACCATTGAGCATGAGATACAACTGTTACAGATTGCCTCTTACCAGCATTGGTCTCTATCGACATTCCTTGATAGATGCAAATGAGATAAGACAACAATTATAGTCTTTGTTGAATCAAGGTGTAATCCATCCTAGTACTTCTCCATGTGGTTCTCTAATTGTTATTCTACCTAAGAAGGATGGGGCATGGAGAACATGTGTTGATTATAGAGCTTTGAATAAAATAACCATACAAAATAGGTACCCTCTACCTCAGATTGATAATCTCTTAGATCAATTCCAACATGTTAAGTATTTTATCAAGTTGGATATAAAATCCGAATATCACCAAGTGAGAATCAAAGAAGGGGACATATGGAAAATGACATTCAAAACAAGGCAAGGGTTGTATGGATAGTTGGTGCTTCATTTTGGGTTGTGTAAAGCCTCAACACTTTCATGAGGTTAATGAATAAGATATTGAGGACCATTGTAGATTCTTTTGTTATTGTTTCTTTGGATGATATTTTAGTTTTCAGTAAAAGCTACGATGAGCAATTAACACATTTAAATCAAGTTTTTCAAGTGTTGAAGGAGAGCAAGTTATTGCTAAACGAGAAGAAGTGTGAGTTTGCACAACAATCACTTGTCTATTTGGGGTAAGTGGTTGAAGATGAAAAGTTGAGAATTGATCCGGCAAAGATAGAGGCCATTGTGAGTTGGCCGAAGCCTTCCAATGTGACCGAGACAACAAGCTTTGTGGGTGCAGTTTAGTATTATGAGGGAGTTCATCAAGGCTTTTTCATCTTTGGAAACATCATTGCATGCCATTACAACGGGTGGTAAGTCTTTAACTTAGGGTGGCAAACAACCTGTGTTGCAGGGGTACGCCCCCCAGCCCGACGCCTCCTGTTCGGAGGCGCCTCCGTCCCGGGGACGCACGGAGGCGTGCCAGAGGCGCCCGCCTCCGGCACACCGGCAGGCGCCTCCAGCACGACTCCGGGCGCCTCCGGGGCGTCCCCGAAAATTTCCGGCAACTATCGCGGAAAACCGAAAAAAAAAATAGAAAACGCGCGAAAAAACCCTTTTCCTTGCAGGCTGAGGTTGACGCGTTCGGACTGTTTGCGCCAATTAAAAGTGCGTAAGGGGCTTTCCTGGGTAAGGAAGTTCTCGAGCGGTCTTAAAATTGAGGTGGCCGCGTGCACGGTGCACTCTATCCTTCGTGTCGATCGCGAGTTTGATCGCTTCGGGATGTAGGGTGTAGGGCTCCGTACGCGATGTTCTTCGCAGTGGCCTGTAAACTGAAAACCCGAGGCTAGAGCGCTACAGCCTGCTTGCCTTTGCCCCTATTCCAAATGCTGCCTTTGCCTGGAGTCGAGGTGTTTGTGCCGGTCGAGATTTGGCTTTTGTGGATGGCATGTGCCCTCTTTGAAAGTGCGTAGGGGGCTTTCCTGGGAAGGATGTCCCTGAGCGGCCTTATAATTGAGGTGGTCGCGTGCATGGTGCATACTGTCCATGGTTGCTTTATCGCGAGCAAGTTGGTTGAATTGACGTAGGGTAAGCGGCTCCGTACGGGACGAGCTTCCCATGGGTCAAACAGTTAAAAAAAACCGCGCTGTGTTCAGAACGCTGTCGGAGTTGCCTTTTCAGTACGATTTGCACTTGAAAAAATGAGCTTGATCAATATAATGGGATCCTTACGAGAATCGTGGCATGGATTTTAACTTATAACTACTATGGGGGGAGGGTGTTCTTCGAATGCCCTTGCGGGAAAGATATTGTTCCCCGCCTTTGCCCGCAAACAATTCCGGATGCTCGAGTTGGGAAATAAGTATTAAAAATATATATATAATAAAATATAAAATACAAATTTAAAAACTTAAAAACAACTTTAAAAAAATTAAAAAATAAATAATATTTTAATATATAAATATAGAATATAATTTATAAATTAAAATATATATAAATATTTAGTTTTAAAAACTTTAAATAATTTAAAACAAATAAGATATACAATAAAATATTAAAATATATATATAATAAAATATTAAAAATATAATATAACAATTAAAAATAAAATAAAATTTAATATTAAAAATTTAAACTAAATACTATTTAGTTTTTACATTTTTAATATTATAATTTATATTTTATTTTAAATTTACAGTTTAATATATCTTTAGGTAGTATTTAAATTTTATTTTTAATATTTTTAATTTTAAAATTCTTTTAAATTTTTATATAGATATATTTTTAAAATATATATATAGAGACATACCCACGACGTATCCAAATCAAGGTTTTTGAAAAATGACGTACCCGCGTACCCGAATCGTATCCGTACCCATACCCGTACCCGTATCCAAACAACGTAGCAAACAACAAGATGCATTTGTTTAGTTTAAACACAAGATTAGCAATGCACCTATTTTCGTCTTAACAAATTTACGACAATCTTTTGAGGTAGGGACGGATGCAAGTAACTATGCTATGGGGCTTGTTCTATTGCAAGGACGTAAGCCCGTATGTTATCATTCGAAGTTATTTAATGCTTCAATTCTAAACTATTGCACATATGACAAATAATTGTATGTTCTTGTTCAAGTGGGCACTATTTAATGGAGGAATGAAACCATTATACACAGATCAACAAACTCTTCAATATTTGCAAGCTCAATGTAAATAACAGCATGCACGTCATTACAGATGGATGAGTTTCTTTCACTAGTTCCATTTAGTTATTAATTATAAGAAAGGTGTAACTAACAAGTTAGTTTATATGTTATCTAGAACTTCTTTGATTTCAGCTTTGGGTACCATAACTCTAATTGAGCCTTCGTCCAAGAGGCATATGTAGAAGGATATGAGCATGATGCAGATTTTAAGGAAGCATTTCTTCAAACTAAGAAGCCCAAAAGTGCAGGTTTTGAGCCCAAGGAAGCCTACTACCCCCAACCCAGATTGCTCTACAAATTGGGTAAGTTTTGTGTGTCTAAATAAGAAAAGGTTCAGGTCATGAAAGAAGCACATAATTCAAAGGTTGCATGTCATTTTGGAGTGACAAAAATAATAGAAAATTTGCAGAGGTATGTTCATTGGCCAAACATGCAAGTTGATATTTCAAAATTCATAAAAGGATGTGTGTTGTGTGGCACAAGTAAGCCTACTAACATAAAGTTGGGTTTGTATATGTCATTATTGGTTCCTTCTAGGCCATACGAAAATATTTCCATGGACTTTGTAGGCGGATTGCCTTTGTCAAAGAAGGGACATAACTACTTGTTTGTAGTTGTAGACCGATTTAGTAAGATGTGTATTCTTACTCCTTGTTAAAAAACTCTTAAAGCGAAGTAGTGCAGCTGAGTTTTTGTTTGCTAATGTGTGGATTCACTTTGATCTGCGAATTTCCATCATTTCAGATAGGGACACCAGATTTGTTGGAAAACTTTGGACTAAATTGTGGGAGAAGATGGTTACTAGATTTAATAGATCCATCATGTTTCATCCACAAACCGATGGACAGACGGAAGTGGTCAATAGAACATTGGTGCAGCTCTGGGGAAAGTACCAATGATGTGTGGAAATTCATCTCCTACCACCACGAATGCATCTTAGAGACTTGCATTTTAGTGTTTTAATATTTTAATATATTTTGTACTCTTGACCCTAGATATTATGAGATATCAAAGATAAATATCAATATAATTACTCGTCTTTTGTCAGCATCTAATATCTTTACTTTAAAAAGTTATTAATGTCAACTATTTTATGCTTTCACAGTGCATATAAATAAATTAAAGTTATTGAAATTTTATGTTTTTCTTTTTTGCTCAATGTTTCAGATTATCATCCGTGATCCGTCATTAGTTATTAATGTTTTTGTTCAACTATATTATTCTATATAATATTGAATTCTCTAAAACTTAGATATATATTTAAATATATATAGTTTTTTTCTTTGGGCCATCTCTATGTACCCATCTCCTATTTTTCTGAAAAATGGCATACCCGTCCCCATCTCTCCGTACTCGTACCCAAACTAAGACACTTAACCCTTTTAGCCTTTTAGGTATGGACCATTTGTTATTCAAGAGAAAGTGGGAAAGAATGCTTTCATATTGGAATTGCCTCCTTACATGAAGATATATTATGTTGTGAATGTTGAGAACTTAAGTCTTTTTGAGCCTTCCATGCTTGATGAAGAAGGAGGTCCGTTGCTAACTTCCATAGAAGAGCTTACTCCAAAAAGTCAAGAAAAATTGGAGAACAATGTGGTGTTCCAAAAGAAGGAAAGAGGGACAAGAAGAGAAGCGCAAGAGCTTTGGCAAATTGGGTTGAAAGGGCAATTGCCAAGCAAAACAAAATGGCATCCCAAGAAGGAAGTTGGTAAATAAATTTCCTCACCTCATGAGTTCCTAAGCTTTGGGGGGCCAAAAGCCTCCTAATTGGGAAGGTATGCTCCAAATTTTGGATCGGTAGTTGTTAGTAAGGCAAGCTAACTAGTCCATTATTCTCAACAGTAATATTCCAAGTAATACTATATTGTACGCCTCAGTCCTTGGGTGTTTTAAGTGCCCACCAATACGTTATCATCAGCAAAACTACTAGTATGCAAATGGAGTGCCCACCTTTCCAGCACAACTTTTATAAAATGCAATTCTTGTATCTTTTTAGGTATTAAATTTTAATTCAGAGCACCTAAATAAAAATGATAAACTACAAGTATATGCATACATTAAAGTACAAGATCCGCAAAAGGGCTTACAAATGTACCTGCATAAGATACGCACAACCTGACCTAGTTAATGAAGCTAATGGCTCCTTTTTTGCATAGTCGGCGATCCGCTGATGTACAATGCCCTTTACCTGAAGTGAACATATCATCAATATGATGCATCTATCTATGGCTGAACAGCAGACCTATTTAACAGGTAAGTGCTCTTCAGAATAACTTATCCAATTTCAAATAAAATCACATACCAAAGAAAGACGTTGTTCACAGTAGAGAGTATGACAGTCTGCAAGTATTTGAGCATACTCTTTCCTTGAGGATCTGGTTTCAATCTCTTCCATGACAGGCTTCATCTGCAAAAACAACAAAATGAATATTTGTACGTCTTGAAGAAAACAACATTACTTGTTGGTCATTTTAAAATCATAATAGGTGTAAACCAGATATCTTGAGGAGGAATAACCTGTCCAGGCTCTAAATTAGGCCCAAAAGAAGATAGCGAAACACAATACATCGAAGTGGAAATGGGCATTTATCATCACCAAGTGACCCACTGCTAACAAAATTGACATAATAAGAAATATTCCCCTTGCTTCTTCATACCACTAAGCAGATTCTATTCTTGAATGCTAACCATTACCTCATTGGCTGCTGCTTTGAAGCGTACATAAAGAACTGATGTCTCTGCACCTTCAGAAATGGCGTTCCTTCCACTAGCATTCTCTCTAATTGCTATTTGTACCTGGTACATCCAATTTCAGATTGTCAAAGCTTTATTATTTACCAAGTAGACTGTAAATAGATAACAGACACACAAAGCGGACAGGAAAAGAAGTCATGCAACGAACTCGATAATTTAAATAAGCCATACATACATCATTAATTTAAAACATTTAAATAAGTCATAAATATGTCATTAATTTCATCAAACTCCAAAAATCATTATCTGCATAACAAAGCTATTTTTTATTAGAAAGCACCATTTTTTCGAATCGGGATGAGGCCTCATATTACTTGTCCATCAGGGAAATTGAACCCTGGTCACTCCTAAGAGAGTGAAACCCATGTACCATTAGATTACTATCATTATATCAAATGGGCTGCATAGCATAAATTACATTAATATGACAAATACCCAGCTACTTAACTGGCAGCTTCTACACATATAATTGTATTCTATTTGGAACCCCTAAAAGAAGAGATTCATGAAATGCAAGCAAAATTTATAGATACAAGATCTTTACTTAATATTTTTCAATATACATTTTATGGAACCTTAAAGATTTTCATGGAACCTCAAAACACTTTTGGAGGGCCAAACCTATCAGACCAAACCTGCTAAAGTCCGATTGGCACATTGAATGTGAAATCAGCCCTTGTTTGTCATGTAAATTCTATTTTTTAGCCTATGTGCATGATAGTGTCACCCTCTATTGTTGATTATTTCCAGTCTTCTAGAGTGCCACCAATATTGTCGCCGACAACTATAGCTCTATTGAATTCTGCCATGCTTGACATGTGACAGCTCCACCTGGCACTCCCCAAACTTCCAATGACAAAAATTATCAGGGATGACAGCAATCAAGAGTGGAGTGGGGAAGGCTGGGCGGCAGGAGACAAGGCGAGGATAGATGTAGAGAGCATTTTGGTAATCAATGCATATATTACAGTGAAGACAAAAGCATGAATAGAGAATTGCATTAATACATCTGATATGATGTACTTATGAGTTATTAACTTAGTTAATTTTTGTTTTTGTGTGTGGTCAATGTCATGACCACTGCAGTCAACAGTTGCAACTATCCCTTATTTCCTGATTGTACCGGTTGTCATGAGATGATCAGGGGTCTCTACCATGTCTATTGCCAAATCCTACGATGTGAGTCAGGCCTGCATTGAAGACTATGTACCACATGCTTATAAATATCAACTAAGACATCCTACTTTCCAGTTGTTGTATATTGGGGTTCTATTTCATTGCATTCTAGTTTTCAATTAAGACATGATGACTATGATATATGATGACTAAATAGATCTTTGTTGTCTGTGTATATTGTTGTTTCTATTTCATTGCATTCTACACTTGTTGTATGGTGTTCTATAGCCACATGTTGAGATTATAAAATATTGGAGGACAAATATAAGTTTTCATCTTACAGAACATCTCCAGATCGTCCAATGATTGTCCCATTATTTGGTGTTGTAAATAATCATAAGGATTGTCCTAGAAATATGCTTGCAAATCATTACCTTTGGACATGACATCCATATTTCATCTCTAGAAGACACATGCTTAAATGGTAACTTAAGTGATGAAACTACCATGAATGTGATTATTGATTTTAGTCTTAGGTCGAGAGTAGAGCGGAGACGAATTAAATGGAATCCCAAATTAAAAATGCCTTTGGTGACAAACTTCAAGAGACACTAATCTTTGAGCATGGTTAAGTGATGGTCTTCATCTGTCCCGGACCTGTTATGTTTTGATTACTGATATTGTGTGGTTTATGTTCAGGTACCGGTGTAGCCTATATTGTGTGCAATTATCATGGTCAGACGATCCATATCACAGTGAGGAAACTTCAATCCGTGCCACATACAAGAAAGCACCATCTCTCTATCTGGAAGATGATGCACTTCTAAGAGAAACTACAAAACAATTAAGTTGAATTCAAACCTAGTCTCTTCACATTGAAGAATTTGTCAGACGAAACAATTCCTGCAAATGAGCATAAGATACCACATGATGAATAACTATAATTTATATCACGTTTGACATATTTATAGTCTGCCCCACCAGCTCAATGTTATTGATGTCTTCTTGTAGATATTCATGGAAGAAACAGCAAAAAAGTCCAAAAAATGTTTCGGATCTCATCTTACATGTTACCATATATGTTGCATAACTAATAACAAAACTCGTGTCACCTTTGTTTCATTCATAGTATGCCAAAATCATTCAATGTTATCAATACCGTCTGGCAGAAATTTTGTAAGAGGAGCAGAACAAGGAATGCAGAATACATCAGGTAATCATACATAATCATAACCCTCTGCTCAATTACTGGAAATACATCCTTTCGTCTGTGTTTTCACTCCACACAGGTCAAAACCATTTTCCAGCCAAAAATAGTTTTCTCTTGGATACCTATCATGTTTCTAGCAGACCACAAATTTCCCAGCCAATTGCATGCACGAGTTTGATAGATTCAGACAGGACGTTAAGGAGAAACTGGATAGGTTGAGGAAAATTGCAGACAAACATGAATGGTATGGATAGGAGATAGATGTCAAATTTAAGGACTTGGAGAACCAATTACAATGTAAAGTGCAGGAATTAAAGGCCAAAAACAATGAAGCAACTGAGAAAGCTGCTGACTTCACTAAGACATTGGCGGAAGAGAAATAAGATTATGAGAAATTGGTTGGTGAATGTAAATCAACATCCATGCAATTAGAGCAAAACTTATCAAAACAAGCATCTAAAATTTAAAAGTAGCATGCTTATTTGGAGATGTTTTAGGACATGTAGCAAGAAAAGAAAGCACTTGGCTCAGACTACAAGACCAAGTTTCAACATGAGAAAGGAATTACCAAAAACATAGTTGAAGTGGAAAACAGAGCTTGAAAGATGCATGAACAACTGGAATATGAGAAAATCAAAAACAGAAAACCATTTGATGTAGGAGCATTAGGTTTAGTTGTTTCTTTTACAAATTTTGGTCTTGTATAGGTTTAAGAGGTCATATTTTGTCTAATTGAAGCTTTTCAATACTTTGCTTTGCTTTGTTTAAGATATTTTGACTTGGTTTCAAGTTTCCCATCAAAACTAGAAATTTAAATTTTTGAACTTATTTCGAGAGTTTCAGAAACTCTTCTCATCTCCCAAGGCTTTTTTGGTCATGATACTTCATGGAGGGGTCAAGGAAGGTCTTAGACATGTTTTAGAACAATTCAAATGTCTTAATTCATAAGTGACTATGTCAAACTCAACCAAGGTTGCAATCTTGAGTAAAGACATAGGTTAAGTTTATAAATTAGTTAGATAGTTGAGGAGTTTTTGGAACAAAGGAGAGGATCAGAAAAGAGAGAAGTGCATGAAGAAAACAAGAGGAGAGGGAAAACAAGAAAACAAGACTAAGAACTCCAAGTTTCTGGAGAAAAAGAAAAAGAAGTCTGAAAATGGGGTTTTTGACAGTGCTCTTGTAGCACATTAGTACCATAATCAATGAAAGAATATATTTATTGAGTTCATTTCTTCAATTTCAAGCTTATAGCATGTGTAAATGAATGTTCTTGTTTGTTTTGCAATCATATTATTGCTTTGGAAGAGTATTCATTCATGTTGCAGAAAAGAAAAGCAACTGCAAGTTTGTTACAGTCAAGAAAGAGGGTTATAACAGTCACGAAAATTTGTTTTTCACCATTTTTGAGATTGGTTAAGCGTTAAACTCAAGTGGGAGAGTAGGATATATGCATAGAGGGTCTTTTCAAATCAAAAAGATTCCAAAACAGACTTTAAAACTTAAATTTCTATTCATTTTAAGCTCTCGACCTATACACAGTCAACTAGGGTTTTCAAGAACTAAAACCTCTATAACTTGAAACCAAGCCCTTCAAATTGCATGAAATTTTGTAGAGAGGTGTGTTAAGATGTTTGTGAAGGTTTGAAAGTGGTTTCAAGAATTTTGTAGGGCTACAGTGCAAAATATTCAAAAATCGCAGACTGCAGGTCTAAAACAAGGCCTATTTAGAACACTAGAAACGCTAAAATCATCATAACTTGAAAACGACCCAGCCAAATGCAATGACACTTTGTAGAGAGGTGCACGAAGCTAAATGTGAGGTTTTTAATTTGGTTTCAAGGTTTGAGGGACACTTACAGAGAGAGTTATTTAAGAAACGCAATCTGCAGACCTAGAAATAAGGTCTAGAAACCATGTTTTCACATTTGCTTGCATTTTCAAGTTTGGATAAAGGTACAAAATCAATATGATGAGTTGAAACAACCTATACTGAATGTATAAGAGGCTTTTGTATCATAAATACTCCTTGTTTGATCACAGGTTGCTATCAAGAAGGTATTAGCCCTGATCATTTCTCTCTTAAGCAAGTTGCAAATTTGATTTTCCTTAATCCTTCACCATCACCATTGGTTCAGCTTTTGTGGAAGCTCTTGATTCTCCCCCTACTTCAGTTTAAGTTGGATCAAAGGTACTGGCTTAACATATGTTGAGCAGCCACCACCATCCTCGCCCGTGACTTCATCATAGATGAGTGTCCCTATTTCAGCTGCATGCCCAATATCTTCGTCCATTGGCAAATTTGAACAACTCCTAATGTTTGAGTAGTGACAACGGGGATGTCCACTAATATAGAGGGGATAGATATTGGCAGACATTTTGTTATACTTGTTATTTAGATGCTATGAAGAGAACATTTATGACAATAAGGATTGGCCTTTATTATATACTTGAGTTACAATTTGTCATGATAGTTATACATATGGGGCGATTGTTCTGAGCCAAAATACATGTCATCACAAACGTTGTAAGAGAAGTCTTATTGATGATAAACTTGATCCATGACATTGTTAGGTATAAGATTATTGAAGATATTGTATATTGCCTAGGGATATAATGAGAAAACTCCTAATTCCAGTATTTTTATGTCTTATCTATTATTATGTGTTCTATATATTTATGTGATAGATGCATGCACTGTAACTAATTTCCTTTGACTTGTACTGAGAATAATTGCATTTCCATGTTACCCGCCGACGAGACATTTGTAAGCTTCTCCCAAGGGTGGGTGCAAATCCTTATAACTGGAACATGTCTCCTGCATCTCTAACAGGACCAGGTGTGTCGAAGTGTAATGTCCCCTCTTAGCCTCCTATGCATTTTTGTGTCCTTTAGCCTATCATTGAGTTCCCGTAGGCTAAATGGCGTTGGTAAGGGGATTCGGTTGGTCTTGGATGATTATTTTGGTGGTATTGCCAGCTTGGAGGCTAATACTAAGGTTATATTATTTTAATTTAATCTTTTATTCCTCAAAAAGTAATATTAATAAAGTAACTTTCTAATTTTAAGTTGAGGATAAAGGGGGACCGTTTTTTGTACCTTTGTGCCTAATATGATGACTTGAAGTTGTTTTTAAAAGTTTAAAAGTGTTTTTATTGGCCAATTAGAAAAGGGATGCCTAAGTTAGGATTTTGCCCTAACTCATCATTGAAGATTATAAAACACTTTTTTGGAGGCTCATTATAGATGGTTGTTGATGTGTTATCTTGGAGAGATGTTGCTGGAATTATACCAAGAGGTCTGAGGTGAGTTGAGGACAAAAACCCTCAGCCATTATTGTTGGTTTTGGTAGTGAAAAGCCTACCTTAACTAGTGGAGGACTGGCTTCACACGAACGTCACCATTAGGGCATCAAAGTTGCAGATTTTGGGGTTTTTTGGGTGATGGCAGCCATGACCTGATTCTGAAGATTCACCCATAACTCCATATCAGCGAAAGATATTTTTGTGGGAATTGATTCAAAACTTTCCTAACGTTGTGACAATCATTTCAAGCACACATTTGTAAGGTTTAAGGTTGGTATTTATTTTCTATGGCAAAATCGCCCTAGGAAGGGGCGACTCACCTTTGGAAGAGTTTTGGCATCCTACATCAACATTTTGGGCCTCAAAATGAAGCTAAGACATCTCCAAGCAAGGGCACTTCAGGTTTGATCAGTTTTCATGCATTGTAAATAGGGCTGAAAATACATTGTAATTCTGAAGATTATTCAATATAAAATTCTGAAGATTGCTGTCATTAAAAATCAGTCTTTTGTATGCTCAGAAAATTGCCATTATGTGTTTATATGTTTGGTTATTTGCTTGCAATTATTGTTCATTGTTTGGCAAGGGTTTCTATATGTGGTTGCTGTTGAAAACATCAATATTCAGACTTAAGACGGGGTTTTCAGACTCAGAAATTTGTGATCAGCAAACAGTCATTTCAAAAAAAATCATTTTGGGGTTGGTTACTACACAAAGTATATCTATTGATGCATCATGTGCATGGGCAACCACCAAGGCATCCTTGACCATCATCAAGTTCCTTTGTGTTGCATTTGTGATATTTTATTCTTCAAAAACACTACAACCTGCTTGAATAAGGTTTCTATGAAATTCATGTCTTTGAAATTACATAGAGACCTATAGCCTATTCCTCAAAATGCATTCTCCCTTCAAAAGTTTCAATATTTGCTAAATTCAATTTTCTTTTCAATATCTTGAACACTTGTCCTTCCCCATCTAATCATCTTTCAATCTCTCCTCTTCAAAAACTATGGTTTTGTATCCTTCATAGTCACATCCCAATCCAGAACACGCCCATTGAAAGACCATTTGAGTTGTGCTTAAGTTTAGCTTAGTTTCTGTTTCGAATTATACATTGTGAAAGTATGTGAAAGGACTTCACACTTAGTTTTATTCCAGTTTTAATTATAGATTGTCTTTAGACAGTCAGAGGGCTGCTCAATCATTTTAACAAGAAAGAAATAAGTAAACTACAGTAATGTCCACAACTGACCAAAGTAGGTCAATGAAACTTAAACTATAATCAACTACAACAGAAATGCACTAGGCTACCAAAAAAACCTCAGAGCTGAAAAAGTTAACTAAGAACTAAACTGCTACAACAATGAATATAAGAACTAGTTCATGTACAGTGAACTATTACACTGCAATAGCCTGTATTTAAAATAAGGCAAATTGAATACAATAAGATCATTCAAATATCATAAGATCATTCTAATATCAGGAGATCCTTCTAACTCCTATATTAACCTAGTGGTTGTAATACTGGTGCAACCACCTAACAGCATGCTTAACAATATTGAACAATATCTAACAATATATCTAGTAACCCCGCTTAATGACTAAACCAGATACAATCTAAATGAGTTAGTCATTAGGTGGAATGGGTATCCCTATTGCCAATTCAGTAAATATATCCAAGCGTCCCTATGGTCTCCATTCCATCTCGCTAGAGTCAATGGATAACTAGCTGATGCAACTGCTAAGTAAACTGGGAAGTGGTATTGAATATTGGGTTCACTTTGTTGTGACTCCACATGCAATATATGTTGAATTGACTAGAATGTTTCATTTTCCACTTGTTTTTTTTTTGGGGTTAAGAGTGATCAACTCTAACAAAAACTATATCATCGTATTGAGGTAGCTGTAAGCATTAATGAATGCTGAGTGAATGAATGGAGATAGGAAGACACACTATGAACATCGTGTGCATTGTTCATTTATTGACATCAAAAACAAGTTACAACAGTTGAGGTAGTTGACGGTTACATGTTAGACATTAACTAATAGAAGATTAGTTAAGTCATTAAACATATTAAAAACAATATATTTAATACCCCCCTTTATGACTAAACTGGAAAGAGCACCTAGTTTGCCCTGAAATTTTACAAATAGAATAGGACCAAGAGGTTTAGTCATTAGATCTGCAAGCTGCTCTGTAGAAGCACAAAATTGAAGAAAAATATCACTAGAATCAACCAATCGTTGAATGAAGTGATGATGAATCTCAATATGTTTGGTGCGAGCATGAAAGACCTAATTCTTCACTAACTTCAATACACCTTGATTATCACAAAAAAGTGGAGTAGGTGTAGATGGAGGAAGATGCAAATTAGTTAGAATCCGTCGTAACCAAATTGCCTAACAACCGATACTGACTGCTGCCTTGTATTTTGCTTCAGTGGAAGAGATAGTTACAGTATGTTGAAGCTTTCTCTACCATGAAACAATCCTGAACCAAAGGAAAACATTTACCCGGTGGTAGACCTCCGAGTATCTACTGATCCTCCCCAATCAAAAGTTTGTATAACCTGTCAAACTAAAATCTTTTGTTCTTTGATATAGGATGCCAAAGTCAAGAGTTCCTTCCACATATCACAAAACACGTTTTGTTATTGTCCAATAAATGAGCTTCGGTTGAGACAAGAACCAAGAAATATAGCTCATAGCAAAACAAAGATCTAGTCGTGTGGATGAAATATATATCAGGGTACCCACCAACTGTCTATAGAGTGATTCATTGCCCCGTGATGAATCTTCATGGGCTCATAACTTCAGCCCAACCTCCATAGGTGGAGAAGCAGGATAACAATCTGTCATTTGGAACTTATTTTAAAAAGTTGTGGCATACTTGACTTGAGCTATGAAGAGACAACTACAGTATGTTGAAGCTTGCTCTACCATGAAACAATCCTAAACCCAAAGAAAACATATACCTGCTATTAGACCTTTGAGTATCTATTGATCCTCCCCAATCAAAGTCTATATAACTTGTCAAACTAAAATCTTTTGTTCTCTGATATACGATGCCAAAGTCAGGAGTTACTTCGACATATCGCAAACACATTTTGTTTTTGTCCAATGAATGAGCTTTAGTTGAGACAAGAATCGAGAAAACTAGCTCATAGCAAAACAAAGATTTGGTCATGTGGATGAAAGATATATCAGAGTACCCACCAACTCTATAAAGTGATTCATTGACCAGTGATGAATCATCATGGGCTGATAACTTCAGCCCGACCTCCATAGGTGGAGAAGCAAGATTACAATCCAACATTTGAAATTTTTTTAATTTTAAAAGAGTTGTGGCATACTGGACTTGAGCTATGAAAATGAGATGGTCATGTTGCCAAAATTCTACACCTAAGCAATAGTGTAGGAGGCCTAGATCAATCATATCAAAAGCACCACACAAATCTGATTTCACTCGTTAAATTGCAATGGCCTTGCTACTTGTGATGGCAAGATCATCAACATAGACAATGAGTATAACAATGTCATCACTAGTATTTTTGTGATGCAGAGGTAAGAGGAGAAGCTTCCAAAAACACCACTATCAGGTTCCATACTTTATTGATCACAACCACTTGCTATGACTTGTCTTGAATCTGCTTTGCATAATCTACTTTTCCTCTCTCTATTCACTGTGCTTGTTGGTCTCCTTGAATGGTTCCTATCCCTTGGGCTATTAGAGGCACTTTTGATGTTATTATACCTTTTCATATGACTCTCACATTCATTCAACACCTCATTACATTCATTTTCTTGGCAAACTTACTCTTACACCTTCACTAGCTTTCACTAGGCACCACCCTTTAGGTTTCAAGAGTTCAATCTCAATGCTTGAATGGTCTTAAATGATCAAAACATACCTGTCTTAACCTCTTACAAGTGTCCAAACAGACTTCACCCTTCAATTCCACACCCAAGGCTCACCATGCTCTCCTAAGGCTTGTAGCTTTTTTTTGACAAATTTGTGTGGTACAGATGTGTACTTCTGTACTTTGAGAATCTAAGGACATTTATAGCCACCCTCTATCTCATTTGAGGTGTGCGTCAAATTTCATAGTCTGAATCCACTTCTATCTATCACTTCCTTCATTAGCCTACCCTCATTTAGGCCTAATTAGCCCTTAGGGACATTAGCAGGTCTATAATCCGTACTGTACGGTCAATTTTCAACCCAAAACCACTTTATTCATTCTTGGCACATCATATAAGGTAGGATTACAAGTTTGTAGAGTTTTCCTAGGGTTAAAACTTCCCAAAACTCACAAAACTCTAATTCTAGGGTTTCTCTAGCCCTGTACAGGCCGAGGGCACATTAAATTCCATTTCTTGAGTTGTATAGTGTTTCACAAGACCAAATCACCTTCCTCAGGACTGTATTCACTTCCTCCAACTATCCAAACAGGTTATAGCCCTTAGTAAAACCTCCTTAGCTTGAAATGAACCCAAATGTAGAATTTTGTGCACTAGTATGTACTGTGTGGGCAGAATAGGCTCCAATTTGTTATTTGCTTGGTATTAGGTCACCTTATAAAGTGCTAAGACCTTTAGTAGGTCTGTATTACTACCATATCACTCTTCAAATGCTCAAAGGTCCCTTCCTTTTCTTATGAGAGCTCATTCATCATGAAACACAAGGTCTTGAGTCCTCATATAGGACTGTGATACCACTCATGAGGACCGTGTGTAACCACTGAGTTACCAAACTATATAAGAGGTTTGTTTCAATACTTATATACCTAGAAACATGTCAATGCTTGCTCACCAACCCAGCATTACTCACTCCTCTCACCATCACTTTGCCTACTTGGCACTCAATCATGCAAACAGGGTTCTCTTGATTGATAAAACAGGGTATGACTGTAACAAAAGGCGAACACTTTCTCAAGGCCTGTGAACTAATCACCATTACTCACTTGGGATTCAAACAATCACATAGCAATCAATATATTTACTTACCAACCTCTCACCAACAAGTTGATGATCTTTATCTAAAGGACCAAGTGTTTCCTTACACTTCTTGACTGTGATATTTCCTGCAGGGTTTCAGAGCCTTGTACTCTCAGTTTCTCCTTGTTACATAAGTTCTCGCAACTCTTGGAAGGTCTGTACCATATCCATGTATGCAGCGGTACGCACCAACATAAATCTCCTCTCACTAACCTGTAGAAACATTCAAACTCTCTTGAACTTGAACTGTGACCTATTCATCTTGATATAAACCTGAAATCTTTCAAGACACCAACATGGTTATGGCCTCAAGGGCCTCTCAAAGACAATATATGTTTCACAACAATCAGATACAGTTCACTAATACAAACATACAGAATCTCATTTTCTTCTTTATTCATTGGATAACCAAAACATTACAAATTTTGTCCTTCTTAGGACTTAACCAACTTTCTTGAGGAGTTTCATACAATTTGCATTCTCAGGTTCTCCTCCATCTTTCTGGAGACCTCTCTCCTACCTACTGTCTCCTCCTATGCCACACACTCTACAATGACCTACTCCTTCCCAACTTCAACATGGGTTTCAAGGTGCTTACATCAACTTCCTTCTATAACTAACCCTCAACGTACAAGGGTGATCTTACATTGATTCAAATGACTTGATATAGGCACTAGACATGAAATGCATTAAAACCCCTTCCTCGTGACTTAAATGGATCCCTCAACCTAACTTTGCTCATCTAACCTCTTCAACACATGCATTTTACCCCCTTAGACTTAATTACAGTATTTGAATTTTCAAATTATTGGTTTTGGAAGGAAAACTCCAAACACCCTCAAAACTTACTCCTATGACTCATAGGGACTCCAAATGACCTCAAATACATGAATGGCCCTTGAAAGATCTCTTTACACACATTAACACCCAAGCTTGACCGAATTTGACTCCTAATGACCAACACACAAAATTGATGTCTTCCTGCTTTGATGCTCCTGCATCATTTTGACATAAAGATTCGGGTCAAAAACACTTCATATTAATCCAAAATCTTGTAAATGTTGATCAATTTGATATAACAGTATTGTGGAGCCTCTTCGGCCCATGGAGATAATCAATTTGCAAACCAAATGATCACTACCAAGCACCCAAAAGCCTTCAAGTTGCACCATGTAGACTTCCTGGTCCAACTCTCCATTCAGGAAAGTACTTTTGGCATCCATCTAAAACACTTTCCATCCAAACTAAGTTGCTATGGAGAGAATCAACTAAAATGTGACCATTTTTTTAGGAGCAAAAGTCTCCTCATAGTCTATTCCCCCCTGTTGAGAAAATCCTATCACAACAAGAGAATCTTTGTACTTATCTAAAGTACCATCATCCTTGTATTTTACTTTGTACACCCATTTTCAGCCAATGGGTTGCTTACCTAGAGGTAATTCTACCAATTCCCAGGTACGGTTTTTCATCAAGTCATCATATTTTGATTGCATAGCAGCTTCCCATTCAAGTTTGCCTTCTGCTTTAGAATATTTATGTGGTTCAAATATTGTGAAAAGATCAAAAGCAAGAGTAAAATGAACATGCTCCTCAGCTGAATCCACAACTTTCTTTCCGGTCCTCTGAGACCATGCAGTTGATCGAGGAAGTTCATCCTCGTGCACATCTTGTAGAGTGGTGTAAAACCACTTAGGTCTCTGATGTACTGAAGAATCTTGTATTGCCAGAGTATCAGTCTGAGAAGTAGCCAAGGCAGGTTGGCATCGCTGATATACTAGTGGAGTATGTGAAATATCAACAAGGGGTTGTTGTATTGGAGTTTGTAACAAAGTACTGAAAGATTTTGATTCATCATCATTCAAATGAATGACAACACTAGATTCTGGAGCCTTAGGGATATCAGAAAGTGTTTGTTGGTTACAAACAAAGAAGGATTATGTTTCCGTTACATCTACATCTCGACTAACAATGATCTTGTTAGTAGAAACATCATTAAGTATATAGGCCTTAGATTGATCACTATAGCCAACAAAAAAGAATCTAGCACTCTTGGAATCTAGTTTACTCCTCTTTTTATTTGGAATTAAAGTATATGTAGTAGAACCAAAAACACAAATATGTGTTACCTCAGGGTTGATTTCAGACCATGCTTCTTCAGGGGTGACGTTCTGCTTCACCCCAATATTTATACAGCGTGCCCCTATTATGCATCATGAATCGAACCATCTCCATGATAGTGCGATTACGCCTTTCAACCACTCCATTCTGTTGTGGAGTGTACGGGGCTATCAACTATCAATGAATTCCTCCCTTGCTACAGTAGTTTTGAAATTACTTGGAAGTAAATTCACCCACATTATCAAATATAAGAGTCTTGATCCATCAGCTTGTTTGGTTTTCCACCAATGCTTTGAACTTTACAAATTCAACAAAACAGTCAGACTTCTTTTTCAAGAAGTAGACCCACATCTTTCTGGATAAGTCATTTGCTAACAACAGAAAATACATTTCTCTAAGGATTGTAGATGATTTCCAAGATGCCTCGCAAAGATCTGCATGAACAAGATCTAAGAGCCCTTTTGCTCGCCAAGCACCTTCAATGGGAAAGGGTTTCCGCTTTTGTTTGTCAGCGAAAAAACCTGCACACATACCTTGCTATTCTTGGATAGTTGACAAACCAAGAACCATATTCGTTCTTTGCAGTTTGGCTAAATACTGAAGATTGAGATGTCCAAATCTCTCATGCCACACAATATTGGTAATTATCCTCCACAATTAATGCATGTATATTAACAGTGGCAGGATCAACAAGCCAATATATGCCATGTTGCCCAATGCCTAGGGCTATGAATCTATCATGTTTTATGTCAGACACGATATTTCTTCCCAGAGAAATTGACTGAAATGTACGGATTTTTAGTTAATTGACTAATATATATGAGATTTTTTCTCATTTTAAGGACATACCTCACATTTTTGACTATGAATTTTGCAGCATTATTCAATACAATGTGTATATCTCCTATCCCTTCTACAACATGTGATCTTCCATAACCTAATGAAACTGAATCAAAAAAACTTGCTTTTGTATTAAAATTAACATACGAGTCTCTGCGACATGTTAAGTGTCTAGATGCACCGGAATCAAAGAACTAGCAACTAGTAGCACTCGCATCTGAGCCATGAGATTATATTCTTCTTCAAACTCAGGTTCAATTGTTGCTGCCACATTTGCTCGCCCCTTCGAATTTTTGTTATGTGAAAGATCATACTATGGTTTTCAACACTCTTTTTTGACATGCCCATGTTTATGATAGTAATAGCATTTCATCTTGGATTTGGAAGTAGATGTAGATGATTTTGAATTTCTTTTCCACTTCCCCTTTGACTGACCAACAAGAGCACTTCCTATTTGGCCAGAATTGGACTCACCGAATTGTGTCTGCCTGCATTCTTTTTGCAGTAAATAAGTACTCACATGATCAAATGTTAGATTTATTTTTTGTCATCAAGTGTAGAGCCTCCACGAAAGATTCATAGGAGGGTGTCAAATTGTTAAGAACTAGGGCCAACATATCATTGTAATCCACTTTTTTGTTGATGGCTAACAACTGGTCTCGAAGATCTTTCATCCATTGTAAATGTTCTAACAAAGACCCACCATCAGTTATCTTTGTAGAGAAAAGCATTTTTTTCAAATACAGCACCCGACTCTTCTCTGAAGTCTGATATTTGTTCTTTAAACTAGTCCATAGCCCACTTGCTTGAGTGGCATTTCAGACCTCAAGAATCATACCGTCTAAAATAGACAATTTTAATAGCAAGGGCTCTTTATGACGTTTGTCATAATCTGCAAAATCTATCAGAGGTCTTGTTTCAGTGTCAACAATGATTCTGTCACAATCACGATATTCTGTGATTGTTAAAATCTTATGACTCCACATATTGTAGGTACTAGAAAAGGTCGATTAATTTTTGCGCTTCCGATAGAACCAAGTTTTGTATGTTGGCCATTTTTCACCCAAAAAACAATAGAGAAAATACAATTTCAATTTGACATCTAATTCATCAGGAAAAAACTGTTTGGAAAGCAATGCAAGTAGGATTTTATGATCCAAACTATTCAGAAATCAATGCAACTGTTTCTAATCCAAAATTTGATTTAACAGACAGAATATTCTGAAAATATTGTGAATAATAAAAATTTAAAAAGGGCTTACTGTTTTGTGACTGCCCTAGCACCTGAATGTCACGATTTCATCTACATATTTCGTCATCCAGTTCTTTTGTCTTTGTTTGTCGATTCTTGTTTTGTTCATTTTTTATTGAATCATGTCGTTTCTCCCTCAATGGTGTGTAGGGTACGTTGTGCAGGGTTTTATCTTTTCTATTTCCCATCGGTCTGAAAAAATCTTCCCCTCAAAACAGAATTTGGTGCATTGCTCGACATAGGGTTCCCATTCCATGCTCTGCTCGACGTAGGGTTCCCTCACATCACGACTTCTCCCTCAAACTTGCTCATTGACTGTGTGTATCCAGTCGAACTTGTGAGGAAAAATTAAACAATTCAGAGGAGCTAAAAGATCCACTACTTTAATCCATGTTTCAAAGATTGAAAATTTGGTATCCAATTGTGTAAAGGCGGGACCAAATCTATGAGGAGATGTTGTTAGAGCACCTACAAGACCTAAATCATCGACAAGTTCTCCAAGAACATGAAAAATTCCCGAGTAGTTTCACCAACTAGAACAATCAGTGGAGCCCCTGTATCAATTACTCTCATTCCTCTTATCAAACCATTTGTAGCACTCATAGCTATAGTTCTAACCTTATTAGTTCCTAATAATTGTTGTACCTCACAAGTAACACAAATTAGCTTACCAGTTGTATCAATATCCTTAGCTATCAATGAATTGTAAATTTTAGGCATATTACATAGAGAAAAAGATACATCTAGTGCCTAGCCGCCATCTAGATAGAGAGGGGACAGAGGCCATATATACATAGAGGGGCATGGGGACTAGAGTATAGATCTCTCCACCCCAGATAGATAAGATATATAGGGAGGCCAAAACAAATCTATATATTGGGGGGCATACCCCATTTCGATCGATAGGCTATAGAGATCCTATAGATCTATATGGACTCTGCTGACTGGGCACTGCCCAAAATAGAGCCCTATCTATCTATCTGGGGTGGAATTAAATAACGGCAAACCATAGATCTCCTCTGAATCCCACCAGACAATTAGTTGATATCCCAAATATAGATATAGAGTGGGCTGGGGTGGGGTTCCTGAGAGTGGGTTAGACTCCCATATAGATAGATAGACCCACTAGACAATCAGACGAGAAATGAATCCGAATTTTAGGATGACTAATCCTTTTAATCCAGTACATATGATGTCCTTCTCGAGAGCTAGAGGATGTACATCTCACGTTCACCAATTAGTAGGTATGAGAGGATTAATGTCAAATCCTCAAGGAAAAATTGTTGATCTACCCATTCAGGGAGATTTTCATCAAGGACTCTCTTTCAAAGAATATATTCCTTCCTATTATGGTGCTCGTAAAGGAGTTGTGGATACTTCTACACGAATAGCAGATGTTGGATACCTCACACGTAGACTTGTTGAAGTAGTACAACACGTCGTTGTGGGTAAAGCAGATTGTGGCATTATCCAAGGTCTTTTTGTCAGTCTCATACCAGGTCAAGAAAAAATAAAAAATCATATTGTTCTACAAACACAAACACTAATTGGCCGTGTGTTAGCAGATAATATATATATAAATGGGAGATGCATTACCATGCGCAATCAAGATCTTGGGATTAAACTTGCCAATCAATTACGAAACCTCATAACACGACCAATATATAAACACACCCCTTTTACTTGCAAAAGTATATCTTGGATTTGTCAATTACGTTATGGTCGGAGTACTGCTCATAGTAAATCAAATTACGAGAAGCAATCGGCATTATCGCGGGCCAATCAATTGGAGAACCAAGAACTCAACTAACATTAAGAACTTTTCATACGGGTGGGGTATTTACAGGTGATATTGGGTCGAGGGCATAGATATGGATGGATATAGATAGAGTTCGTCAGTTAGATAGATAGTCAATCCAAATATAGATGTGGTGATAGGGATTGCACCACTAGACAACTATCCCCTCAAGGCAGAGACAACTATCCCCTCAAGGCAGTCAAGTCACCCAACATAGATAGTCATCCAAACCACCATATATAGATAGGCCCCACCTTTTCGGTAGTGACCCCTATCCCCATCTCTATCTTTATACAGGGCCCCTCTCTAAATCTCTCTATGGGATGGGGGGGCGCCCCTATCTCTATTTGGGGAGGGTGAGGGTCTCTCCCACCCCTATATATCTATCAAGAGGGGCCCTATCTATGGGACACTTGCCAGGCAGTCTACTTAGGCCTCCCCCTCAGCCCATATATGGCGCAAGGGCCCCCCTATCTCTATGTGGCTATCTATGGCCTAGACCTTTCTATCTATATAGCGGGTTAGCCATATCTATTTACTAGGGTGCCTATATAGAGTTTTGATAGGGGCCTATCTAATCTATATATAGGGGAGCCTGACTATAGATGCCCCTATCGTTGCCATATCTACATATAGGGGTGGTGGCTACGGCTATATATAGTTGGGTTGGCCCTCGTGCTCCCATGGAACTCTCTATAGTTATGCTCCATTGGCCTATATAGATAGATATAGATAGGGGCGGATAAGTTCCTTGCCCCCCTCTATTTAGATAGGGATAGAGAGGGCTTTCCCTCTATAAAATCCATATAGGGTCAGTTGAATGCCGACTAGACACTAGAGAGTCTCCCTCGACATATTGAGGACCCCCCCACCCCATATAGAGATAGGAAGAAAGCGGCTATATCTACCCACCCGGCTATATCCAATTGGGCCCCATTAATAAATAGGTGGATGGACACGTTGACTAGTGACTACTATCACGATCATATTTAGCAACAGTGATTGGTTGCTCAATTTTCTATTCCATATTCACAATCTATATCTATAGGTGATCACCGCCTGTCTTTCTTTCCTATCTCCGAACCTGATGACTGCCATTTCAGCCCAACTCCTTTTGGGAGGAGTTACTCGTTGGAGAGCATAGTACGATGAAAATTGTTAGCTGGGTTCAGGAGGGGAAGCTATTGTCGATTGTTGACCGATGTGATAGAATCTAAGAATCTATCGACGAGGACCAATAGACAATGGTTGACCCTATGGCAGATGTCATCGGTTCGAGTCCGCTTATCTCCATCCGGCCCCTGATCCTATCATCAATGTTATTCTATATGAATTATATGTAATAATTATATGCCGAGTGTAGTTAGACTCAACAGTTTGATCTAGGATTTATCATTCATGGATGTTGATAAGATGCTTTCATTACTTTCGTGGCACCTTAAGATGGCATAGCCTTGAACGACAAGGTTCAAAAAATAAAGGGCTCGCAATGGATACCTAGGCACCTAGAGACGAAGAAGGGTGTGGTAAGCAACAAAATGTTTCGAGTGGAAATTGAGCATGGATCCAAAGATTCCCGAATAGGTTAGCCTTTTTAACTGTTGCGGAATCCATTGGCAGACAAGGGACAACCTGGCAAACTGAAACATCTTAGTAGTCATGATCTCAAGATCTCGGAGGTTTTTTCAAACCTCCGCTATTGTTCCTACTTCCTTTGCGGGTTGTTTGGGTTTTTCCACGATTTTGGTCTTCACGACCCCATCCTCTTGATCTCCTCTTCACAGTTCATACCCTACGATCCAAGGCTTCCTCAAACTAGTGTTGGGCTCGTACCATACCTCAGGGTTCCTCGAGCAATGGCTTTGATACCAGTGTAAGCATTAATGAATGATGAGAAATTGGAAGACACACTATGAACATTGTGTGCATCCTTCATTTATTAACATCAACAACTAGTTACAACAGTTGAGGTAGTTGACGGTTACATATTAGACATTAACTAATAGAAGATTAGTTAAGTCATATTAAAGCATATTAAAAACAATATATTTAATAGTAGCTAATCTCAATATAATTAATTGATTGTAATTCCAAGACTAAGTAACAATATAGTTCCATGATATACCTTTTAGGAATAATGCTTGCGTTGATCTCTTAAGCATCCAGTGCTTGACACTCACCAACCTTGAAGTCTCCTAGGACATCTACCACATGCCATAACTATGGTGGCCTATTTGAATGCCCCTATCACACACCATAACTATGGTGGCCTATTTGAAGTCTCTTGATTGTGTAGATCACCCTTCCATTGCCCATGAAAATTCATCCTCTAGAACATCCTTCACCGTGGTATAATACCATTTCGGTCTCCATTGATGGCTCCCTTGCTTTGACTGTGAAGACTATGTATTACTTTGTTTTTCCTCAGATACCCCTTGGAACTTAACTCCTATGATATTCTCGGCTCTGAGCCTTGTTTTATTTCAACACCAAAACTTATTCCAGAATTATCAGCAGCAGTTACCCATTCAATGCTATATGTAGATTTAGCTTTTTTAGAGAAGAAATATCTTCTCATCTACAACCACATCTCTATTAACAACAATTTTGTTTGTAGAGACATTTAGTGCCCTGTATGCTTTTGATTGCTCACTGTAACCAACAAAAATACATGATTTTCTCTTTTAGAAATTAATGCAAAAGCAAAAAACCCAAAACACAACCATATAAAGATGGTCTCCTGTCAAACCAAGCTTCCTCGGAAGTGGCATCCTATAATGTTTCACAAAGACACCGGTTGAGGATTTAGACCGTTGTATTCACAACTTTTGCCCAATACCAACATGGCACATTCCGGCTCTACACCATGCATCTTCTCTGTGCATTTGCCGCTGCAATGTATACCTTATACACATCTAGCCCCCTCACTCAGGCCTTTTGTTCCTACTCCCTCAACATTATGAACAACCTCCCAAACTCATCAAATCTCAATGCCTTTGCAAGCTTAACTATGTGAAAAATGCTTGCTCGTGTGCTTATCTCTTCCATCATCACATAGGCATCACAATAGAACAGACCATTTTGGATCTAAAAATCCATCTCCTTTCCTCTGGGTCATAGTTTCAGCCAGTATTGAGTCTCTTGTCTTCAATTACATCAAAATGTATAAAGGAGTAAAGTTTCAACTTTCAATGTTTTTTATTTTTTGACGTTTCAAGCACAAGACTATTCCCCAGTTCTGCACAATTGATTGACTTCATGCTCGTTTTGTCTCCTTTTCACATGACATTGTCCCATCTTTGAAATCTTCAAAATATATTATATTGCCATTTGAGGAATATTCATGAAACTTTGGGGTGAGTCTTATTTCACCATGGGCTAAGCGTCATGCATCTGCAATATGCTGCAACTCGCAAATTCGGTGCTTTCTTGGTATGTACCTTCTATAGACAATCCCCAATATCCTTTCTAATCGTGTATGCGATGTCAAATCCTTTTGTCCACTTGCTGAGTATGCCTGAGGAAACAAACAAATGCTTTATTGGAAAGGAAAAAGTAAAGCCAAGCTCTGTTTGCCTTCCTGGATAAGGCTGGAAACCATCGCCTTCACTCTTCACAAAAGCCTCTCCAATTGCCGTTTCACAGAATCTCCACCAGCACGGGTATAACGTTTGTAGCACCCATCACAATCTTGGTGTCCTCTACTGCAGACAGGCTATATAGAGCAGCCACCACGTTCTCTTTGGCCGGCATGCTGCTGTTTTGAAAACCTCCACCATGGGTTGCACAATTCCTTATCAAAGAGTTTAGCTACCAAAACATTTGCATATTTATGCTCCTGCTGCATTTTCGAACATGTAAAGTGCCTTGCGTCCAGCCATGCTTGAATAAATGGCCAGTCATATGTCTGCCCCATAGCAAGAATGACCGGATCTCTCATAAGCTTTGGACAATATGGGACATAGAGAACAATCCAACACTGCTATCATGCTATGGAATCCAACTGTTCCAAAAATGACCTGAATCTCGTCGCAGCAGCAGGCTATGCCTTGCAACCTTTATGCTCCTCCAATGCCTGTTCATTTTCATAGATCTCCTCATAAAGCTCAGCCCTGCACTCCTCCCCTTCCTTGGTAGCAAGATGCACTAGCTTCTTCAGTTCCATTTTCACATCTGAAGTGGTCTAAAAGATTGAAACATATGTGTTTTGACATTAAAATAATTTGAATGTGGCATTGATTGGCTACGGCTTTGGCTATTATCCATATGATAAGTTTTACATATTATAGACATGTCCCATAAAGAATCAGCAGTCACAAGTCTATAAGGCACGAGGCATCCAAACTTGCTCTAATACCATATAAAAATTAATTCATGGGAATTGAATTATTACATTGCAATAGCCTGTATTTATAATCAGGCAAATAGAATACAATAAGATCATTCTAATATCACAAGATCCTTCTAACTCCAAAATATTTAAATAACCTAGTGGTTCTGACAGTAGTGCAACTCCCTAACAACATGCTAACAATATTGAATAATATCTAGCAATATATCTAATAATGAAACAAAGAAAGCAAAGCTAGAAGAGGTAAACCCAAAGCCGGTGAACCTTAAGCCCTAACCATAATATACAAGTAAAACTATAAATAGCAATGTAAGTAGATGAAAACCATAGCAGAAGACCATGGCTGATGACTAGTGTTGTCAGATGTTTGTATCCACACTTGAAGGAAAATAAGAACAACCAACATCATCATCTTCAACTACCACAACACAGTGTTGCAAGGAGACATCTCCCCCATCACCTTAAATGCATCTCCAGTACGAGTACACCTTTCTAGTACGAGAGACAGGTACCAAGACGTCTCCCAAACCTAGACACATATACTAGAAACCCTAAACGTCTCCTTCGCATTTCCTTTCAAAAATCGTAGTGTATCCCTATGGAAACCATAAACATGTTTTTTAGTTGCCGGATTTACATTCGCCATCGCCAGATTTGTTGTCATCATCGTTGCTAGATTTACAATGGTATAGGTCGGATTTACAATGATATTGGCCGGATTTGCAATAGTTTAGAGTTAAACTAAAACTTATTAAAAATTAAAAAAACGGCACTAGGATGGCAATGTTGTGGCATCGTCATCACAGTGCCATGGTTTTTCAAATAAAATAATAATAATTTTAATTTTTTACTAGACTTTAGTTTAGGTTCTTACTTTTTTATTTTAATTTTTTTTTATTATTTTTAAATCATATAATTTATATTATAGTTTATAGACTATCTATATTACATTATTATATAATATTAAAATTAAAAATTACATTTTAATTAAATTATTTTTAAATTTTAAATTTTTAGTTGATATATATATAACATAATTTATATTTTGCCAATGAGATGTGGGTGAGTTGGTAAAGTGGCTTGGTTGTTTCCAACCCTACCCAGGTTCAACTCTCGTTGGGCATGTGAGGCCGGTTGTGGTCATATGTGGTGTATTTGTAGCTTGTTGGCTGTAAATCTGGTAATAATGAGGTTGGTTGTAGCCCTATGTGGTGTATTCGAGACCTGTTGGTTGTTGCTCTTTGGTAATGTGGCTTGGTTGTTTCCAACCCTACCCAGGTTCAACTCTTGTTGGGCATGTGAGGCCGGTTGTGGTCATATGTGGTGTATTTGTGGCTTGTTGGCTGTAAATCTGGTAATAATGAGGCTGGTTGTAGCCGTATGTGGTGTATTCGAGACATGTTGGTTGTTGCTCTAGTTATCATCTACGGATTTGGGCCCCTGTATGTGTCCTAGACCGGTTCGTAGCTCAGGTCAAAAAACCAATGATCAATCCAAAAAATATTGATATATATATAGTTTATATTTTAAAATTTAATTTAATAAATTATTTTTTATATTTTAATTATTCATTTTTTATTTTATACATATATAATATTTATATTTATATATTTAAATATATATAACATATATTGCTATCTCATCGTACCCGTATCCTATTTTTCTAAAAATTTGCATACTGTTACCCATGCCCGCCTCCCCGTACCCATACCTATACCCGTCTCCTAGCAATTCTGCCACAACATGAACAATGCAAGATGATGATGTCCATGATGAGGCCCTTCTAACGTCCAAAGACAACAAATCCCTCCTAACATCCAAGGCCGAAAACTCCATCCTAGCACGCACAGCCAACGAGTCCTTGAAGGTAGAGAGAAAGTTGATGATACACGCTTGTTCTTGTGTTCCACAATGTGGGAAAGGAGAACTAGGAGTTCCACTATGCGAAGTATTCTACAATTTTCGATTAAATGCATGAGATTTTTTTTTTTCTAAAATTTGTCAATTCTCATTAGTTTCATGCATTACTTCAAAATTTCCAAAAATATGCTAATATTTAACTTTGGATCTAGTTTTCACTACCATCGACTAGTCTATGCTATAAATTTTGCATGTCCATTATTTTTAGATCTTAGTGTTTGAAAAATTAAATTTAGTGCACGCGCGCGCATGTGTAGACGCACCCCCACATCTAATTTTGAGAATTTTAATACATGAAATTATGCAAGAATCTCTGGATAGTTATTTAACATCAATCCAATTAAGATGTCTATGAAAATAAACAAACTGAAATGAAATATTTAAGTGACATTGTAGGTTTAGCAGATATCTAGCAAAAATAAGGGGTTTCTCGCACAATTTCAATATAGTAGCTAGAATAGATACATGAGATGCAAAGAAATACGATTAATAGATGAGCTCGATTAATAGATGAGCTGAAAAGCTCTTAGAACCCAGAATTTGGGATGGAAATGCTGAAAAAGAAAAGAAGGGGGAAAAGGTGGTCAGGCTAGGCCACTACTATCCGCTCCTCATATCCAAGGCCAAGAAGTATCTAGTAACGGTCGTTGATGGAGTGTAAATAAGCAAGTAAACAGAGAAACAAATCAACATAGGTTGTTTAATGTGTTTTAGAGGCATAGCTTTTAAAATAAGAAATCTCAAATTTTGCGTATTAATGACATTGTACCTTTATTTCATTTCTTTTTTCACAAAAAACACAAGCTAGGAATAAATTTAGGTCCTACTAGGGAAACATCAATATACATACTTGAGAAGCAGCATTCTTTAGCACTGATAGTACATGTGATCGGACCATGCCCAATGCTCGAGACTGCTCAAAAGACAACATGTTACCAGCAATAGCATCCACTGGCTAAAAATAAATTTATAAACTGTAGTCATCTAATAAAAAATTGTCGGTAATATAAATCTCACAAATTTGCTTCAAGTGTTACATTCAAGATAATAACTACCTGAAGTTGTCGAAATTTCACAAGGTAAATGCCAGAATCCGCATACTGTGGATTGCTTGCAACATATCTTCCATGATACAACAAAAGACCACGTATATATTCATGTAAGTTGTGTAAGCAGATGCAAAATCAGAATCTCCAAATATATCGATGCAAATAAAATCACAAAAATAAATGTTAAATGAAAACCAGTAAAATTAGAATGCACACTTTGCAGCAAAGAAAACTTACATGCAATCCTGCCCCTTAACTGTATATTATACTTAATAGGATGATTGCATTGATATAAATCCTTCATTTAGAAGGGGGTGGAAGAAAAAATTTGAAGGCTAATTTATATTTACTATTTACTTACGAAATGCATTCATCGAGCCGCTTCAGCAAAGGAAGAAAGTGTCCACTTCCAACACTCATATTTGGCGAATAAAAGTGTGTGGCAATCTGCATGAGAAGCAACAAAAGAATGAAAAATAATATATCCAGCTAAAAACAGGAATTAAAGGCCTAACACATTATACATAACGTATCACGAGCATTTGAACATATATCAAGACATATGCAAAACTGACTGGAAGGAGAAGAAAGTTGAGATCAAGATGTAGAATCACAAATGTCAAGGTGTATCTCAACATCATTGTATATTTACCTTGCCTTTTAATCTCAATTACTTCAATATTGTCATATTTTCAGCAACTGATTGTTATTTTCTTTAAAATTCTTTGAAACAGAAGTCTTCACAATTTTTTCTTCCTTTGTCCAACTTCGTTGCTTCCATCTTGCCATTGAAAACTTAGCTAGTATGATAGATAAACGTAATATTTAGTTTATAGGTTAAGATCTCACAAGTTAAGTCATTAGGTCCAAGGACAATTCATAGTAACAAGGTTCAAAAAGTTCTGTAGATTCGAGAAGGTGAAATGTTTGCCAAAGTAAAGAATTTCTAAAAGGTTCGGAAAGGTTCAAAGCTATATAACAAACGGAACTATACATAATCACAATATATTATAAAAATGATATAAAAGAAATATTCCATGCACAATATTCAAAGTAATTTAAAAAATTTACGAAAAATATTCATACAATATTTATAAAGTGGCACTTACTCTCAAGTCTTTATAGTCTAGGCCCTTAGGCCACTAGGCTCTGAAATGGCAATTTAAAAATCTTCAAAATAAATACTTTCTACATGCTCTAATCCATGATCATCAATACAATTAATGCCAACTCTTGATCCAATGCATCTGCAGTACCACTACATTAGTCACTATGTCCATGAATTTCAAAGCATGCAGGATGGAAAACAAAGTTTGCATGACAAAAATAAGAGTTGATGTCACAATCAATATGTTGACTTGAAATTTGAAAATTGGGTCCAATAGGTTCAGCCCTCTTTGAAAATTCGAGGTTTGGTGAAAATCATTGAAGTTTGATTGGACATTGTTACTATGGGGCAAGCATATGTTATGATGCTATACATCAGTAGGATGTATAGAATTAGGATATAAAGGAATGCGATAATAAACTATTTTAATATGGGTAAAACAAACAACCATCTTTTTCATGTATTGATGTACCTAATGCATGACAATAAATAATCTGAGGGATCCATGAAGTTTTTGTTTATTCATGTGTATCAGACAGAGACATGTCCATTGGAAATCCTGCCTATCCACTCGAAAATCACAATATGTTAAACCAAGTATTGCACATCCATCTAGCAGAGAACATGTGGAAAGTATTTGTAATGGTCAGACATACAAAGGCAAAGTGTCCAAGTTAGACATGAAATGGTATTTGAGAGCAAAAGATAGAGATAGAGTCAGAGTCACAACATTGAGGTCCATATATTAAGAAGATTGCTGATTGAAGACGAAAAAATGATGACCTGTGCTGTGATTTGAAGACATGCACAACATTATTTTCACACCAAGCATCATCAGGCCAAAAGCAGTATTCCAATCTGAGTTTGATCAAGCTACGTATCATTTATCTGACAAAGGATTTGAACGCCCAAAGATAAGATGAGCGCCTGATTCTTCAGATCAAACAGATCAATGGCTTTAAGATATATCATGGAGTCTTGAGATTGTGTGAAAACATAAACCCTCTACAAGGGCTGAAGACTGCAAAAATTAAAAGACTGACTCCAGGTCCAATATAAAAAAATTAAAGATATATGCAAAGTCATTGAACTGGCAAAATATCGACCATCGTCACAATTTAATCATTGCTACAGTTCAACAGCTGCCAATTATCAGATTTTATAAAACCCTTGTTCAAGTGGAATTAAAGCAAGCAATTATAAAATCTCAAATATAAATCTACATGAAAGAGATATAGACAATTAGGCCCTAACAGGTCCATCATGTTTTTATAACACAACACCATCACCAGCACTGCAGAGGTTTTGACAATTCTGGTCGACCGTTGTTATTCATGTAAGGAAAGCCCGCCTATTACAACATAGGCTAGATGTTCCACAAGGCACTCTTACTTTCAGATATTCTAAGTGACGATACTTTTCAAATAAATTATCTGATAAATTTTAAAGGTAAATAAGAACTCAAAAGTTGAGCTAAAAGGCATCTTTATAATGCTAAACAATCACGAACATAAACAGCATTCAGAGCTTTATTTTTCCCGGTTCACATAAACTAAATGGGAAAAGCTACAATGCCTGGAAACAAAGGATAGAAAAAATGTTATCCTGCAATGATTTGTGGGAGATTGTAACTGGAACAAAGCCAGAATAAATAACTAATTAGTATAGGAAGAAAAACAGAGATGTTATTATGATTATAACTCTGCATTTGAAGATGGTTTACTTTGCAATATAGTATTTTATTTGAGAAAAAAGAAATTTTCAGATTAAGTGGATTACCAGGTGCAGACTAGGCCAGATCATTTGATGACAACAGATCAGCATCATATTATGCTTTCAATCTTTGAAGTAGTGTAACTTTATGGGTGAGAAAGAAACAATTATCTATACAATCTGTTCAATAGAAGTGACATATAAGGCAGCAGATGGAGCATCTTTTGAAGCACTTTATCTTTGTAGAAAACTAAATGATATGAAGTTACGGCAAATGCAGTGAACTTTTTACATGTATATGTCCTCGTTAACTTTTTATATTGTACAGGACACTAAATTTCTAACTTTCTACATCAAGCGACATGAACATGGTGGTTCACAACATTTACCTCTAACAAATAGAAGCAACCAGAGTAAGGATTGCCATTTTCTGTAAACAAGGACTTAATGAAGAAAAGAATTCTTTACAACAATGAATTTTGACTCCACTAGAAAGGTTAGCTATGAAAGGGTTGATACGATCCTCCAAACTTGACCCTCCGTGGCTCCATCATTACAACATGCCACTATTAGCATTGGAACATGAAAAAACTAGTAGCATTGGAAGAAGTGACAGCTGTCCATATTTTGTAAATAAGTTAATGCAAGCATGAAAAGTTGTTTATGCTTGAAGAGGCTTATGAATTGTTTGGGCAGAAAACCAAACTTATCTCAGAGTAAGGTCATAGAAGAAATGACTTCTTAAGGAAAATTGGTCATTGTAGATGACTTTATTTGAATATTTTTTACTGCAGAAGCTCAAATTAATTAAAATAAAGTGTTTGGTCAGAAAACCAAACTTATCTCAGAGTAATGTCATAGAAGAAATGACTTCTTAAGGAAAATTGGTCATTGTAGATGACTTTATTTGAATAATTTTTACTGCAGAAGCTCAAATTAATTAAAATAAAGTGTTTGGTCTATAACTATCCCACATTGATGATAATTGTGAGACAAGGAAGGCTTATAAGGCATTGCATCCACCAAAAGCTTTGCCAATCTGAAAGCAGTATTTGGGGTGAAAGCCCCCAGGTTAATGTGCTAGCATTCTCCTCCTCTCTGGTACTAAGATCGTTTAAAGGCATGTGTGTGTTATGTGGGTCCCCTTGCCTTGTAATTATTGCCAATGTACATGAGAGAAAGGTCATCTAAGAAACAACTACTCAAGGAACATTGGTCACCATGGATCAGTTAATTATATTACACGCAGTTAAAAACCCCACAAAATAAAAAATATTTGAACATGTATCAGTTCAAAAGGGCCACATAGCCTTTAAATTGATTGTCCTGAATGACAATGAGACAGCAGATATTCGCATGGGTTTGCCTTGGTGTCAAACACTTAACAAAATCATATGATAGATTCAATGTGGCATCTAGCACACAGATGAGGGATAAGGGTGCAAAACAATAAGGATGATAGGCTTTCCAGTACAAACAAGGGGCAAGATTCAATGCATTCTTCAAAATGATCTGAAAGACTTTAAAGCACTGGACGCATATTGTCACTATGCAAAACAATGCAGTATCTTCTTAACCTTGAAAGCCAACTAAGAATGTGGTTATAATTCTAATAAGTCTAGTATCTAGTATGTATTTGATATTGCGTGGCTATGAATCTCCCAGACAACTTGTTAAATGAAGAGAATCACTAATTCAAAAAAATTCGCAGCAAAATAACAGGTCTATCTGTGTCTTCACCCTGTGTACGATTATTCCATTTTACCAAGACCATACTATAAATTTTATCCAGCATTAAAAGAAGATGAACATGTATCAACATCGAACATACTATTAAATAATAAGTCCAGTGTCATGGAAGCTTTGGTCTTTCCAAAGAATCTCAGAGTGAGATAGGTCTTCCTATAACTCCACGGGGTCTCGGCTTTCCTGAGCCTTACAAAGGTGCTGTGATTCACTAAATATGACCTGTCATTAATTCGGCAGTTCTCAATAACTGCCAGAAAGAAGAAACAGTATATTTGAGTTTCTTTTAAGTTATATCCTAAATGTTATTTTGCATTACAGATAAAAAGAAATTTTAACAGTGTTTGGATTCCACACCGTGCATCTGAGAAATCAATACCAGCAAAATGACAACCCAATATCTTATTGCACATACTTCCAAGGTTGATGGAAATTTTCATCTATAACATAGCTATTTATTTGCAACCTTGTGAGAAAGATGAGCAATTCTTAATATTCTTAGTATTCTTCAAATTCATCTAAAATAAATCATCTTGTAATGTCCAAAACCACAAAGGAGTGAGAAAACCAAAATCAGCATATGTCATGAAGGGAATATGCAAAAAAACACACTTAGAGATGTCCCATCACAACATAGTCAGATAAGAAGAGATTGCTCTAAGATATGAACTGTCTGTTTCATAATCAACAGAGATGAGCATCATTAAAGCCTTACAGTCTCCAATTCATCAAAATAGTTAAGTTTACTCCGTAGTGCCTCAGCAAATTCAACTAATCTTTCTTTCTCCATTACCTGCCATTGTTACAAAAAAGGGGTCAATTTTTGCATCCTTACTCCAGTCACTCCACACAAAAGAATAGATATAATGCATCTTAAATAATGGCAGAAATTTAGGAGTCTGTACAAGTCTTTCACAAGCATCATGCAGGGTTTTCGTCTTTGTAGCGACTGCTTGATGCTGGGCTTGCAAATCATCAAATTGAGTGAGTGTGCTATCCACCTACAGCAGAAACGAAACAGAAAGGGATATGTAGGCCAAATGAGGTGAACTCTGAAGAAAAAACTGTGATTACCAACTTCTAAGCTGCAATTTTGACTCAAAAATAAATGCCAAGGAAACCTTCATATACCTGATGAAGTATTTGGTCACATGTTTGTAAGTGTTGTGTCAATGTATTCACATACTGACGATATTTCTCCTCTGTCTGCAGATTAAAAAAGTATATGCAGAATCATATGACAATAGGCTAACGGAACTCAAATCAGACATGATCACATAGAATGCAGAATTCACAATCTACCATTCATGCTGATTGCTAACCAAACAAATGTCCCAATTCTAACCTCTGATTTCATGGCAGACTCCAAGTCTGTAAACCATTTGTAGAACTGCAAGAGGAAAAAAAGATCATTGCACCCAATCTTGAATGAAGAAACATGAGTTCAAATATCCATTGTATCTTATTTATCAAATTCACAGAACTCCATATCAGGATAACAAAAATGCATAACTGAAATTATTGATTTCAAAAAATATACAATCTAACACTTCAAAAATGCTTCAACCAACCAACAGTTGTGTTATCTATCAGATAAACGTAACAGTGACTCATGTATTTTAGCAATATATGATGGCAAAGGCACTTCAGAAGAAGGTTATAGCAGAAAATACTACTGTGTTTATTGAAACCCTTTAGTGGGCTGCTGGATGCAAGATGGATGCTTAGGTAATTTGCAGTGTTAACAGATATGTTGGCATATCCTTTCTATTAAAGTGTAGAATCTCAAGGGTTTGTTGAATTCCATTGAACTGGATCAAAATGATACAATGTCAGATTTAATAATTCAGATTTAATCTTCAGAACTTTCCGCAGACGAGGACTTGAGTTGACTTTATTAGGATGTAGACCCAGAGCAATGGCCAGTGCAGAGCCAGAGATATAGATGAAGACTGAGCCACCATAAGCAGTACCCTGCAGTAGAAAGAAATGGACCGAAGAAAGTGCAAGAGGGATCAGAAAGATCGGTATGATTGCAGAAGAAGAATCACCTGCCTGACAATGATATAAATCAGATTCTAATATCAGAAATTGGTGTTTTAACAGTCTCCCCACAATAGGTTTAACTAAACCTACCGGAGGAAGGTCCCTCCTTCGCATTTGAGGAGACAATTGTAGCTGCCAAGAATGAGGAGGAGAAGCTGACAGACTACACCAGCAAAAGGAAGAAGACCAAATTTCCACAGAAGAGGAAAGACATAAATTTCTGGGATAAACCATTTAAAATACTGAAAATGGAACCCAAACATTCATTGATTCTAAAACCAGACCAGTTTGATGGCAAGATGAATGAAGATGCAGTTACACATTTCTTGAATTTGAGATATTATTAGGAAACTAATGATATTATGTATGATGATGTAAGAGCAAGACTCTTTCCCAGCACATTGTAGGTATATGCAATTGCTTGCTTTGATAAGTTAAATGCTGATAAAAAGTAAAAAATGGAAAGAAGTGAAAATGAATTGAAGGAAGAACTGAAAAAGTAGCACACCAATTAATAGATAATAGACTACAGTATAAGGATGGCAAACCTCATGCAGGTGTTGGAGAAACCAATAGACAATTTATAAAGATGGCAATACTTCATTAATGGGTAGCACAATACCTTCACAGAGAGTTTGAATGTAATTCCAACATCCAATTCCCAAGAAACATACAAAAGGACAATGGATTTGGTAAAACAAAAGCATATTCATTGAAAAAGTACATCCAAAGATGATGGCAATGATGCTTCATGACTAAAAATGTTCGCTAAAATGTTTCATAAATGTTAGAATCAAAATATAAAGAAATGGAGAAATCAGGTGCTTAAAATGTAGAACGGTGAGGCACACAGAGGAAGAGTCCCCTGAAAAATTATGTACCATCTGCAATGTAAAAATATGACATTAAGCAGTACCCTTTCAATTTAAAAATTAAATGAAAGAAAGGAAAGCAAGCAATATTCACACAACCAACAAGAGGCGGGTTAAGAACACAAGAAACCAACACCCAAAAAACAATACTAAAAATAATTGAAGGTCACCATTACGGACAGAAGAAATGAAGAGCTATGGTACAATGCCCCAATTGTAATAAATGAGGCCACTTCGTTAGAGAATTCCCACAATCAGAGAAGTTATTTAGTGTGTGTACCTGGTGACCATGGGGATGAGGAATGTCTTACGATGAAATAAGCAAACCTAGTTGAGATTGATGATAAGAAAATACTGGTAGTGACCAGAGCAGCAAAGTAGAAGGCAAAAATGCTAATGGTAGTAGAGAAACAAAGAATGCTGGAAGTGATTCAGGTTGTTCAAGACATTAATAAATGAGCAGAGTAATTAACATCATGTAATTTGGTCCCACCACTTGCACCAGTTGATGAATACAAGCTTAGGAGGTGTAGACCTCCAACTAAGAGTCCAGCCAAAAAGAAAAACAAATGGTGATAAACAAGAGAGAGGAACCAGAACTGGAAGTCAAGGTGCAAGAAAATCAAGAAGTTGTGACACCTCTCCAAGGCAATAGCACAAGTAACAATTACAATGGAAGTGTTAATGAAACACATTCAGAAGTTAAACAAAATGCATGTTCACAAAACCCAAAAGAACTAAGGATATTTTGGTTTTGGGAAAAGATGAAAATTCCAATATTACTATAGAATTCAAAGTCTTGACACGCAACAATTGTCGGAGGATCAGGGGAAATATCCTCCTTGAAACTCTATATATTCAACTGAAGAAGCGTCCATTATTACCTTTGCCATTTAGATTAAGAATGGCTAATCAAATCAGAATCCAACATGAAGGCATACTACCGGCACAAGATATGAATATTGCTGATAAACCTGCCACATTGGACTTTGCGATAAAAATGGAGAGTGCACTATCATGCTACAATGTTATATTGGGAAGAAACAAAACGTAAGGCAATAGCAATAAAATTGGAGATTAGGAGAAGAGTAATCAGGTTCAAGTGCAGAACAGATACAGAGAAAGATAGATTTGAACGTGATGAAGAGGACATATTGCAATTAGATGGAAAATAGTAAGGGCTGCTTCATTACAGACGGGTGATAATGAGATATTCCAGTCATCATACTTAGTGGAGATAGCGGAATAGAAAAGGGCAAAACCTGAAGCATCAATTCAAGTTAAAAAGAAAACTTGTGATGCTAGTGAACATCCCCCTTATTTCTTGAAATACTAAACACCGGAATCACATTTGGATAAGCAACCAGCATACCAGTTTTCAAGTGCAACTGAGATAAAGTATGAGGGATTATCAACACAACAAGTTAATTATGGCACAGAAGAGCAGTCCCGCATGATAACTATGGGCTTAGGTTCGAAAACTGAATTAGCAATGACACAATAAACATATTACATAAGTAGACCCAAGGGCTTGGGTTAGTGGTGAGAAACAAGTAGTTTGTAATCACTGACCTAGGTTCCATTCGCATTGGGCCCATTGGACACTTTCAACAAGTGGTCATGGGGACACCTTGAGGTAGGGGTCACACTTTGCCATGTGAACTGAGCGGAACGCGCCCCAAATATTATGGACCCAGGCCCATCCCCATGTCCCACTTTGAGAGGTGCTCCTCAATTAATTCAAAAATCTAAAAGATGTCAAAATTTGTCCCCCGGGTTGTGGTGCAACGGCTAAAGCGGATGCATTTATTTCGAATGACCCAAGTTCAAATCCCACCAGCGATCATGCTACCCACAGTGGAGGACATAGAATTGGCAGATTGGCAAAGTCGAGGTATGGGGACCGGAACCCCCATTTGTGTTCCAAATTGGGTGTGGGCCTGCTAATCCCACAATTAAATGTATTAAAAAAACATATTACATAAGGAAGTTCCCACAATTAAATGTATCAAAAAAACATATTACATAAGGAAGTATTGGCATGGACCTATAAAGACTTGAAAGGACAACCACCGGAGTCGTGTGCATACAATAGAATTGATTCCAAGAGAAGTACCAACAAAAAGGAGACCGTACAGGATGAATCATAAATGCGCTTCCCATGTTTATGATGAGATGAAAGGATGTTCATGGGAATATTATTCAAAGTCGCATCAAGTGTGTAGTCAGCTAATTAATCAATATTTTGTAATCATTGATGTTATGTTTTTGTAATGAGAACTAACCATGGTTTTATCCTAATACATGGGCTGGTTGGGTCACGTACTCAGGTATGTGTTGGTAAGCATTGGTCGCTATCAAGACAGTTGTGGTCCAGCCAACACACCTCTCAGCCGACCCAACTATATGCATGCTGATCTTGGTCAGGGTAAGTGAGCTCTCACAGATTGCTGCATCTCCCTGTACCATATCTGATTGTACACTACCTGATATATAAATAAAATAGCAGTTTCCATCCTATTTTGTGTTGTGTGTAATTTATTGCTATGTTCCTTTCATTTAGTATTCTTTGATGTTACTTATTGTCATAAGAAAGTGATTGGGCATCAGCCGGTGATAGCACCAAAGAAAGATACGGATCAGTTAACGCTATTTTGTGATTACAGAAATCTTAGTGTTGTTACCAAAAAGGACCCTCTCTGATCCCTTTCACTAACACTATTTTCAAGGAGCTTTAGAGAAGTGAACTATAAATGTTTCTAGATGGATTTTCAGGTTATAGCAAAATAAGCATAGCTGAGGAGGATAAACTCTGGAAATTTTTCATATTAGACTATTTTGCTTATAATTGACATCCATTTGGGCTTTGTAACACTCCTGCTACCTTCCCAAGAACCATTTTATTTGCATATTATACCATTATGGAAAATGTCTCCAAAATACCTAAAGACTATTCTGTATGATTGGTGTATTCGCAATTTAAGACAACCATTTATGCAAACTATCACAATGTTTGCAATTATATTGGGAACCAAGATTATCCAAACCCAAGGAAACGCAAATTATTAGTCCAACATGTGAAGCTACTGGATTGCGCAATACTGGTATATCCTTACCGGGATTAGAAACTCCCCATATACGTGGATGCTTAAAACTATGTTATAGGATGCACATTGTCCCCTGAAGGAATGCATATATTGGATCATCCCTTTCACTAACAAGTAGGCTTCTAACCAAAGCAGAAAGGAACTATACTACAATAGAACGAGAAGTGTTGGGGATTTGTATATTTGGTGCAAACATTTTGCCACTGCCTATTGGCAAATCCCTTTACCTTCTTCGTTGATTATCAAGCACTGATCTTTAGCCTGTGAGGACTATCTCATGACGGTTGCTGTTGCTTAATAGAATTTACCTTCTCCATCATGGAAAGGGGAGGAGTCATAATATAGCAAATCACCAATCAAAAATAAAGATAGGTGAAAAAACAGACAATTAATGATGATTACCCAAATTCATTGCTTTTCAAGACTGTGATGTTATCATGAAGGTACGAAGATGTAGGCAAATACAGGCCAGTTAGCTTCCAATGTCATGCAAAATGAAAAGAGGAGGATTGTTTTGAAGTCAATATCATTCCAGCCACTAGTGGATCTACTATATTACATAGGAATGGATCAATCGTTGAGAAGGTGTGATGAACCATGAAAGCTTTAGCGAAAGACATCTTATGAGAAGCATGTGAAGGAGAGGTCAGAGGAAATATAAATCATGGGGAAACAGTTATAAAAATTCTACTCGCAGGCTTATGGTGACCTAAATTACATAAAAATGTCTTCAGTGGGTGAAATCATGAGAAACTTATCAAAGGATAAAGAGATTAGTAAGGGCAAACCTTCAACCATTGCAACCTATTGGTGAACAAGAATCACTCAAAAGGTGGGATTTAGACTTTGTAGGGCCAGTCAAGCACCCCTCAAGGAAAGGAAGGTATCCCTATTTATTAATAACTACAGAATACTTGAAAGAAAGGCTCCGCTAGAAATTCTGATAAAAGTACCACTTATTTCATATATGAGAACATTATCACAAAATTTGGATGCCCCTTAGCTCTAACAAGTAACAGGGGTGTGCTTTTTTTTAATCATATAATAGGAAAAATGTTGAACATTTTGAAGATAAAACAGAAGAAGTCATTTTTGCATGCAATAGAACAAATGTTGAACATTTTGAAGATAATGTCCAAGAGCGAATGAGCAGGCTGAAGCTACAAACCATGTTAACATGGCAATCATTCATAAAACATTTAGCATATAAAAGAACAACAGATCTGAGAAGCTGCACATTTCCTTATGGGCGTACCAAACAACCTAAAGTGCACTACAAACTCTATGCCATTTAGAATTATATACGGGCAGGAAGCAGCAGTCTCTATGGAGTTCTTAATCTCAAGCTTAAGAGTTGCGGTGAATAATAAATTGGGTAAAACAAAGAGTTTACAAGAAAGGCCGATCAACATCCATGCTTTAGATGAAAAGAGACATGCCCAATCATCAACTGAGATCGCAGAAAACATATCAAAAGAATGAAACTCCAACCAGGAATGTTGGTATCAAAATATACATGTAAATTGGATAAAAGTGTCATTAATGACTTAAGTAAGGAGTTTCATTATAATCATTTTACAAATCGTCGGAAGGTGATTGAAATAATGCAATCAAAAATATGCAACTGCTTAAAAATGGCAATACACGAAGCAAAGAAGAGCAAACCAAGCATTCAATTGTCCAACTCTCCCCAGGAAGACCAAGTGAATAGTTTGACTGAATTAACACATTTAGAACTTAAGGATTTTTCTTGAAAGACACCACCAAGGTGTTTAAGCTGTGCTGTCCTTGGTGGCATTTTTTGAGTTATAAATATGAACATCGCACTTCTATTTCCAATCATCACATGATAGTTTCATATACATGTTCTATTTTAGTTTCAACAATATGAAGATGCATGAATAGTCGATCTATTTCTTTCACCCATGAATTATAGAAGAACACTTGGACCTGAAGTAGCATGTAACAACTAGCCACCTTTGACATGAATCTACCAAAATAGCAATCACCAACCTGCTTCAATGTTGGCTTCTATAACCTTTAGTAAACAATGTCCTAACAAAAAACAAGAAATGAAATCTTCATTATCTATGCCAACCTCTCTTTACTCCTCCCTTTCAAGATAAAACCTGAATATAGAGAATCAACATTGTCATCCCACGTTTAAAATACACAACTTAATTAGGAACAATGGGATTATACGTTATAGTATTTTGACTCTCCAACAGAATGAATAAAGCATTCCCAAACATCAGTTTATTTGATCCAAAATCTAAATACACTCAAACTTTCACATCAATCACTGATTCTTTAATTCCATGTACTAAACTAGAACTCACCTTACCATTACAATTATGTTAGGACCCCTTTGTCCTAATTCTTCTAGTTTGTATTAGGTATTATTAATAGAAGTTCAGACGCATATGCTTTGCAAGTTGTCCCATTTGCTATTTGTAGTTATCCCACGTGTATGGGAGGATGTAGTTGTCTTGAGTAGAATAGCTTAAACTGAGGGCTTGTGTAAGAGGAAAGAACATTTATTGAATATTTTGTATTGAGTTGTGCTCAAAGAAGGCTGCCCCTCAAAGAGACCTCCGATACTTTGTAGTGAGATTTTATCATTGTCAATACACTATTGTTATTATTCAGTGTATATTGATTATATTTTTGTTGTTATATTAATTTATCTGCAAGCAAGTTCCTAACATTTGGTATCAGAGTTATTTCCACGGCCATTTTTCTACAACAGTTTTCAATGATTTAGGGTTCTCTACTTTTGTCCGTTGTATGCTCTCACCTCACCCAATCGAGATCTTGGTGATCAAAAAGAGGTAACAAGGTGGCGGCACCTAACTTCAACCCCAATTTTTTCCTCTTCTCTCTCCTTTTCTTATGTTATAAATTGTGTTCATGCAGTTTTAAAACCATAATTACCAAGTTCGAAAATCCGGATCCATTTGGGAGGTCAAAAAATCCTCAAATCCAAAATTCTTGAAGAAGTTCGGAAAAATCCAATCTGGAATATATATATGTGAGCATAGTTTTGTAAATATGCAAAATTGACAAATACAATGAAAAACATTAATAAAGTAATATAAAATGTTAATATTATATAATATATATGGTTTCTAAGCTTTTTTCGGCAAAAAACCAAAAAAAAAATATATATATATATATATATATATATATATTTTAAAAACAAGGCCAACCTGGACAAACTTATCTCAAGCTGGCCAAAAATTCTGGATCCGACTAGATTTTGTGCAGATCTGGCTAAATTTCATAACTATGTTTAAAACTAACAGAAAGTTATCATTTCAAGCTAAGTGGTTATCAATTTTTCATGATTCCATGGAGTAAGAGGTTATGCCCCAATACGCAAGCCATTAGGCAACATTGTATACAGACTCCTGCTTGCACGTACCTTCAGATATATAGGAAGACCCCCTAGTTGTTTTCGCACACTAGCCATAGGAAACCTTTGGCTATTTGTTTCTATGATGCACTAATAAGCGGTTAGCCCCAGGAAATTACTTGCACCATACCTTGGAGACGGGATAGTGGGCTACGAAAAGGTTATTTGTCGTAGTTAACGTTTTGAAATATTGAATCGACACTATTTTATGAACAAGATTAGTATATTTGCAAGTTCACAGACCAAACACACACTGTAGTATCCTTTCCTATAAGCCTCGAATTCCTACAATCATAGATCTAACTCTGAATTCTTGAAAACTGCAGTAACAACCAACAGTCAGAGAAAGAATATCATGTTCTACTAGTTGACAGAAACACAATAACTGTAGCCCCATAAGGGTCAAAATGTTTTAGAATGATTACTAGAACTCGTTGCAGTAGTCAGAAGAGTTAGAATGTTTCAAAACAAAACTCGTTGCAATAGCTAGCGGTTAGAAAATCCACCAAAAAAAGAGTACAAGAAAAAATTTGCCCATAGGGTGAATACACTGTCGTGATTTTCTCGTCGAGACGATCATTTTAAAGGGTATATCAATTTTTTAGAAAATAATTCATACAACTATTTTTCCCTTGTAGCCCCGAAAACAATTTTTTTCACCCTCATGAAAATTATTCCATTATGATCATCTTGGCAAGCCGATCATTTTAACACAACTTCGGTTAGCATTTTCCAGCAACCCCAAACCACTCTAGTCAATGGTTGTCACTCGTGCGGGAAGCCAAGCCATGGCACAAAACATTAAGGAACTCCAAGCTGAATTCCAATCTCAATTGGACTCCTGCCTCAATGAGTTAAACAAACGACTACAAGGCATCAACGCACAAAATACCATGCTCTCCACCAGACTTATGGTGACCAGCATTTTGAAGGTGCATTTCTATCTCAAACCACGCTACCTGGCCTTAAATTGGAATTTACAAAAATTGATGGTACAAAACTAACCAGCTAGATTTATTGTGTCGAACAGTATTTCATCTTGCACAATACATTGGGGGTAGACAAGGTACCCATCACAACATTAAATTAGAGAAAGAAGTTGTCCAGTGGTACCAATGGTATCAAAAATCTTATACAAAACTTACTTGGGATGATTTTGTCAAGCTTTTGTTGGTTAGCTTTGGTCCCAATGTTTATGATGATATCACCAGAGCCCTAACCAAACTACAGCAAACCAAAACGGTTCATGAGAATCAAGTTGTATTTGAAAAGTTAGCCGACGAAACCGAAGAGTTAAATGATGACTTTTTCAAGAATTGTTTCATCAATGGGCTCAAAGACATAATTCACACGGAGATGAAGACGATTAAACCAAAGAACATGATGGAAGCATTAGGATTCATCAAGCTTGCGGAAGATAAAATCAACTAAGATCAACTCCCAACATCAATCTTCCAATTTTGGTTCATTCAAGACATCTACAGCACCATGGCTAGTCACAAACCCTCCTCCAAAAGTCACCCCCATTAAACACCTTACAGGGATAAAAATGTGTGCTTGTCACGAAAAAAAACTATGTTACAACTGTGATGAATTCTCCAGATGACACAAGTGCATTAAACAAAAGTTGTATTTGTTGGCTGTCAAGACACCACCAAATGTTGAAGAAGGGGAAGATGTTCAAGATTCCCATGATGAAAACCCTGAAGTTCGAGAACCTAGCACCACAAACTCGCACCTCAAAATTTTGGTGCATGCCTTGGCCCTGGTAACCACTCCTTAGACTATATGAATAAAGGGGCATTTTAAGAAACACCCCCTCACTATTCCCATTGACTATGGCAGTACACATAACTTCATTGATCCTAGGCTAGCCAAACAGGGTAATTGCTATGTTTATCCTTGTTCAAGTTTTGAAGTCATGATCACCAATGGAGGAACCTTACCTAGTAAGGGAAAATGCCTCAATGTCCACATGTCAATGAGGGACTATAATTTGAAATCAGACATGTTTGTTCTACCTCTAGGAGGTTGCAACATAGTTTTAGGAGCACAGTGGCTTCGGACACTAGACCCTATCCTATGGAACTTTTCAGAGCTATGGATGCAATCACTAATAAGCACCAGCAACACACATTAAGAGGCCTCACACCAAGGTCTACAAGTATCATTAGCTCTCACCGCATGGAGAAGTTGCTAAAAAAGGGATCTCATAGGATTGATACCCAGCTTTGCACCATCCAATTCAATGAATCCGCCGATTGCAACCATCAACCAGATTTACAAGAACTCTTGTCAAAGCATGCAATTATTGTTTAAGAACCTAAAGGGTTACCCCCACAACAACCCAAAGATCATGTATTTCAATTGATTCCAAGTAGTGTACCTCCAAACATTCACCCTTACCAATACCCATTTCTACAAAAGAATGAAAAAGAAAAAATGGTGTAAGAGTTGTTGCAAGTTGGAGTCATCAGGCCCAACACCAGTCCTTACTCTTCTCCTATATTGTTGGTACGGAAAAAAGATGGGTCTTGGCGTCTCTGTATTGATTTTCATGCACTCAACAAGCTCACTATCAAGGACAAGTTTCCCAAACCAGTGATTGATGAGTTGTTGAACAAATTTCATGGATCTCTCTTCTTCTCAAAACTCAACTTGCGATCAAGACACGAGATCTGCATCAAGGAAGATGATATTCCCAAGACAACCTTTCGAACTCAAGATGGCCATTATGAGTTTTTCATCATGCCCTTTGGCCTCACCAATGCTCCATCAACCTTTTAGGGCTTAATGAAAAAAACATTTCAGCCATTTCTACACAAATTCATCCTAGTGTTCTTTGATGGCATCCTTGTCTATAGTCATACCTAGGAGGAACATCTAATAAATTTGGACCACCTTCCAATTCCTTGTTGATAATCACTTATGTGCCAAATGGTCCAAGTGTGCTTTTGGCCAAAAGGAAATTGAATATCTTGGACACATCGTCTTTAAGGAAGGCATCAAAGTGGACCCTAAAAAAAATTGAGGCTATGACCCAAAATCACTCAAGAGCCTTCGCGAGTTTTTGGGCCTGACTGGGTATTGTAAAATGTTTGTCCAAGACTATGGGAAAATTGCCACTCCGTTAACGACCATATTAAAAAAAAATGTCCTTCAGTGATCTAAGGTAGCAGAAAAAACCTTTGAACTGCTCACACATGAAATGTGCACTACACCTATTCTAGCTATGCCCGACTTCTCCAACAATTGTCATTGAAAGTGATGCCTCAGGAAGTGGCATTGGAGTTGTTCTAATGCATGAGGGTCAACCCCTCACATTCACTAAGAAGGCACTTACGGGGAAAAACTTCAAAAGTGATACCTCAGGAAGTGGCATTGGAGTTGATCTAATGTAGATGGATCAACCCCTTGCATTCACTAACAAGGTACTTACAGAGAAAAGCTTTGTTCATTCCACATATGAGAAAGAGATGCTAGCTATACTTCATGCCATCAACAAGTGACGATCATACCTAGTCATGAGGCATTTTTGCATCAAAATGATCACCATAGCATAGCCTCAAGTAATTCTTGGAGCAAAGAGTCTCTTTGCCTGAGCAATAAAAGTGGGTAACCAAACTAATGGGTTATGACTATGAGATTACCTAAAAGAAGGGCAAAGACAATGTCTATGTAGATGCGTTGTCTCACAAGTATGAAGAACAGACAACCTTGTGCACACTATCCTTCCCCATGTCCGATTGGGTGCATCAAGCACAAAAAGAATGGTCCCATGACATCCAACTTCAGCAACTCATTCGAGAAGTGACCACTAACCCTGCCTCTTGACTGAATTACTCTTGGGATGGTCATTATTTAAGGCACAAAGGGCATCTGGTAGTCGCACCAAAATCAGAACTGAGACAAACAATTATATTAGAGTTGCATGCCTCTCCATCAACAGATCACTTAGGTTTTTTAAAAACCTATGAAAGGATTGACCGAAATTTTTTCTGGGAAGGCATTAAACAAAAAAGCAAACAATTTGTGGCAAAATGTGAAACATGTCAATGCAACAAAGGCAAAACAGTTGCCACCCCAGGTATCCAACCGTTAACTGTCCCTATCTAGGTATGATCAGATGTTTCCAAGGACTTTGTTGAGGGACTACCCAAGTCAGGAGGGAAATCAGTGATTCCCGTGGTGGTGGATCAACTCTCCAAGTATGCCCACTTTTGCATTCTTGGCCATCCTTTTACTACCTCCATTATTGCTCAAACCTTTCTCGATCAATCTACCGCCTCCATGGGCTACCTGCCTCAATTATGTGTGATCTTGATTCCGCTTTCACTAGTCACTTCTGGAAGGAACATTTCCACCGCTATGGCACCCAACTTAAAATGAGTTTTGCCTCCAGTCCGCAAACTGATGGTCAAACGGAAATTGTCAACAAATGCTTGGAGACCTATCTTTGTTGTTTTGCCTTTGATCAATAGACTGGTTACCACCTATCGAATAGTGGTACAACTCCACATACCACAATACCACTAAGATGACCCCATATGAGATCGTTTACAATCAATTGCCGCCTTCTCTTTAAACATACCTTCCATCTGCTTCAAGGTACCAACAGTTGATGCCACACTTTTGCACATGTGCAATTATCCTCCACACTCTCAAAGATAACCTCCATCTGGCACAAAGTCGCGTGAAGCAACAAGTCGATCAACACTGCTCAAAACAGGCTTTTGATGTTCGTGACATGGTTTTTCTCCGATTCCGACCTTATAAGCAATCTTCTTTAAAGATGAAGAGTCATCGAAAACTTGCACCAAAGTTTTATGGTCCTTATAAAATGCTTTCCAAGATTGGTCCCGTAGCATACAAGTTGGAGCTTCCTCCCTCCTCTAAGATCCATCCAATTTTCCATGAATCATGTTTGAAAAAGGTCATTCGTCAACATGTTCGGGCCCAAACAACATTCCCAGAACTTGACATTGAAAGCTCTATCCTTTTAGAACCTAAGTCCATCCTCAACATGCGCTCCCGCCAGCTCCACAATCATACTATCACCAAGATTTTAGTAAAGTGATGCAACATGCAACAATAAGATGTGACATGAGAAACCCTATGCCAATTACAACAGTAGTTTCCTCATCTCAAGCTTTGAGGACAAAACTTTTTTAAGAGGGAGGGCATGTTAGGACCCTTTCATCCTATCTCTTCAAATTTGTATTAGGTATTATTAATAAAAGCTCAAACGCATATGTTTTGTAAGTCATCCCATTTGCTATTTATAATTATCGCACATGAATGGGAGGTAGTAGTTGTCTTGAGTAGAATAGCTTGAACGGATGGCTTGTGTAAGAGAAAAGATCATCTATTGAATATTTTGTATAGATTTGTGCTCAAAGGAGGTCCCCCCCTTGAAAAGGCCCACGATACTTTGTAGTGAGATTCTATCATTGTCAATAAAGTATTGTTACTCTCTTTCCATTCAGTGCATATTGGTTATATTTTTGTTGTCATATTAATTTGTCTGCAAGCATGTACCCAACAAATTATAATAATGTCAGCAAATACAGGGAAAGATTGACATTAAAAATCTTGATATCTTATCAAAACCCAATATGTAATTCCATCTGGCTGTATATGTTATCATTCACAGATTGATGACCAGAACCAAAAAGGAATAGATACAATGTTTTACAAAAAACCCTAAGGTAGAAAGCCTTCAGTTTGAGCTAGCAATAATAGCCGAATCTTTTTGTTTTCAAGCACTGATATAAATGAGAAAGAAAGAAAGAAATTATATAATGTCCTCGAATGACCAAAATAGGTCAATGGGACTAGACGGTACATCCAGTTACAATAGAAAAGTACTAGGGTAAAAGAACACCAGGTGCTCAATATAAACAAGTATTAAACACTAAGACAATGTGGCCTTAACTAGAGGGGGTTAACCTGAAGAGCTTAAACCCCAAAACCATGTGAACAGAGTTCAAACTACAGAATACAATTTATAAATAGTCGTGTGGGGAAAGGGCCCTGTAATTCATCAAGGAATTGATGAAGATCAAATTTGGAATCCGATGATGAAAACCAGCACTGTCATATACCTGTGGCAAGGCTTGGGCCAGAAGAACTGGCGGTATCATCATCCACCACCCATGAGAGGGCTAATTCATGCTCTGATAATACCCATCCAGGTGTGTCCAAGGCTAAGAGGACCAGCTGTGCAATCCTAGGAGGAAGCAAGGTATCCACCCATAGAACTTCTCCTAACACCTATGGACGATGAACCTCTAGAGATCAGGAGTTTATGTTGAGTGAAGCAGATGCACAGTTCCTAGAATGGGAGTGCAAGGGGTGGGTTGCCCAAGCAGTAATACACAGAGAGCTATGTTGTCTCGCTGGCCCGTCCCCAATTGCATGTGAATCAGCAATATCTAAGGGGTACTTAATGCCTCCAATGTCTGTGATGGGCTATAAGAAAGTAATCAGCCTAATAACTCTAGGACTCCCTTGCAAGGTCCTGCATCTGAAAGGAACAACCTCTCAAAGGAAATAGCCTGGAACATCTGATCAGGATAGCAGAAAAAAGTGGACAGAAAACAGTTTATTATTATAGACTATAGAGGAATCATCTATAACATTGTCAAAGTTGTCCTCTTACTTAAACTTAAAAAAACTGTTAACATAACAACTACTCTAACTACCTAGCATTTTATATTGGGTCACTAACACTCAATGCAGCCATTAGTATTACGACTCCGAGCATGACATTAAACTTTGTGCGCAACATTTACCCATTTCCTATATTTTGGAAAATTTGTTTCCTAAACCATTTCCATTTCGGAAACTTAAGCCATTTACCCATATTAGACAACTTAGGGAAAAATACCATATGTTCCCAAGCCCTTTATGGGAACCCCGGGTGGCCTTTGCCACACAATTCAGAAACAAGTATTTCTCAAAATTGTGGTAAATGATAATAATGAGGTTGCCATCTACTTACATGCCTAGACCATTCATTTTTAAAAGACTTGTGTATCCACCCACAGTACCATTCACTCAACCCATTCATAATGAGTTAATTAACTTAATATATGTAGAGTACTGAAAAAACTATTATCCACAAGCACATAGCAATAAGAGGAGAAATTTTCTCAAATGGTCTCAAGCATAATGAGTTCACCTGGTGACTGTTGAGCAAGACAGCTTCTGTAAGCCAAGAAGCTTGTGATGTTTTATCCACAGACAATACAGCCAAACTTGAATCCTGCCTAGTGGTGGGTTCCTGAGCCTGAGACAAGGAACAAACCTTTTTCAATTATGTACTCAACACTTACATTAAAGCTAATGTTGCAATTTTAATGCAAAGTCATAAAGAATGGCCTTCATTTAAACTAAAAAACCAAAGAAAAAATAAATTAGAAAGCAAAATAAAATTCTGTAACTTTGTAGGAGTACCTTACAGCTAGGGTAAGAGATCTTTGTATATTACTACTAGTAAACATAAGCAGCCTCTATAAAAGGATATAACAATGCAGGATTTTACCCAAAAAAAAAATAGATTGGTAAATATTATTGCTAGCAGGTAGATGAAGGCTTAATTAAAATAGGGCTAAATGAAAAAGCAAAATCCTAGGCACAGAGTGTCAACATGTAAAATACTAGGAAATCAAAAATTAGAAATTAGGAAGAACTCTTCCAAAGATTGAACTATGATGAATCGAACTATTCTGAATGATAATAACATTCAAGTGATCGGCAATTGTTGCATCTCTAATTCTCACATCTAAGTTATATTTACTTTAAGCAATGAAGCTAGCTGAAAGCATATTTCATGTAAGGTTATAAAGCTGTCTAATGTATTTTTTCATATTATGTACCATGATATCTTGACATTTATAAAGCTATTTTGATTTTTGGTAGCATGCACAGTTACAAATCGCCATTCAAACAGTCATCATTATGCATTTACAACAACTACTTAATGTTTCTGGTCCATAAGCTTTATATATCTAAATCTGCATGAGCATAAAATTTACATTTACATTTTTTTTTGGAACTTGAACGACATGAAAATGCCTCAGAAATTCATGGCAAACCTTTCATAGAAATACACCATTTCCTGGGTGATAGATAAGATAAGGTGCGTAATGATATATTTGGTAGTTTAGGAACACTAATTTTTGTTTGACCCAATGAAGCAAATGATGAAAGGCTTCTGCATTAATATTCAAACAGACAATGTCAAAGTCAAAAAAACAGACTCAATGCATTAGGCTCATTGCAATTGGCAATTGCATGGGTTCATGAAGATGAATGCAGTTATATTTTTGTTACAATGCAAGTTCTCAATTGAAAACCCAATAATGAAGATGCAACATTCTTCTGGGATGATCTGAAATGTAATTTCTGGTCATACCCCTTTTTCCATTACATGTTATAATATGATTGAAGATTTAGACAATATTAATTAGCAGAATCGGTGCAAACCATTCTATGTTTATGCAATGTGATGCTGCAATTTGTGTATATCATATAAATGTTATAATAAAACACTTGGTTTCAGAACTTCTGCAATAATGACGCAATATAAGAAAAATAGGATTTGCTTGTTTTGGGAACTATTACGTCACTAACAAGACTATTTAATAGGCATCCCACATTTGACTACCTTTCCTAGTTTATCTAATGCACAGGGAAAAAAGGTAACTGATGACAGATATTGCCTATATTACTTTAAAACCTTGAGTATCAAAGTAGGAAAAGGGCAGATTTACATACCAAATTTATTGGAAGAGGTCGTTCTGCAACTGCATGAGAAAGAGTTGCAACTGCTGCTAGTTGTTGCTCTGTGAGTGGAGCGTTCTGTAAGACATACCATCCAATTCTTATTAAGAGATTGAAGTCAGTGATCTTCATATTTTCAAAAATATGTTCTCAGTAACTTATTTTAGATTTGTTCAAAAATAGGCACATAAAATAACTATTTTCTAAACAAAAATAACCTTGTATGAAAATCATGACAAATTTGATGGGAATAAGATCAATACACCATAAAAACACTATTCTACTCCATATTGACATGATCACAAAGTGCAAAATTCTTGAAATAGATAATGCCAAGTAATTGTAATAGGAAGCTTCCATGTTTGAATTCACTTAATTCAACCAAATAATTATGTTGCTGACTCCTATTGACATATACCACATAAAAATTGTTAATGCTATCTAATTCTCAAATCTCATGAACAGGTAAGAATCCATCACTCGATGGATTTTCAGTTGTCCAACAAGAATGAATGACTTCTAAACTATTTATATATTCCAAAATAATCTAAATGTGTGAGAAAATATCTGACAACCTAGAACGAAATCACCAGTTACTAAAGCCAATAACAAGATATTGACCAAAAAATCTACTGAAGATTAGGAATCCATATAAGTTATAACATATGGTAAAAAGTCAGATACTAAGTGGAGGATGTAATTTGAAGGAACTTGAAAAGGTTGACAATGCCAAATAGGCTGTATAAACAACCATGCTAAAACACGTTTTCCTAAATGAAATATATCCCCCGCATATAATTTTTCATCGGCCGAACATGAAGACTGAAAATTATCAAAGGTAATCTTATAACTCAACATTCTAAGTTTCTAACAATAACCTTGTTACTTTGAGACAACAAACGTATATAACATAACATGTGGCCCCAGGAAATAGATGTCGGTAAAAAGTCTCTCATTTGCATGCAATGAAATAACCACATAGAAAGGGCACTTGACATGATAACCAATGAATGGTCCATACTCATGCTACCAACAGCTATATGAGCTATGGTTGTTTGTTCAGATTACAGCAAAACAACACTCATTGGTCCATCAACATATACTTAGCATAAAAATAAACATAGATGCAAAGCAATCAAATAAAGTTACAAGTGTTCAGCTTTACTTGATTCCGAGAAATACACAAACAATAATTGGATTCAGCAGAAACAACAATTACCAAACACTGACTTTCAAAAATCTGGAAAAGTAAAAGAATATGTTAATAACAAATAATTCAAGCTAAGACAGTCTTAAAGGACTCAAGCAAATGAAGTGCAAGAACTATCATCCCTTTGGTTGATTGTAGAATGTATTGTTATATAAAATCACAGCAATGGCACGCTGTTGATGGTGTCACAAGATCATTTGAAGCACGACATTGCCACCACAAATCTTCTCTCCAATTTTGCAAATGGTATTCCCTCATGGAAACAATATTCAAAAGGCCACTTATTTTAAATTGAAAAGCGTCTTCTATTAATCATACATAGTAGTAGAGATATCTTAAATATATTTATCTGGAAAATGCCAAGAGATATCAATTTTTAGCTGTCTATCCTGGATTTGTCACATACCAAACTGATTAACGACTCCATTACCTTCTCCGCAAATTTTCTACTGACTAGTGATAGATGGCCTCAATATAGCTGCACCATTGTGTCAAGCTCGAATAAACCATTCTGGGTTAAAAAATGGGGTTCAATCTCCACTGTATGCCCAAGATATAACGATTTTTCAATCGCCTTCTCCAAGCAAAAAGAGAAACTCCCATTGACTATTTTTTTCAAATAAATTATTTCTAAATAATTTTATAAAAGGTGGTATTTATAAAATGTAATAAAAATAAATTTATTTAAATTTAATTCCATAAAAAATATCTACAAATATTTTATTAGACATGACGTATTCAAAACAATAAATTTAATTTAATAAATTTTTTAATTCAAAATCTTAAAAAAATATTTTTATTTGCAAATATTTAAAAATAATTGTTAAGATTAATATTACTAAATATGTTAAAATGGTAAAACAAATACAACCTACAAAATTTAGACCCATCAAATAACCTCCTGAGAACACCAGGGTCATTTCCGTTTCCATTGCCATTGTTCACTCCTCTAGTCCTATCGTGTATTCAGTATTCAGTGAGTGTATTACCATACACGTTACCTTAATGAGAAGCGGTATGTAACCAATAAATAAATTCATTGGTACCGATCAAATGGACGTCAAATTTAAAGTTCAAACTGCCCTATGATGGTCAAATGGACGTCAGAATTTAAGGTTGACCATTTTTGTTGACATCTCACACAATTACACTCCACTGACCACCCCGGCTGCCATTGTAGGTTTACACCTATTGGCATAAAATACATCACTAATCTTACAAAAAAAAGCGGTTGGAATGGGATCACACCCCGAAGGAAGACAACATGTGGATCCAGAAAGGAGATTATACATGATCTTTAAACCATTATTCCAAATACAAATAAGAAATTTGGTAAATAAAGTCAATCATCCAATAACTTTTGAACCAATGAAAATATAAGGCAAAGTATCAAAGAAACAACATAAAGGCCTATCGAGCAAAAAACCACATAACAAGGTAGAATATTAGGCGACCAGAGCAATGAGGCATAAGTCAATAGGCGGAGTCAGGTGATCATCTGGCTTGTCATCCCAGCCACTACCACCAAGAGGATCTGCATCAGGTATGGGTTCCCAGCCGTCATTGGTTGCTGACTTTTCTTTGTCTTCTTCCTTATCATCTTGCATGTGAGGAGAACGGGCAAGTGCAAGTCGAGGGAACTTTCCCTGCAGCAGTGCCATCCACCCACTGTGTCCCACATCTGTGTGTCCCCGCCCACCCCAGTTGTTGTGGATAGGCGAGGGCCACCACGAACACAATGAGAAGCTCTTCCAGCTGCGGAGTGGCATTTGCCACGACCTCCATAACTACGGCCTTGAGAGGATGACTGATGGCGGAGAGAATCTGGCAGCACCCAGGTAACAGCACATGGGGCATTTCCCCAATGCTCCAAGATAATTTGTAGATATTCCACCTACAGCCCTACTTTTTCAGCTTGAATTTAAAACTGAAGCATAGCATTAAAGATAACTAATACTTTTTTGGTAACTAAAAAATGGCAATCAAGAGAAACAGTATTAAAAATTGTGTTGTTTCTTTCTTTCCAAAGCTGAAAAAGAATCTTTGTACGAAAAATATGCCAAATCTGACCAGAAGGGTTTGCTGAACAATTAGTAACCCTTACATAGATGACCAACTTGCTGCAAAAATTTACGTGAACCAGTTTAATGATTTAACGCCCAAACTAGTTTTCTCTCCTTGTACTTGTTGGTTTTGTAGACCAGAACTAAGATGTAAGGCTAGTAATTCATATACTTAGAAAGAACCCCTTGCTCCAGCTGTTGTTTGGGATAGCACTGAAGCCATGCCTTGAATGGGTATCTTAATAATAAACAAGAAAGCATGTAAAATGAACAGAGCTAAAAAGTGCTTCAGTCTTTGCCAAGAAGATACAAATAGATGGAATGGTCACTGACTTAAGGCAAAAGTAAGAATGGGGATGCTACAATTCCAACACTTCAACAATATTCAGCAAAAGATAGAAGATGCTAAACATGACTGACGGGAAATCAAAGATCAAGTTGCTGTTTTCAAAGATGTCTAAAGACAAGTTTGCTTTGGCACCAAAATATTCCAAACTGTGAATGGAAGATAAACATCCTTAATTTTAACATGGCAATAAAGCTTTAAGAGATGTGATTAGTGATGGAAGCAGATGGCACAGGTGGGGAGATCTATGCCAAGCTTGCTCAGGCCTGAGCTGATCTTGCTTAAGTGTGTGGAAAGATTTATTTACTCTTTATTTTGCATATGGTTTTTCCTGCTTCTGCACTCTGTTACTTCAATTTCAAATTTTTGGAGGGCTCATGGCATTTGTCTAGACAGTCTTTCAAAGCTCTTCAAGAAGGAACTTGACAGACAGATTATCTGGTTTAGAAACAAGCTGATTCTTTTTCATTTGATACAGTGTTGCCAGCTCACTGGTTTGAGGTTCTAGTCTGGAATGAGTGAAAATGCCGAGGCAGCAGCAACACTCCCTCCCCTCCTTTTACCATAGAGGATCTGGTAAACCTCCTAAAGAAGAAGAAAAGTAAACAAAAGTTGCACCTTCAATTGTCAGTAATTGGACTTTTCCAGAGGGAATCCCTGGTCATTGATCTAAATGCAAAGGGGACTTCTCCATCGATTAAACAGTAAATTAAAGAGCATTAATCTCCAAATCTCTAGCCAGTATGTTCACAACTGGAACCACTAAGAAATGAGTGCATGAGTGGTGGGCTTTAAAGCTGGGTTATGGAGTGGCTATGATGCCCAGAGAATACTTTTTGGTGTTTTTCAAGGATGTGGATGAGACGATTGGATTTTGCGAATGGTACTTGGTTTATGGGAAGAGCAGGACTGTTTAACAGTACTGAAAGAGCACTAATCTCCAGATTTCTGGCCATTATGTCCACAACTTGTGAACCTTTAAGAAATGAGCGCATGAGTGGTGGGATTTAAAGCTGGGTTGTGGAGTGGCTACGATGTCCAGAGAATATTTCTTGGTGTTTTTCAAGGATGTGGATGAGAGGATTGGATTTTGCAAATGGTCCTTGGCTTATGAGAAGAACAGGACCGTTTATGAAAAAATGAATTGTGTATTTTATTCCTTGAAAGATTCTCATCAAAGACTCCAGTTTGGGTTATACCTCCAGGACTTCTTTTTAACTTTAGCAACATCCTGTTTTTAAGCAAATGGAACCCATCAGGGTCATATCAACTGCCATTTATGATTTTACAATACAAAAAATAAAATTAATCTAAGCTTTGCAAGAATTTGCATGTATGTGCATCTGCAAAAGCCTGTACAGGAGTTAAGCTGAAGCTGTTAGACTACACATGGCACCGATAAGTGGACTAAAAAAATATTTCTTTCTTTCAAGTGTTGGTTCTGTTTTGAACATGGCCATTTGGGATGGACTTTCCCCAGGAAACTTTCCCTCACAACCAAGGACGGAATAGACCTCTTGGAAAAGGGATCAAGGCAAAGGAAAAACAGACAGAAAAATGGAAGTTAAAACAAGACATTATCAGGAATGGAAAACAGTTATTAGCCAATCTAAAAAGAACACCATAGACCCTCCAACCTAGTTTATTGACAATGCATTTTAGGTAATAAACCAAGAAGAATCCGAGCAAAAAAGAAAAGAAAAAGGGAAACCCTCTAAGAGTCTCTAGATTTAAGCTTTCTTAAAATTTGATAGGTTGAGCCAAGTAGGACCGTCAGAGCCTGAGTAAGATTGGTGAAATGGTGTCGGAACAAACTATTTCTCCACTTACTTGAGGGGCCCAAAGACATAAGGAACAAGACAATACCAGGATTAGATAATGATCTTCAACAGGATTAAGAAAAAATAAATTGACATCAATTTAACGGAGGGCTCGTTGATGCTCCTTCACAGCATGGCAGTTAAAGAGAAAGGGATTCTTCAGAGAGGGAAAGAATAGAAGAGGGAGATAAATAGCTCAGAATCATGAGGATTTCATTCCAAAAACACCCTTCTAAGCAAAAAGAAAGGAATACAGAGGCAGTTCTCCAATCACGTTGTCAGGACCTAGCAGATTCAGATAAAAAAAGTCAGATTACTAAAAGATTAAATAAATCGTTCTATATTAACATTTTTTGGAATATTTATAATGTTCTCTCATGCATGTGCAGAATGTACCAAACATTTGACTTTGGTGATTCCACTGATAGGAAACTGACCAGAATTAGGATATGGAAAGGGAGAAGACAGAGTGAATAAAAAAACAAACTATGAATTTTTCACAATCATGAAACAGATAAGTATTCCTTTTTGTTTATTCAAAATTAATATATAAAGGAAAATAAAAAATTATCCAAATTATTTCTTTAGCCCCATGAGATACAAATATATCTAGCCCTTCTTTGAAAATTCATTGATACAAAACGAAAATGTAGCAAAGTAAAAAGTATACAGAGAGAGTAATGAGATGATATAAATAGTTATATTGATTTTTTCAAAAGATATTCGAGGAGAAACAAGAAAGAATGGAAAACTATTGAAATGAATTAAGCACCGCTGCTGATTGTGCCTATTGTATTTCTTTTGGAATCTAAAACATGTTGTCGGAGCAAAAAAAGTTTGAATGGATGAGATAATACTAGCCACTGAAGGAAGAAAATACATGTAACAGGGACATGCAAAAAAAAAATTAATAGATGGAAAATATTTTACAAATATAGAATTTTGGCGAATCTTTACAGAGTTGATGGCGAATCCTTCTCATTCAAAAACTATGTTTTACAGGGTAATTCCAAAGAAAAACATAAGATTTATTATTAATATCGGTATAGTTTGGCAATTCCATTGAGTTTATGTAAATTCTATATGAGATGTTGGCAAATATTTATTTGAAATGTTGTCAATTGGCAAATATAATTTTGGGAAATTTTGTAAAACATAGGCCATAAAAATGTCCTGATCGGGAGATTGCTTAAGGCCCTATTACAGAAAATGTAACAAAATGTTCGGTGCCAGTTTCCAAACGGTCTTCGTGTAGCTGCTCAATTAGTTTGTTAAGATTTATGACCATTATGTTTAAATTTTCATATTTGCTATTTCTTCCGAGGTTCCTTTGTCAGTAGATTCTCAGTTTGCATTCTGTGTTTCACTTTTCTCGTCAGTAATCTTCTATATTAAGCTGAAATAAGACTATATGATCAATTCCATTTTGCATCTCTCGAAGGGCCCTGGTTTGCTTACATGTATCATCACTTGGGTCGTGTTTGCTGCAATGGTTTTTTGTAAATTATGTAGGTTTCAACTTTCTAGATAAAACTGTTATGATCTCAATATGAAATACCCATAAACAACTACCAGACGCTCACCAAGACTTTTTCTTCCAGACAAGAGGGAATGCATTTTGTAATACCAATGCATGCTAGTACATTTTTCTTTCCTTGTGAAAGAAGCAAAATTTTCAAGTGTGAAAGTCTGGTGTAAATAAAAAGAAAGAAAGAAAGTGAAATGCAAGGGTACTCGATGAGTCTTCCTCAACTGGAGCGTGGTATTCTATTCAGGGTGAAATGTAATACTGGAGAAGACTGTGCATACAAATGCAAGTCAAAACTCTCAATATTAAATTCGCCTGGAAGGATGACTGGCCACTACAATTTACACTGAATTTGGTATTAGCTAAAATACGAAATGCTTTAGAATATCGCCCTAAGGGGTTTAAGAGGCAGTAAATTGTCTTTTCGTAAGTTCAGATGTAAAACAGTGTAGGTATCGGGCCAGCTTTGCACTAAATAAATCATCTCAATACCCTCTCCCCCACAAAAGAAAAAAAAGGAAAGAAAGCCAGATTTGTTCTGTAGCAGAAACGAAGGCTGCAGATACATAAATAGAAAAAGAATTTACAGATTCGGCATGGTCAGGAAGAAATTAACCTGGTCCCAAGTGGAAGCAAAGCTATAACCTTTGGATACTGCATCTGACTGTTGTTTCACCAGTCCCACTGGACTCGCTCTGCTTGCCATTCCGACTCACCCTGCAACTTTCAATCAATCTTCCACAGATAAGTTGAGATCTCTTTAAGAGTCAGAAATGCAATAGCTCCTACAACAGAACTCCGTAGGTTTGAAGCAAAATAGGCAAGAAAAATAACAAGCGCGTCGTGACACCCTCGGTGTCACTCAAAACAAACGTTTAAACAAACCCTTTTATAGATTTTAGTAGTGCCTCATTAAACACCCACCTTCTCAGGGCAGAATTTTGTTAACTTCAGAAAACAGTAACACTTTCAGAGCTACTATTGAAGAACTTTGTATGGGACACCCTATGTATAAGCATGGTGTTAACAGTCATGACTTATCAAATCTGATTCACGAGGCTCTTTCAAAATGCAAGAGAGCAAAAAATAGAAAATCTGAAACTAATTGTTTTCCAACCAATGCATGGTTTGACAAGGAATGTAAGAGGGCCAGGAGGAACCTAAGGGAGTCGAATAAAACTAACCTCGACATTAAGGCCTACAAACAGATCCTAAAGAAGAAAAAAACTGATTTTATGTTCACAAGGAGAGAGGAGCTAATTTTCTTGGGCAGAAATAACCCCAAACGTTTCTGGAAAGAACTCCAACCAAGGAGAAAGCAAAATGAAAATAATATTACTGCCACCCAATGGTTTGAATATGCTAAGAAACTTTATGAACAAGAGGGTGGAGTGGGACAGCCACCTTTGGTCAACGATACTACCAACATTTTCACTGTGCAAGAGGTAGAGACAGGGATTAAGAAGTTGGGTGGAGGTAAAGCAAAAGATCTTGTTGCACTTCAAGCCGAATATTTGAAGTGGGGCATGAAAACTCTTGCACCGCACATCACTGAAATCTTCAACAAAATCTGCCAAGAAGGGTTTCCGAAAGATTGGACAATCAGCCTTGCAATACCACTTTTTAAGAGTGGTGATGTTAACAATCCCTCCAACTACAGGACTATAATGATCAATCCCCTCTTTGCTAAACTTTTTGGCAGCATGATAGAAACTAGGATCAGCAAATGGGCAGAAGAAAACCATAAACGTGCTAAAGGGCAAGCTGGTTTTAGGACAAAGCACTCGACAGTGGATCACTGTGTCACTCTGAGACACATTATTGAAAAAGAGTGGGAGAAAAAGGAAGAGGTTTTTTGTTGCTTTGTTGACTTTAAAAAGGCTTTTGATACCATTCCGAGAGACAAGCTTTGGTTTAGGATGGAAGAATTGGGGATTCCTAGGCATCTCAGAGCTGTTGTTCATAGGATGTACGAAGAGGTGAAAGTGAAAATCAAAACTTCAGATGGCATTTCAGAATGTTTCAGGAGTGATATCGGGGTCAAACAGGGTTGCCCTTTGTCTCCTACTTTATTTGGTTTATATATTGATAAAATGGAAGAGTGGTTAAACATACAAAAGGGCGAAGGCATTCAACTAGGTGAATTTGTTATAAAGTTGCTCTTATATGCGGACGATCTCATTTTAATTACCAAATCTGCCTGTGGTTTGCAAGACCATCTATCTTCTCTTGAGCGCTTTTGCAGAATGGTGGGGATGCAGGTCAATATCAGCAAGACTAAGGTTATGATTTTCTCTAATAATAAAAAAACAACATCAACATGAATTTTATTACAATGGAAGTCTTCTCGAAGAGGTTGCGGATTATAAATACCTTGGCATTGATTTCAACAAAAAGCTAAGCTGGTCTAGCTGCAGGTATAAAAGGACATTAGGTGGGTGGAAGGCTTTCTATGCTCTTCAGAATAAGTGCCGTGAAGCGGAGTTGTGGGATTGGAAAACTATTCAAACCTTGTTCGGTCTTCTTGTGCTACCAGTTGTTCTTTACGGGTGTGAATTATGGGCCAGCAGCACTACTATAGCACAATGGAAACAAATTGAAGGAATCCAAAAGCGTTTGATTACAAGCAAGATTAAAATCAAAATCACGGTTCCATATGACATCATGCTAAGTGAAATGGGGGCTGTTCCTATCGAGGCACTTGCTATGGTTCGCCTTTTAAGCTATTTAAAAAGAATCGAAAAAATGGAAGAGGATAGATGGCCTAAAGTTGTTTTTAGTGATACACTATGTAAGCGAAAAAGGACATGGATGCAACAAAACATCACATGGATGAGTAAATGGAATATTCAATTCAATATGTGCCCCACAAATAATAAAGAAATAAAAGTCTTTGTTATGGAGAAATTTTACAAGAGAAATTGGGGAAGCGAGATCGGGAGGAAGAAACTATATTATATAAATGAGTTCAACCCCACTTGTGATCAACTCCAAAAAGCGTACATAGGAGCCAACATTTCTTGGAGGGCTAAAATTCTTATTGCTCAGTTGAGAACCAACTCTCACCAACTTCGTTGTGAGACCGGGCGTTGGAAGAGGCCAAAGGAGGCTTGGGAAGAGAGAATTTGCAGATTTTGCAATTCTGGGAAAGTGGAAACTGAACAGCACTTTATTCTAGAATGTGAGGCCTACAAAGATGGCAGAGATAAATTTGCGGATACTATATGTGACAGTTCTTGGCATAACCTATTCAACGAAGAGCACATTGAGCAATTAGGGGGGCTCATCATCAGCCTACACAAGAAGCGAACAGTGCTACTTAAATCTGCTTGAGTTGTCTTGCTGTCCCATAGGCTATTTTTAGTCTCGTGGACGTTAAAATTTTTATTATTATTATTATTAAACATTTGGGAACGAGAGACGTGGAGCGGCTTTAGTACCTCTGGTTAGTCGTGAGAATGTTTTGTTTGTATTAATGCATATAGTAGTATTGTTAAATCGCTAAGTTAAGTATTTGTAATATTTTTTTCGAGGCGTTCAATTCAGTGGTGGTAGATCACGCAAAATAAAATTGTTTTGTTTGTAGGATTTTGGTTTGATGGCCACTGTGTATTTGTAGTTTCAATTTCAATTAAAGTTATAGTAAAGATCTTGACAAGTGTCGACCCTGCAGAGCGCAATTGAAATAGAGCGAAAGGCCAAGTGGAATGATGCCATGTGACACCATTGCAAGAGCCCTGGGCTCAAAGGGGAACGGTGAGCATAGACACAATACAAAGACATACAATCATGCCAAGTGGCACAATCATGTTCAATCTCAAGAAGTCTAAAATGCGTGGGCACAATGACATTTGCATAACACTGTATTAAATTTGACAGTGGTATTAAACATCATTTTGCAGTTTTAAAGTTTGATTAAGTCCTAAAAGTTTTCCTTTGCCAAGATCTCAATAAGTGTCGCCCCCACGGAGTTCGATTGACACATAGCTAAACCCTGAGTCTAAAATGGTCCGGTGCCTCAAAGGCCCACGTGGCATGATCCCAAACAATCGAGTCTCGAGTGAAAGACCGATGCATGGACTTGATGACATCAACAAAGCATAAGATTAAATTTGAGGGGCGTATTAAACGTCAAAACTATCAAAACCAAGAATGGCTATGTTTGATAAATCATTGAGTTTCCCTGAGTCTCATGGGTCTCAACCATGATTAATTCATGTCAGCATCGTTGGCGCTGGGGTCTGGGTGGGTAAGTATCTGTGTAGAGTTTTGCTATAGAAATTTCTAATTTTTTTAATTCTTTGTCTATGTTGATTTATTTAGTAGTAGTGGTGAGGGGTTAGGCTAACTATTCGTAAGTAATCTGTTTATGCCATTTAACAACTTAAAGAGTTTGTAGCATTTTTTGAGCCATTCAATTTAGCAATAACAGATTACTCATAAAAAGATTGTGTTGTCATTATAATTTTGGTTTTTAGTCATCATAACTTTTTGTTTTCAATTTCAATCAAATTACATAAACAATTTTATATAAATATATTTTGATCTTATTTATATTCGAAAAATCTATATATAAATATCATTTGTATGAATACTGAATTTTTTTCTACTTATCTACTTTGTCAAAATCTTGTAATGCAAAATAATTTTTAAAATATAAATGTTATTAATTATAAAATAATATTTTATATTAATTTACATTTAAATTAAAATATTAAATTTATATTTATCTATATCAATATATAATAAGATGAAATATAATATATAATAAGATGAAATACATGACTCATTTAAAATATAAATAAAAATAAAAAAGAATTTTAAAATGTAAATCCTCGACATGTTTTAAGTGGCTATTCTTCCATATTAGAAGTAAATATATTTTATTTAATGAGTAAAAAATTAAAATGATGTCAACTACATTCGAATTGTCATTGTTATTGTATTCCTTCTATATTTTAAGATTATTGTTGATATTTAATTATTGTCGTTAATTGGACAATGTAAGTTTTTTACATTTTTTAAATTGAAATTCTTCTATTTTTCCCACAAAAATAATCTTGTCTTATCACAACAGCGAATAAAAAGTCAGATAAATAATAATTTTTGAATTTTCTATTTTTTGAAATTACTTTTATTACTTGAAAAACTTTAGCAAATGGGAAATTTTTTGCTATGCATATTTCCTAACACAAATTAATAATGTAAAGTGATTCCAATATTACTTACTGCAACAAGGGTTAACAACTACTCTTAATTAGGGGTTCATGTTTTGGGCTAGTTAATTATTTTTAAGGGATTTTATCGAGAAATTATAGGATTCTTTTTCTCTATTAGCAATTTTATGATTTTTTAAATTTTGTGTAATATATGTTGTTGATAACAAGTCTAAGTATTTTAATTTTAAAAATATACATTTGAAAAATAATAATAAATTTGATTAGATATAAATGTACAATTGGCAACCAAAAAAATAAGAGCAACCATGCAAATCTTTCGTACCCCACTGCTTCCCACCCCTCAAAAGCTTTTTCCTAAATAATACATGTTCTTTATTTTAAGGTGTATAGATCTATAAGCAAATTTTAAACTTATGATTATGTATGAAACTACATTGCTCAAAATTATAGAGGTAGTAGCCCCAGCATGGGACCCCTTTATTAGAGTATATATGCATATCAATGTGTTAAGGTAGTTACAAATCACATTCGTTATTGTTACATCTGTAGATATCTGCAGCTAACAAATTTAAATTCAGTTATATTTTTAAGTTTGAGATTTATGCTATTATGAGATAGAATATTGTTTAGATACGTGATGGTACATGATTGTTTTATTATAAGTTAATTATAGTGTATGTGTTTATATTTTGAGCATATTGATGTGTTGTTTCAGTTATATTTATCTTGTGATATAATTTAATTACTTGTGTGTTGTGAGGTAGACATAGGAGAACTCATCTCTCAGAGCATATCGAATGGAGAACATCATCAAAGAAGATGACATAGATCGAGACATCAAAAGATGACAAAGAAATTGACCAGTTCCTTGCACACATCACAGATAATTAACACATGACAGAACACATAATAAATGATTAGCATTATGTTATTTGCAATAAATAATTGTTGTTCATAATTCAAGATTTGCTTAATTAAATTAAATTTAGGTAATTGGTCTATAAATTAATCTTTAAATTATTTTGGCACGTTTATATATATATAATCACTAATAAGCAAATATGCTCTAGCAAATTAGAATAAAAGTGGTGAAAGGAAAATAAATAAAAGTATTGAATAAATAATAATAAAAACAAAAAGTGAAATGTAAAGTTCTTAATCTAATAAAAAGGAAAAGTAAATATTTAATTTATAAAATCAAAAAAAAAAAAAAAAAATCCTTAAAGCAAAAAGGGTTAAAACAAAAGGAAGCACTATATTTAGGATTAAAAAAAAGAATAAAAGGAAAAAGGGTGCAACAGGTAGAGAGGAAAAATTGAGAAAAAAAAAAGAAAAAAACACAAAAGAAAGGGGAAGTAGAGAAAAAAGATAAGCTAGGCGTCTTGAAAGGTAGGTGATACAATTCAATTTGTTAAATTCATAAAATATAGTGAATCTTACACAAAAAACTTCCCATATGTTAAAAATAAAAAGAGTAAATTTAACCCGTTGCATGTTTGGACTAGAACGTTCTATATTTATAAGAAAATTATTGTATTTTATTGATGATGTTTATTGTAATGTATTTTATTGGATAGTATTAGTACCCTGAACCCTGACACAAGTAAAACATCCCTTAATAATGTTAAGCGATCTACTCATTGTGATTATAGCTCATTAAAATCGGCAACGATGTTCCTAAACCCGTCTAACATAGTGAAATCATTGAGTTTAGTAGTATAAAAATTATTGAGTGTAATATTAAAAAAATAAATATGTTAAAAAAAATCTTGAAATCATTGAGTTCTATCTGCCAAGGTCGTCGGGTGCAATCTCACGAGTTTAAGTTTACAAATTATCAAGTCGCTGCATGAGTAAAAAAGAAAATTACACTAAATCATTGTTCGCTGCATGAGAAAAGAGAAAATTATTCTAAATTATTTATATGGCTTGTTTAATTAAATCACTGAAATTCTATTTCTCCTTTATATACAGCTTGCAAACATTAATAAAAAGCACCACTTATGTTTGCCCATCTTGTGTTATTATTATATGGTTATTTATGTGATCTAAAGCCCGCCTCCTAACTGTAAATATAGCCATGGCATCATCACTCTTATCGTTGTGTGAAAGAGAGTCTTTGTTTTTCTAATATACAACAACTTAGCATAATAAGGACATAAGTGTCATTGATTTTGATCAAATAATGGGAATAGAGTAGTTTTGAGCCATTTATGAAGAAAATGCATCGAGTATATTGCATTGTGGTGAAGGTTAATGTCATATTGCATATCTAGTAAATAATTCTTTGCCGATATGCACTTGAAAAGCTACAGCCTTCTTTTCACAGCTATATTTTGTTTGGCATCACTGAAATTATTTATTTGAGCAAGTGTATTAGAGTGGCATCAACCTATATTAGATGGGTAGTTTTTACTTTCTGCAATGAGGTGTTGAACCTCCCATTCATTGTATTAGCTGAATAACATCACTGAGGTATGTTGTCTCAACGCTTAATCTGATTTGAATGTCATGTTTTCATATCCTATATAATTTATGGCTTCAAAATACAATGATTTTGTCAAGGGATCTATAGCTCTACCAATTTGAGCACAATTGATTACTTTCTTATATGCAATTAAACACGAAATTATACCAGAATGATAAAGTAGCTAGAAACTTGAGACAGCAAAAAATTTGAGAGACAATACACACTCTTGTATTAAATACTACTAGAAGAAAATACAATAAGGAAGATGCCACTTCTTCCTCCACCTCAAAGGCTTGCCACACCTCAATACCTTCTTCCCTCTCTCTCTTGCTCAACACAACAACTCTAAAGCCTGAGTTGCTATCCCTCCTTGAATGCTTCAGCTGATCTCCTTGACCTTACACTTGTAGATCTCCTTGACCTTGCTTGCTTCAATGCTCTTACTTGATCAATTTGATAATTACAATACATGCCTCATGGGTCCTTAAATAGAATCCCATGGTTACAAAAATAGAAATCTAACTACTAAAATTAGACACACAGCTCGCGACTTAAATTAGCCACTTAGCATGCAAACACTCGGTTCAACTAACTAACTGTTCGTGCAACGAACAGTTCTGGACCACACAAGCGACCGACGCCGGTCCTTGCTTGTCTGGTGCTGCCGACGTCGGCCGACTCTCTACCGTCGCTGGTTTCCTTCTCCACTGTCTGTGACGGACGTCGGTCATGCTGCCGACGCCGGTTCCTCTGGTTCTTCAGCATCCTTCCTTGTGTCTGCAAACAGTTGAAGCTTTTAGCTCCACACCTTAACAATCTCCCACTTGGAGATAAACAGCTGCAACTTGTACATGTACATGTACACCATCTATTTTGTTCCTTAGGCTCTGTATCCCTCTTCAATGTCACTCTTGAAGACAAACCACCACGCAAACCTATGATGCAATACCTGTATCTTATGCCACAAGAATTTTGCTGCTCCCAAATTCTCCATGACATACTTCTGAACCAACTCTACCCTTAGCTCAGAAAACTCCCTATATATGAAATCCTGCAACAAGTAACACAATACAGTAACAGGATAATGTAGCTAATATTATCCAACTTGGTAAAGATAAAATACAATGGTCAAACCTCCATTGTTCTGAAGCATAATCAAGACCATATACCATAGCCTTCTGTCTCATGTGTCCATCCACTCTCTTCTCTAAAACGGGAATCCATCTCTCTATCCAGTGCTTTTTTTCCAGCTGACAACACTACCAACAAATACCTGTTTGGTTCTCCAAGGACTCACACTCCTCATCCATACCAAGCTCCCACTGTTTCTGGATTCTACCTGCATTGCTTCTTCCATCTTCCTAGTTCATGACTATCAGTATGCAATATAAAGAAGGTGAACAACGAATATGAGGTTCACATACTTTTCCTGACCTCCACATGGGTGTTTGAGACTTATTAATTCACCCAACATCCATTCCAGTGACCGATTTAGGCCATCTCCCAGTCTGCTCCTGACCGATGTCGGTTCCCTACACTGACCCTGACTACCGACGTTGTTTCCCTGGCCGACGCCGGCGTCCCTCCTGCCGACGTCAGTCCTTATGACCAACATCGAACTTCTCCTGCCTGACCTACCGACCCTGGTGGTCTGCACATGACCGATGTCGGTATTTGGATGACTGACGTCGGTGCCAAGCGACCGACATCTATGTCTGTGTGTTCCTGTAAGTGATAAAATTTTCATCCGCGAGCTCTTCTTGGATCAAACCTCTGTCCATGCTGCCCTGCTCAGATTTATTCAGCCCCTGTGACTGATCTCTGTCCTTCATCTCCTTCATAAACACCAAGGCTTCTTTGTTCCTTTCAAAAGCATCAAATTTCCTCTTTCTGTAATGAACTGTATTTATGCTTTCCAAATTTGAACACATACCCTTTGAATCAAGAACTTCCATTCCCTTCTTATTCTTGTGACCAAGCCTATTAGGCCACATCTTCGAATCTACACTAGAAGTAGAATCAGTAATACAAGTAGACAGATAAAGAGTATCTACTTTCTTACCTCTTGCTAGAACAAGTGCTCCCTTGGTAACCTTCCAAGAATCCGCTGTGAGGGTTATTGTGCATCCCTCATCTCCCAACCTTCCTACAGAAATCAGACTCTGCTTCAGAATAGGAACATGCATGACCTCTTTCAACACCCACGTGTTGTCAATCTGCAATCTCAACTGCACTTTCCCTTTGCCAACTATCTGACAAGGCGTACCATCCCCTAAATAGAGCACTCCAAAATCTCCCTGTTCATACTCATAGAACAAATCTCTGTTTGGGGATGCATGAAAAGATGAACCAGAATCTAAAATCCATGATCCTACCTGACTATCTGAAGAAAGTATGAGAGCATCCTGCATCACAATATTTGCATCCTTTGCTTCTTCCATACCTGCATGTTGATTCTCTTTATCTCTCAACCAACACTCCTTCTTTGTATGTCCTTTCTTTCCACAAAACCAGCAGGTAATACCTTTGGACTCGGATCTCCTTCCCGACCTTGATTTCCCTTGCTCAACCTTCTCCCTTTGCCTTTCCCTGCTTTCTGCACTTAGAGCATTCCCTGATGATTCACCTGTGCTTCTCCTGCGTATTTCTTCATTCAAGATCACACTCACAACATCATCAAATTTTAAGATTTTAGAAGCAGATGCAGAATTACTTACTGCCATAACCATACCGTCCCAACTTTCAGGCAAAGAACATAAAATCAAGAGAGCCTTTACCTCATCATCAAAAACAATATTGACTGAAGCTAGTTGGTTTACCAAACCATGGAAATCACTGAGATGAGTATGTACCGATCCACCTTCCTGCATTTGCAAAGTAAATAGCTGCTTCATAAGATATACCTTATTAGAAGCCGAGGGCTTTTCGTATAAATTCGCCAAGGACTTTATCAACTCCTCCGTTGTCTTGCACTGTGATAAGCTGGAAATCACAGATGATGCAAGGCTCAACCTTATGGAACCGAGAGCCTTCCGATCAAGAACGTTCCATTCTTCATCCTTCATATCTGTGGGCTTGCATGCAACCCCACCCAACAGTAAGTACAAATCCTTATGATACAGATATTTCTCAATCTGCATCCTCCAATGTTGATAATTCTTGCCGTTAAACTTCTCCATTCGTAGTCTACTTTCTTCTACCATTGCTGAACTCCCACTCAATCAGAAAACCCTGTGAATGACCTGTAATCAAAAAACAATACCATGCTTCCTGCAAACCGTAGCTCTGATACCACTCGTCAAGGGATCTATAGCTCTACCAATTTGAGCACAATTGATTACTTTATTATATGCAATTAAACACGGAATTATACCAGAATGATAAAGTAGCTAGAAACTTGAGACAACAAAGAATTTGAGAGACAATACACACTCTTGTATGAAATACTACTAGAAAAAAATACAATAAGGAAGATGCCACTTCTTCCTCCACCTCAAAGGCTTGCCACACCTCAAGACCTTCTTCCCTCTCTCTCTTGCTCAACACAACAACTCTAAAGCCTGAGTTGTTATCCCTCCTTGAATGCTTCAGCTGATCTCCTTGACCTTACACTTGTAGATCTCCTTGACCTTGCTTGCTTCAATGCTCTTACTTGATCAATTTGATAATTACAATACATGCCTCATGGGTCCTTAAATAGAATCCCATGGTTACAAAAACAGAAATCTAACTACTAAAATTAGACACACAGCTCGCGACTTAAATTAGCCACTTAGCATGCAAACACTCGGTTCAACTAACTAACTGTTCGTGTAACGAATAGTTCTGGACCGCACAGGCGACCGACGCCGATCCCTGCTTGTCTGGTGCTGCCGACGTTGGCCGACTCTCTGCCGTCGCCGGTTTCCTTCTCCACTGTCTGTGACCGATGTCGATCATGCTACCGACGCCGGTTCCTCTGGTTCTTCAGCATCCTTCCTTGTGTCTGCAAACAGTTGAAGCTTTTAGCTCCACACCTTAACAAATTTAATTCACATGGTTGTATAGGTTTTTGTAAGGATAGATGTTATTGGCGTTGACCTGTAATTTTATATAAGCTATGTGTTTGTATGTATTATATTGTATTAGTACATATGATAACATTTTAAAGCCCATAGTTAGGGTGTTATGTATATAAAATACATCAATAATAGTTTATATATATATATATATATATATATATATATATATATATATATATATATATATATATATATATATATATTATATGTTTATGAGTATAATACAAACATATCCACCTTTAATTTATACATAGGGTTATGGACCTTTGGTATTTATACTAAATGCAGTAAAATAGCTCGGTTAATATGGCACTAAGATAGTGATTCAGAATGAATATAATTTATTGTGATAAGGGGATCACTGTTGTTTATAGCGTAGAAAATAGAACATATTGTGTGAATATAACACGGTAATGAGCTATGCATTTATGAATTAATAATGGTATGTGAATCTAGATATGCATAAGCCTAATTAACTAACACCAGTACATAAGAGGGTGCATTTATAATTATAGTTCCTTGGGTGGATTGCAACTATATTCTAGAATTTTGTTTGATACAGTCTTGTGTATGCTTGAATTCAAAGATAGTTTTAATTGGTTTACTATAAAGGCTATGGTGACTTGTATCAACAAAACTTATAGGTACCATAAAAAGAGCAATTTGGGCATTGTTGCATACTTATATGTGAGCCACAATGCGAAGGACCGAGTTGTCTTGAGAATTTAAGTACAAAATTTTATATGCTTTGATAATCAAGATTTTGTAATGCTTACTAAAATGCATGGATTCCTTGACTTAGGTTTATGGTTGTCTATTGATATACCATTTGTGAATTTATATAAGGTACATTTTATGTTGTACATTGTTTCGTATATAAAAAACATATTTGGTTATAGATTTAAGCAACCATATGGAAATGTTATATATAGTGGTATTGGGACATATGCCTAAGTTTAGAGCTAATGAGTGGTTATAGTGAATCTTAAGGTGTTTGAGAAACCAGAAACTATAATCACATGGATACAGTCTCTTAGAGCAGTAATAATTGTTGGATTATGTTCATTTGAGGTATATCTTAATTGTGGGTCATTTAAATCTCTAGAAAAGTTATGACTGATTGTTAGTTATATGTATTAAATATTGAATACTTGAGTGTGATACATATTATGAGTGTGTTAATATGTATAAATGTTTAGTTATATCTAGTATATAATGATGCATCATGATGTGTTTTTAAAAACTTATGATGCTTAAATGTTAGTATAATCTCGTACTTACTTGATTGTTGTTATGTATGTGAGTCGTTTGATTCTTGAAATCATAAGTTTGAGTTATATGTTTTTATGTAGTTGGAAACCTATAATAGTATGGGATATCATAGAGTACCACAGTATAAATGTATGTTATACCCACATGGTTCATACTATAATTGTTATTCCCACACTCATATCTATATTTGATTGATTATATGTATGGGTGACAGATATTATTATGAATAATAGGTTTGTGACAGCTAGAAGGACTTTATGTATGTGTGCATATAGCCTTGAAAATTTAATGAATGCTATGATAGTATATTAGTATATTTTGTGAGAACTATGGTTTGCTTCATTATACCTAGTTGCTTGAATATAAAATGTGTTTTCATATAGTTATGACCAATTTACTATGATTAATTATGGAAAACTAGTAGTTAAGTCTTAACATACTAAACTCTAGTGATATGGGTTATTATAGGGTGTAGTATGTTTGAAAACTAATTATGGTAGTGAAAATATGTAGTTAAATTTGTAATTACTCAAATGGGATAAACTATAGTCATGATTTATGGTATAGGATAAAATATAATATAAGATTCATTGATATGTTTGACAGAATAAATGTATGTTTCGATTACTCCTATGATTAGCATGTTATATGATGTGTTTGCTAGTACGATACAAATTAAATGAATCTTGTGGTTGAATTGTATGTGACCAATTTGCATTGAGAATACAGATTAAAGAGTGAGATGGACTTCACTAGATTACTAGTATCACAATGATAAATGAAGACAGTCTAATCAGGTGGTGTGTATAGATTTGATTGATCTATAGATCCTTATCATTTATTATTTGTAAAACTTTGAGCCAAAGTATGTTTAGTGAGACATTATCATTTCATGAGTATGGTTTATATGTATGTGCAATATCTTGCAATAAATCAAATTTTCTATGATACATTGCATGTTTAATTTAGAAATCATACATTACACAGGTACGTGTTTGTCTTTTTGGATTCCCATGCCATCACTATCTACTCATCTATGAAGGGATGGCTATTTATTGATGGGATTAGTGGGTGGGATCATTGGTTCGTGGTTAGTGTAGAAAAGCACTCAAATGATGCTCTCCCTCCCCACAACAGTACTACTTATTGAGATGACACTTGAGATTGCCACATATACTTGAGTTCAAGAACTATGCTATGGGGGAGCCATGTATCTTATATGTACATTGTAATATATTGTATCGTACTTATCAATGAATATTATCATTAAGAGTTGTAATTACTTATTATTGTACTTTGACAGTGGTGGTTGTAGACTTGTTTAAACTATAGCTGAGTTAATGTGATTACTTTCTATATTTGATTTATGATGTGTACTCCCATAATATTAGAGATCAGTAATATGTGATGTATTATGCTTGTTGTTATTATCACACCTTGAGTATTTCTTATAGTCTCTATATATTTTCATGGTGTAATATATGTTTGGTTTATATGTTTAATTTTTTTTTTAAATCACATATTTCAATGTCTAATTTAGTGGGGTTGTTACACTTAGTATCAGAGTTATATCTCAAACTCTAGGACCTAATGAGTCCATTAGATTTTTTATCTTTTTGTTTACTGGTGTAAACCTAGTGACATCAAGTATTGCACTAGTATTTTGGATTTGTGGTGCCTTAGTGTGGAACCATGTATACAATGATTGGATTTTTGAGACTTGATAGATCTTTTTGTATGGCTTGATGACTTTTGTTAGTATAAGACATTCATGTAATGTGTGTGGAAAACATTGAGTGTGTACCTTTAGGAGAACTTGTACCCTTTTGAGTTGCATAGGGGATTGATTTATCGAGTGTCCCAACGGTGATGGTTGTATGCGAGGTTTGGGTAGGCTAGTATATAACATAGTTCATAAGTTATGAACAAGTGATTTCTACCATAGTTTGATCCCTTAGATCGAACACCTCAAGTATGTTTACATCTTCCCTAGTAATCAAGTCACCTTCATCATTTATGTTTTGTGTTGTGAGTGTTTAATAAACATGAGATGTTTCTCACTTAAATCTATATGCATTAGTTTTGTGTTTTACATACACTAATCCTAGGAGCGAGAAATTTTATAAGACCATTTTTTTTAGTTGGTACCACCTAGTGTGGTGGGAATTTTCTTGTAGTAGAGTGTTGATGTTTTGATTGAGAATTCCTTTGTGATAGGAGTTTGCTTTTGGATTGACACCCTTGAGTTATGTGGTTTAGGAGGAAGTGTCATCTCAATTAGATAACTTGGAGGTGAGTTGTTTTATCTCATTCTCCTTTTACATTATTATAAACTACTACGAGGATTCATACTTTATTGATGTTGAAACTTGTTCTTGAAATGTTGTTTTGACTATATTCCTTGGAATCATGGGATAAATATCTTCTACTTATTGTTGTGATAGAAGTTATAGGATTGAATGGATTGATACATCTCTATGGTTAGTATTTTATTTTTCTCCCAGTTGTGAAAATAGATTGTGAAACTATACTTACAGATTTGGTAAGTCAGTAGTGATTTGTAAGCTTAGAATTGCGGTGTTTTCTTCATACCATGTGAGGGTATGTAAGAGTTTTACTATTAAGATACTAGTTCTCTACTTTTCACTTATGACTCTTTAGTGTCACTATTTTACCTAATCTTATGATTTTAGACTACGTAGAGTGGCAAACCTTGAATTATATAATAAATTTTATATTAGGAATTATTATGTTATTATTCACCCTTGATTAGATTGATGTTATTCTCTTTTATCTTAAAACATGTTATTTGAAAAGTTATTTTATACCTATTGCCTGAAGTGAGTAGGGTATAAGATGTGTGAAACATCTTGTCAATCTAGGGGTTGAGATAAACTTTTAATTGATTTCTTTCTAATCGAGCAAGTGGGGAGATATTATCTCACTTATTTTCTTATAGGTTTGAAGGGATGGTATGATCCTTGGCCCTTGTATGTATGTTTATTTTAACATTATTTTCCCTTCACTATGAATATAACACTATAAGTTAAGCTCAGAAAGATGATACTATATATGTTTGGCTAGTGGCAACTTAAAACAATTACGAAATTGATTGTATGATATTTATCTTGTATGCATGTTGATACATATAGAATTATTTAGCACATATTATTGCTTTATATGATCTATTAGTATGAATTTGTGGTTCATTGAACCTTGTACACATTATGGAGATTGTTAGGTCGTGAAGATACAAGGGAAGAGTGTTGAATTAGGAACGTGATTTCTAAGCTATAAGATGGTATCCTACTTAGCTTCACATTTGTTAGGATTGTGGAGCTAAAAGCTTCACTGATGCAAACAGGAGAGGAGGTTGCTGAAGGTTGCTGAGTTGCAGAAGAAGTTGGGGTCGGTCTGATCAGCCGACGTCGGCGGGATAGCACAGAGAAGCAACCGACGTCGGTCATATATCGGCCGACGTCGGTCACCTCCAGGCGGACAGGACCGGCGTCGGTCGCCTGTGTGGTTCGACTGCGAGCTTTTTACGGGCAGTTAGCTAACGAACCAAGTGTTTGCATGATGAGTGCTAATTTTAGACTCATAGCTGCGGATCTAATTATTGTAATTAGATGTCTAATCATTGTTTGGATGAGATCTATATAATAGACTCATGGTTGTATTGGAAAAGTGTGCTAGGGAGTAAGAGAGCATAATTATAAGCTCCTTCTGTGTGTGAGGTAGAGCTATGGTGCGTTCCTCCTAGTGCCACAGTACCAGGTGTGTTGGTGCTGGATTGGAGAGCCAGCTGGGTTCTTCAAGAGTGTAGGATCTTGGTCACAGTTGCATGGCCTATATAGGAGATCTACATGGTAAGTAAGATCGTTGATCTGCAGGTGTATGTGTGTGCAAGGTCGAGGTTCACAGGTGAATAGAACCATTGTCTGATTTGCAGGTGTGCAAGGTCATACAGACAGCAACACAACAGGGAGCAGTATCAGGCAGGATCTACTTGGAGTACAGGTGTGTACTCGGATAGAGCAAGAGGAAGGCAAGGGAGTTCCTTCCATAAGTATGGTCTGTTGAATTGCAGGTTGTTGCAGATTCATGGGAGATCTACTTGAAGTACCTTGAGTACTTGTGGAACACGTGGAGTGTTTGTGGAGTGCGTGGAGCACTTGTGGTGTGCGTGGAGCACGGGAGGTGAACACCAACTCTGTATTTGAGTTGGGTGTTGGGACCTGTGAGAGGGAGAGCTTTGGGGAGAAGAATTACTGTTCACTTGAGGTGTGGGAAACCTCTGTAAGGTGGTGGAGAAGAAGTGGCATCTTCTTTATTGTATTCTTTTCTGTATAAAGTGTTAATACAAGTTGTGTATTGTCTCTCATATCATGTGTTATTCTGAATTCTAGTTACTTGGTGAATCTGGTTAATTTCCGCATATTAAGTTGCTTGGTTTGGTAATCAAATTGTGTGCTTCCGGTTTATCCACCCATCCTCCCAACAACATTGACTCGATTGTTATTGAATTAGATCTGATAGATGGACTTATTGAATCCATGATTTGACAGGCAAAACTTGTCAAATTTAGTCGTATGACCATATGCATGTATACGGTGGAATGTTTATTCCATAATTTTGTATACATTGAAAATGTAGTATTTCTAATTCATATTCATCATTATACTTGTTATGAGATATATAGAGTAGTGACAATATTGACATGGTATATTTATCAGGAGCTACTTAGAGTAGTGATAGTATTAACTTATACACATTATTCTTGTCAGGTTTCTTAATTACTTTCTCCAGAATGAGAAAAACACTAAGTTAGAGAGATGTGCATAGGGGATGGAAGATTTTTTAGAACTCTCTCTGATCATTTGTTTTGGATTTTATGATGATCTTATGCGCTCTTAAGAAGTTAGTGAAACTTACATTGAGATATGTGGGACCCTTCGAGGTAACAGAAGTGGTCAGTCCTATAGTATATAAGCTTGTCTTTATAATTTTAGACCTCGAGGTGGTCATTATAGAACCAATCAGAGTAAGTATTATTCATAAACTATGTTTGCTTAATAAGGAGATGTCATAGAGCAACGTCTTATGGGACTAATACTTTGAAAATAGTGCAACTTGAAAAAACTACGATGAGTTCTATAGGTAATTTCCCATTCATTTGCTTAACTTGATATTGTATATAATGTCATTGCTTTGCTAAATAATGTTTTTGATACAGAACTTATGTTTGAATAAAAGTCATTGGGGAAGATGACTAGTTTTAGAAGGGAAAGATGTTACATCCCGATTCCTCGTTAGACAAATTTAGTAGATTATTCATAGATATATGTAGCTAAAAAGTTTAGATTTGGTTATATTTTTTACTAAGCTTGAGATTTATGTTTTTATGAGATAATTAGAATATTGCTTAGATACGTGATGGTACATGATTGTTTTAATATGAGTTAATTATAATATACATGTTTATATTTTGAGCATATTAATATGTTGTTTAAGTTATATTTTATGTTATATATTTATCATGTGGTATGATCTAATTACTTGCATGTTGTGAGGTGGACGTAGGAGAACTCATCCCTCAGAGCATGCAAAGGGAGATTATCATCAGAGAGGGTGACGTAGATTGAGATGTCAGAGGATGAAAAAGAAACTAATTGGTACCCTGCACACACCACAGATAATTAACACATGATAAAATGCTTAATAAATGGTTAGCATTATGTTATTTGCAATAGATAATTATTGCTCATGATTCAAGATTTGCTTAATTAGACTAAATTTGGGTTATTAGTCTATAAATTATTTTTTAAACCATTTTGGCATGTTAATTTAATTAGTAATGTGTGTGTGTGTGTGTGTGTGTGTGTATTATTACTAATAAGCAAATAGGCTCTAGCAATTAAGAATAAAAGTGGTGAAAGGGAAATAGATAAAAGTATTGAATAAATAATAATAAAAACAAAAACTGAAATAGAAAGTTCTTAATCTAGTAAAAGGAAAAGTAAAGATTTAATTTATAAATAATTACAAAAAAAATCTTAAAGCAAAAAGGGTTAAAACAAAAGGAAGTGTCATATTTACGATTAAAAAAAAGAATAAAAGGAAAAAATGGCACAATAGGTAGAGAGAGGAAAAACTAAACAAAGAAAAAAAAGAAGGAAAAGACACAAAAGAAAAGGGAAGCAGAGAAAAGAGACAAGCCAGGCATCTTGAAAAGTAGGCAATGTAATTAAATTCGTTAAATTCATAAAATATATTGATTATTACATATAAAACTTTCCATATGTTTAAATTAAAGAGAGTAAATTTAACTTGTTGCATGTTTGGACTAGAGCGTTCTATATTTATAAGAAAATTATTGTATTTTATTGATGATGTTTACTGTAGTGTATTTTATTGGATAGTATTAGTATCCTGAACCCTGACACAAGTAAAACATCCCTTAATAATATTAAGCAATCTACTCATTATTATTATAGCTCATTAAATTCAACAGTGATGTTACTAAACCAATCTAACATAGTGAAATCATTGAGTTTAGTAATATAAAAATTATTGAGTGCAGTATTAAAAAAATCATTGTGTTAAAAAAAAATCTTGAAATCACTGAGCTCTATCTGCTAAGGTCGTCGGGTGTGATCTTGTGAATTTAGCTTTACAAATTATTAAGTTGTTGCATGAGTAAAAAATAAAATTGCACTAAATCATTGTTTGATGCATGACAAAAAAGAAAAATATTCTAAATTATTTATATGGCTTGTTTAATTAAATCATTAAAATTTTAGTTTTCCTTTATATATAGTGTGCAAACATAATTAAAAGGTGTCACTTATGTTTGCCCAGCTTGTGTTATTATTATATGGTTATTTATGTGATCTAGAGCCCTCCTAACTGTAAATATAGCCATGGCATCATTATTCTTATGGTTGATTGAAAGAGAGTCATTTTTCTAATCTGCAATAACTTAGCATAATAAGTATGTAAGCATTGTTGGTTTTGATCAAATAATGAGAATAGAGTAGTTTTGAGCCATCTATGAAGAAAATATATCGAGTATATTGCATTGTGGTGAATGTTACTGTCATATTACATATCAAGTAAATATTTATTTCCCAGGATACACTTGAAAAGCTGCAACCTTCTTTTCATAGCTATATTTTGTTTGGCATCACTAGAATTATTTATTTGAGCAAGTGTACTTGAGTGGCATAAACCTGTGCCAAATGGGTAATTTTTACTTTCTGCAATGAGGCGTTAAACCTCCCATTAATTGTATTAGTTGAATAACATCGCTTGGGTATGTTGGTTCAACGCTTAATCTAATCCAAATGTCTTATTTTCATATCCTATATAATTTATGACTTTAGAATATAGTGATTTAATTCAGATGGTTTTATAAGTTTTAGTAAGGATAATTGTTATTGACATCGACCGACAATATTATATAAGCTATGTGTTTGTATGTATTATATTATAATATATTAGTACATATGATAACATGTTAAAGCCCATAGTTAGGGTGTTATGTATTTGAAATACATCAATACTAGTATGTCTATCTATTATATGTTTATGATTATAATACAAACATATCCACCTTTAATTTATATGTAGGTTTATGGACCTTTGGTATTTATATTAAATGCAGTAAAATAGCTCGGTTAATATGCCACTAAGCTAGTGATTTGGAATGAATACAATTTATTGTGATAAGGGGATCACTCTTGTATATAGCATAGAAAATAGAACATATTGTGTGAATATAATACGATAATGAGCTACACATTTATGGATTAATAATGGTATGTGAATCTAAATATGCATATGCCTAATTAACTAACATCGATACATAAGAGGGTGCATTTATAATTATAGTTCCTTGGATGGATTGCAACTATATTATAGAATTGTGTTTGATAGAGTCTTGTGGATGAATGAATTCAAAGATAGTTTTAACTGGTTTACTATAACAGCTATGGTGATTTGTATCATCAAAACTTATAATTACCATAAAAAGAGCAATTTGGGCATTTTTGCATACTTATATGTGAGCCACAATGCAAAGGACCGAGTTGTCTTGAGAATTTAAGTACACAATTTTATATGCTTAGATAATCAAGACTTTGTAATGTTTATTAAAATGCATGGAGTCCTTGACTTAGGTTTATGGTTGTCTATTGATATAGTATTTGTATACCATTTGTGTATTTATATAAGGTATATTTTATGTTGTACATTGTTTCAAATATAGAAAACATACTTATTCATGGACTTAAGCAACCATATGGAAATGTTATATATAGTGGTATTGGGACATATGCCTAAGTTTATAGCTAATGAGTGGTTATAGTGAGTCTTAAGGTGTCTGGGAAACTATAAACTATAATCACATAGAGGAGTAATAATTGTTGGATTATGTTCATTCGAGGTATATCTTAATTATGGGTCATTTGACTCTCTAGAAAGGTTATGATTGATTGTTAGTTATATGTATTCAATATTGAATACTTGAGTGTGATGCATATTATGAGTGTGTTAATATGTATAAATATTTAGTTATATCTAGTATTTAATGATACATTATGACGTGTTTTTAAAAAGTTATGATGTTTGAATGTTGGTATAATCCCACACTTGATTGTTATTATGTATGTAAGTCATTTGATTCTTGAAATCGTAAGTTTGGGTTATGTGTTTTATGTAGTTGGGAATCTATGATAGTATGATATATCATAGAGTACTATAGTATAAATGTATGTTATATCCACATGGTTCATACTGTAATTATTATTCCCAAACTCATATCTACATTTGATTGATTATATGTATGCATGCTAGATATTATTATGAATAGTAGGTTTGTGACAGTTAGAAGGACTTTATGTATGTGTGCATACAACCTTAAAAGTTTAACGAATGATATGATAGTATATTAGTATGTTTCATGGGAACTATGGTTTGCTTCATTATACCTAGTTGATTGAATATAAGATGTGTTTCCATGTATTTATGACAATTTTACTATGATTGATTGTGAAAAACTAGTAGTTAAGTCTTAGAATACTGGACTGTGGTAATATGGGTTATCATAGGGTGTAGTATGTTTGAAAACTAATTATGGTAGTAAAAATCTATAGTTAAATGTGTAATTACCAAGATGGTATATACTGTACTAATTATTTCTAGTATGGGATAGAAAAGAATGTAAGATTCATTCATATATTTGACAGAATAAATATATGATTCAGTTAATCCTATGATTAGTATGTTATATGATGTGTTTGCTAATAGGATGAAAATTAAATGAATTTTGTGGTTGAATTGTATTTGACCAATCTACATTGTTGATACGAAGTAAGGAGTGAGATAGATTTCACTAGCTTACCAGTATCACAATGATATATGAAGGTAGTCTAATTAGGTGGTGTGTATGGATTTGATTGATCTATAGATCACTGCCATTTATTATTTGTAAATCTTTGGGAAAAGTATGTTTAGTGAGACATTATCATTTCATGAGTATGGTTTACATGTATGTGTGATATCTTGCAATAGATCAAGTTTTTTATGATACACTGCATGTTTAGTTTAGAAATCATACATCACACGATTACTTGCTTGTCTCTCTGAATTTTCACACCATCACTATCTACTCATCTATGCGGGGAGAGCCATTTCATGATGGGATTAGTGAGGCATATCATTGCTCCATGGTTAGTGTGGAAAAGTTCTCGGATGATGCTCTCCCTCCCCATAACAGTACTACTTACTGAGATGACACTTGAGATTGCCATAGATACTTGAGTTCAGGAACTATGCTCTAGGGGAGCCATGTATCTTATATACATTGTAATATATTGTACTGTACTTATCAATGAATATTGTCATGAAGAGTTATAATTACTTATTATTATACTTTGATAGAGGTGGTTGTAGTCGTGTTTCATTTGTAGCTGAGTTAATGTGATTACTTTTTATATTCACTTTATGACGTGTACTCTCATGATATTAGAGATCAATAATATGTGATGTATTATGCTTGTTGATATTATGACACCTTGATTATTTCTTATGGTCTTTGTATATTCTCATGGTGTAATCTATGTTTGGTTTATGTGTGTGTGTGTGTGTTTTTTTTTAAATCGTATATTTATATGTCTAACCGAGCGGGGTTGTTATAGCTATTAATCCTTTCCGAAATAAATAAAACTAAGGCATGTAACAAAAATTTAAGTTAATAAAATAATAAAGAGTAATTAGATCTAAATTATATTTAAAAAAAAGATTAATAGTATTAATAAATGATTGAACAAGTAATATAAATGAAAAGTTATAGAAAGAAGACTGAAATGAACACATTTAATATTGATTTTGAAAAATTTGGAATTGGAAAGAGATTTGGAATTGGCACAGACGAAGCTACTAGAACTTGGTTATAATCTATTGTTGGATCATAACTGGGAGACCAACATTTGTGTTTAAGCTAATCGATAAAGGGTTAATTTGGTCTGTCGATAGTGCCCTATATGACTGATTGTGTCTTGTGATATTTTCTAGGCTATGTAACTCATAGGGTTGTTTCATAAACTCAAAATATTCCATATTTAATTATATGATTTAACCCACATAACTCTCTGATTTGTTTATCCTTTTAACTTGACACAATCCTCAATAAATGTATGCATAAAATAGTGTGTGTAAGTTAGTTGGCCTATGTAATGTCTTGAGGAGTTGTAATTACATATTCCACGTGCTTGGAATCAAAATTCTATGTATTTATAGTTCTTGTGATTGAATCCCAACCCAACAAGATAAATGACTTCTTCTCCTCTCCTTACATAATCAAATGAACTATATGCTTTGCTACAACCCTCTGCTGACATAATATGTGGTGGTTTCAAGACTTGAAATGATGGTGATGTAATGTAGGCTCTATGTGAAGACTCCTTGGCTAAGTGTGCAGACTCTTTTTTTAAATGTGTAAAACTCTCGATATGGCTTGATAATTATGTGTTAGACAAGTGGCTCATAAGATATCTCGATGTAATTTCCAAGTAAGAAATTACTAAGGATAAATTATTATATATAAGGATCCCTAAGACATTTCAAACATAAATCGACCCTGGAGAATAGTGATAAGCAAAAGTTAGGGTATAGGGAATCAATCCAAGGCATTGTTAAGCACAGGATTATATTAAGAGGGGGGTGAATTAGTATAAGATAATATTTTAATCTTTTAAATTTTATCAACCACAACAACCATAAACATTCAAGATCTAGTAATTAATAACACAAGAGAACATAGGATTTATGTGGAAACCCTTTTAGGAGAAAACCATAGCAAAATATTAATTTTACATTTATATATAACTCTTTTATAATGTTTATAAGCACCAACCTACTTGAGACACCAATCCCCAAACCAAGCACCAACTCAGTCAACTTATGAGCACCCACCCACTAGAGACATCGATCCCCTTCACCAAGCACTGACCTGACCAATTTATGAGCTCTGACGCACAGGAGCACTAACCCCTAGACAATGAGGCACTGAACCCAAGCCAAATCGATTCCACCATCTGTGATTGCTTCTTCAATTGAATGATGGCTTTACTTATCTTACACTTTCTCTCTCACTAACTTTATTATATACTTTTTGCTCTCTTCTCTTTCACAATTCTCATATGATATTCTTCATTAAAATAAATCTACCCTTCACACTTTTTTTCTTAAGAGATATTTTATTTCATTTTCGACTCTTCTCTTCTTCGCTCAAATGATATGCATAAATAAAATTCTACTCTTCCTCTCTTCGTTATCTCTCACACTTATATGGTCTTCAATCAAATCTAAAATGCTTATAATACTTCCACATCTCTTCTCCCTTATATAGCCTTTAAAAAATTCTCATAAAGGAGGCATCCCATCTAAGAGACACCTCTTCACCAAGATATGTGACCATTGATATTTTTGCCAACATTTTCATTGATATTTTTGTCAACATTTCCATTCAGTTCCAATAACAATTATGTTTGACACTCCCATTCACTTCTGGTAATAATTCCATTTGACATTTCTGTTCATATTCATTATAATTCCTTTGACATCAATGACAATTATTCCAATAGGCATAACAGACCCATAAAAGGATAAGGGATATAATTAACAAACCATCAATTTTGACCCATAAAGAATGAGGGTCATAATAAAAAAACTATTGATTTTAACCAGAACATAATCAACAAACCATTGATTTTGACCCCTAGAGAAAATAAGCTCAGAACAAATATAATCAAGTTGAATCGAGAATGATGAAATGAGATCATATTATTGATAATTGACAAATCTAAGGTATTTAAGGAATTTTAGATGAATCAAGGCCAATGAGACTCTAACATGGATGGAAAATGACCAAAAATAGTTGAATGTAGACAAGTGGACCAAGTGTGGAAATGCATGGCAAATGCACAATTGTGAAAGGGTCTCACACCAAAATTAGGTGTTTACACAATACCCCACTTTTATGTGGGTGTGAATGCATGTGTGTATCAAAGTAAAACATAATTGAAGCACATACCTACACTTATCTATGCATACACTTAAATCTAGTCATATGTACTTGAAAATGTTAATTCTTGACACATCTTAAATCATTTGACTTACACCCAAATACATGACTCTTGTTCACCATTCCTCTAGCCATTTGCTTATATGCCAGATTGACCCTCTATTCAATACCACTACTATACATGACTTTTCATGTTAATGCACAAACCTATATTACATCACTCTCATAATACCTTCAACTTAAATCAATTTTACCCAATCTTTAGGGACATGTTCACATGATGTAAACAAGTCCATAGCAATGTACCTATCTATCTAGAGTGGCCTCATCTCCATGCAAAATAATGACTAGTTTCAAAATTTAGAATATTCATTTGGGTCTTTTGACATGTTTTGTAAGGTTGGCTAAATGAAACTATCAAAAGATTACACTATAAATACACATCGATGGTCATTAATTATTCCTTGTCTGGCACTATCTATTGAGCACTTATACACTATTGCACATTGAGAAAATCTACCCTATTATTTCCAAATTCAAGGTCATTTATAATGAGCAGTCATATGCCATGTCTAAAACATCTTAAACCAATTCAAGAGTTATCATTATCAAGCATCAAAGTCATATATCTAGTTGCTTACATATTAGTCAAGGAACATAATTGCATGATCACTATAGGTGGGAGAACTAAATGAGGCTTGATTTCATCCTTGGAGTATCTAGATACATAGGCAATGATCAATCTTTAAGGAGGTGATTGGGGTTAGCTCAGCCCATTGCACTTCCCCTTCTTTTTTACAAGTCATAAGATCTCATAAATACCCCTAGGGTTCCCAAATCAAAAATGAGGAAAATATAGATATCTATGTGTCACAAATAGAATCACATCATCTCAACTTGATCAACAAATATAGGTGTAGAAGGCAGAACAATCACTATTTTATCACAATCAACATGGACAAGTCTGTAGTTGAAGGACACCACTGGTCTACAATGTTGTCCATAGAGTGTGGTCCTACCCAAGAATATTGACATATTATGCCTTTGACATTGCACCATCATAGTATTTTTTTCTCTATTTTTCATTATCAGACATTAGTCACAGTCAACTTAGATAAGTCTATAGTTAATAGACACAACTAACTTGCATTATTGTCCTAGTGGAGCAAACCTATACAAAAGCATCTTGATATTTTGATCTTGATTTTGAGTAGACCTAATCCTATCTTTTGTTAATTTTCATTGTTTGATCTTAGTTATAGTCAACCAAGAACCTATATTCGATCTAAGTTAATTTCTTTCTAGTATTTTCAAAATATCATGTTTCCATATTTAGCAAGTTATAATCAAAATTGCTAATAATTGTATATCTTTAACATTATAATATTTCAAAGTTTTATACCTATTAAATAAAGATTTAATTGTTTATTCAAAAATAGGGTAAAACCTATTATTGAACTTGTACAATTTTATTAGAGCATTGTTTTCTTTTTGTTTTTTGTTTTAGGGTTTTAGTTGAATTCATGATTCTTGTACTCTAAAGAGAAATCTAACCATCCTTAACTAGAATTAATTGAGCATTATTCTATGATTTCTCTTTGATCTATGGGTTTTAAATTGAATTCCTAATTTACATGCACAATAATATTTACTTTTGTTGGCTTTCAATTTATTTATTATTCTTGTTTTCTAGAACTTTATTTTAGTAGTTGTAAAACTCATAGGAGTTGTCATTATGATAAAATTAGTCTTCAATTTTATCTAATCTATGATATGAGGGGTAATTCTACAATACTCAAACCATTAGACAATATTATATATAGATTTTAGTTTCTACGTATCTCATGGTATATCATAAATATATAGGTTTTTACTCTTCAAACATAGGAAGCCTTTTGACCATTTATCTTTGTAGTGCACCAATAAATAGTTAGCATAGGAAAATTACTCTCAACATACCTTAGACATAGGATAATGTAGCCATGGAATGATGGAATCCTCTGTAGTTAGTTCCCATCTAGGCCTTGTTCACTATTTACGGTTGGAATCAGTATATATAAGAACCTACAAATCAAACACAGCTTGTTTAGTCACACCTATTAATATTGTCACTTATTTGTTAACAATAAGTTTTGTGATTATCGCGTTTATGATATCTTGGGTTAACAAATGCAAAATAGATATTAAAACTACTAAATTAAACAATGTACAATCTCAAATACAAGCACCATTAAGATAAGAATTTGTAAAATCCAATATGACTTGGGAACAAGAGCAATTGTATATTTTAAATCTTACAAGACATATCACACACCTATTAATGGATTTGTCAAGACCAGTGAAAATGATAAAGCTGATATAGAGCAAGTGGATGAAGTTAATGACAAATGATTTACTAAATATCTTAAATCCAACCCAAATAAGATTGACACATTACTATATATAACAAGAGATGAACAAAGTAAATCAACACGAGCTTATACTCCTACTTCAAAAAAATTAACTTATACTATCGTTTATATTCCTATATCAACACATCCAATTGTATATGTGACATCATCCCTAGGCATGGAGGCATCGCAAGGTTTACGACATATTCATATGCATATTTATACATAAGCATCATATAAACCTCATTTAATTATTATGCATGGTCCACCCCCAACCTCACCTAAGGCATGCTCTTTTGAATAAATTATTACAAACTACATGTTATGACTTAAATACTATGCTTCATGATGGTTTTATGATCTTCTACTTCAATTATTTAAACCATTCAACCCTTTGGTATTTCAATTTCTAACATACTTATATATTGACATTGGTGGAAAACTATCTTATGCGTAAAATGATAAACTCAAGCAAAGGTCTAATGAGCCAATCAGTGAATATGTTATTCGGTACAGGACTATGATAGCTAAGATGACCAATTCTATGATAGATAATGAATTATAATATATCTTCACACAAAGTTTTATAGCATCACTTCATGAGTCTATCATGTTCAAAAAATTCAAGTTTTTTTATGAGTTATGCCATACATTCAAAGAATAAGAAGTTAAGATTATAGCTTTGAAAAAACTTAAGTATGCACCAAATTTTCCATCTACTTCAAATACTATGTTTCAAAACAACCCAAGCTACAAGGTAAAACCTAATGAAAGCAATAGTGAAGCAAAAGTAATAGTCAATGCAATTTCACAACCAACAAATAAGATTCAATTGATGACAACATCAAGGAGGCAATTTTTAAGGTTGCCACAACCTCCTCATGCCTTATTAAAAAAACTACTTTATTGAAATATCACCTCTCTCCCTCCATAATTAGATGTTGATATGACTAAGCCTTGACATAAATTATTCAATAGTAACACATATTGTGACTACCAAAGATGTATTGGGCATTCTATATATAAGTGTTATAGGCTAAGACATAAGATACAAAATCTTATTGATGACAATACTATTGAGCTAAGCATGCCCACAGATGAGGCTCGACAACAAAAATACGACTATGAAATTTTGAAAATCTTAAGTATTCCATTTTCATACCATGGCACAATAGAAAATATAGATAATACAAAAGTATGTCATGCATACAATGTGAATTATTATCCATCGACATACGGGAATCCAATAGATCGTATCATTGGTACATTTATAGACAAATCAACATCATATTGATGATAGTGAAAATTTTAATGAAATTACTTAGATGTTCACACAATAGAATATTATATCACATAAATAAGAGTAGAATATGTAGATCCACAACAATAATTTAAATAAGAGAAAAATGCTTGATAAATATAGCTGAGCCACTTCGAGGAGGCAACCTCCACAATAATGCAATAAGAGCATAATTCATAAAATGATCCTAAAATATTAACCACTACCTCCTATATACACTCTATTTATCCATGGTTATTCCATAAACTAACCTTATTAAGAACATAAAGAGATACAAAAAATAATATAAGAGGTATGTAAGCCACTAGTTGGCCACACATATAATTAAACATGTCATAGGTTAGGGGTGTAACATCCCCCTTCCATTCATAACAACATTGTCCACAACATTGAATCAAACTAGGATGTTGTTACAAGAATGATTCATCCTCCCATGTTGCATCTCTAGAATGCAGATTCTTATATTTGATCAAATACTCCTTAATCATTATGGTTCATAGTTATTCAGTTTACATGTGAAGGATCTTTTTAGGATCCAAAATGACTTGTACTTATTCATCTAATTAAAGTAACTTGGTACAAGCAGAAACTCTATGTCCAATTAACTTCTTTAAGTAAGAGACATGTAATACCAGATGTATGCAAGTGGATAGGGGAAATTCTAGCTTGTAAGCCACACTACCAATTTTTTACAAGCTATGATAAGAGCCATAATACTTAGGGGACAACTTGTTATCCTTTTTATGTTGGTTCAAAGACATCTACTTATATGGCTGCAAATACATAAAAACCCAATCATCTATGTCAAAATACCATTCACTACAGTGTTGATTTGTTTGTTTCTTCATTTTATTCTATGCCACTACTAAATTCTCTCACAAACTAGCAAGTATATCCTATTGATGGTGAATGTGTTCCTCAATAGCTCAAACCTTGGGATGCACCTTCAAGGCTAATGTGATGGATGGGGGGTGATACCCATACAATGCCATAAAGGGAGACATTTTAGAAGAAGTGTGAAAATAAGTGTCATACCACCATTCGACAAGTGGCAACCATTAAACCCATTTATCATGTTTATCAAAATTAAAACAATGAAGATACCCTTTTAGACATTTGTTGACTACCTTTATTTATCCATCAGATTGAGGATGATAGAATGAGCTATGAGCCAATTGGGTGCCCAAACATGAAAATAATTCAATCCAAAAATTATCAATAAATATGGGATCTTAGTCACTTACAATGATATTTGGAGTACCATGTAATTTATAAATTGTATTGAGAAAAGCGTAAGCTATTATACTAGTGACAAATGGTTGTGATAAGGAACAAAAAAGAGTATACTTGGTGAGTCAATTCATAATTACCGTGATAACATTTTTACCCATAGATCGTAGTAACCCGATAATAAAATTTATGAAAACCTCCTCCCACCTCTGATTATGGATGGATAAATGTTGCAAAAGACCTAGGGTCTTAATGGTTTCACCTTTGTTCTCTTGACATACCATACATTCAACCACATATTTTTGGCATCTCCTTGGAGTCTTTCCCAAGAGAATTATGCTTGATTTTATGATATATGTTTAAAAATATTGAATGACCTCTTAATGGAGATACATGAAGTTCGTAAAAGATTTTATATTCAACAAGAGAATGCTTACATAGGTATAATCAATGTTTATACCATAATGTGCTCCCCTTCCATGCAAATTTTTTAAACCCACCAGAACCAAGCTGAAGATTCTGAATCAAATCCTGGGTATCCCTACCTTTGTCACATTCTGCTCTTACTTCTTCTAGCCAATCTACCTACCAAATGATCTTTGTGCATAACAATACCTCATCTGATTCATCTCTTTTACATAGTGCATTTTCCACCGCATTCTATTTTTCTTTTTCATATACTATTTCAAAACCATATCTTAATATTTTAGTCACCCATTTTTGTTGTTCTTCTAATGACAATCATTGTTCCAAAAATTTTAAGGCTATTATGAGTAGTCTTTACCTGAAAGTGTCAACCCAATAGATAAGGTCTCCATTGCTTGACTGCATGTAAAATAACCATCATATCTTTCTCATATATTAGCTTGAGCCAATTTTTCCACTTCAGTTAATGACTCTCAAATTCAAGTGGTTTACCTTCTTACATGAGTACATCCCCCATGTTGTACCCTAATGCATCACATTCAACAATAAAAGTTTCAGAAAAATAGGGGTAGCCAAAACTAGAGTGGTGTACATAACCATTTTTAGTTGTTCGAATGCTTTGGTAGTTGTTTTAGTCCACTAGAAGGAGTCTTCTTTAACAAAGATGTGAGTGGGGATATAATACTACCATAATTTTTGACAAGCATACGATTGGAACATGTTAGCCCCAAAAATATATGAAGGTTCTTGAGGGTCCTAGGCACTTGCCACTTCATCATCACTTGGATCATTTTAGGATCAACTTTAATGCCTTTATGTGATGTTATATGACCTAAGTAATCCACCTTTTTTATGCCAAAAACATATTTGGAAGGTTTGGCATAAATTTGATGTTGTTTAAGAACCAAAAGTACTTGATTCACATGCTTCAAATGGTCTTCCCAAATTTTATTGTAAATGAGGATGTCATCAAAAAACACTAACACAAACTTTCTCAAAAATGGCATAAAAACATTATTAATCAAACTTTGAAATGTATATGGTGCATTTTTTAGACCATAAGGCATGAACATCAACTCATAATGGCCTTCATGAGTTTAGAAAGTTGTTTTAGGTATGTCCTCTTTGTAGATTCGAATTTGATGATACACAAAGTGAAGATCTAATTTGGTAAAATAAACAACACCATGCAATTCATCTAGCAAATCATCAATTACAGGATATGAAACTTATCTTTGATGGTGTACTTGTTGAGTTCTTTATAGTCTAGACACATCCTCCAAGTGTCATCTTTATTATTCCCCATGAATATCAGGGAGGAATATTCACTTTGGTTGTGTCTGATAATTCATGCCGCCAACATCTCTTATACCATATTTTCAATTTCACTCTTATGCATATAGGGATACCTATAGGGTTTGATTTTGGGTGGTGTAATACCTGAAATTAGTCTAATGGCATGATCATGTACTATGCTTGGTGGAAGTCCTTTCGGCATGACACCAAAAATAACAGCATGGTCATCCAACACTAGTTGTAAATATGGATGGGTAGACTCCTTGGTTGGATGAAATTCTATTGAAAATTATTGCACAAAAATCCTCCAGCACCTTTTGTGAGCATCTTCATCATCTAATGATAACTAACCTATTATGGATATTTAGCCTATAAACCATGCAATTCAAATGTCTTGCCTTCTAAATGAAAGCACATGAACACTTTCTAGAAATTCATCTCAATTTTGCCTAAAGTGGTGAGCAATTGCACTCCCAAAACAATGTTAGCCCCACCCATGGGAATAACAAACATAAGAGAATATAATAGGCAGTCTTCTATAGCAAGCTTAATACTATGACATTTATCAAAATAGTTTATTATACCACCATCAGTAATCATGACTTAAAATTATGGAGTTGGGTACATGAAACAATTCAAACAAGTAGCCAACTTACCGTTGATGAAGATGTGTGTACTCCTAGAATCAATCAACATAGTCACCTTTTGTTTATTGAAGAAACCTATGACCTTAAGAGTTTGAGGAGTGCTAATACTTAAAAGTGCATGACAAGAAATAATAGGTTGAAAATCTTCAGATTTATCTTTGGGTTCTTCTAGACTTGCACCTAAGGACTCATCATCTTATTCATCCTCACTAGTGCCTTTAATGTAAAACAACTTATTTTCAAGACACCTATGTCTTTTGATTCATTTGCTATCATATCCACAACATAACCCTTTTACAATCTTATCTTCAATTTATTAAGGGGTCAATCTTGTAGGTTGAGAAAATGACAAGGTTGGGAAATTGTGTTCGTGGACATTAGTAAAAAGTCTTTGTTGGACCTTTTATTTTTCCTCTACCATGTGTAAAATTGGTATGGTTACAAATACTAAATTGGTAATAAACATGTGAGCCTCCATTTGGATGTTATCTTTGAGGCCACCCAATAATAGGTTAGTCAAATTTGTATAAGTGATGTTGTCCACACGTAAGGAGAGATTCTAGAACTGATGAATATAATCCTTCACAATCCTTGTTTGACATGGTTTAGCTGGAAAATTGAAGTAATTTTTTGAGACATTGTTGTGATAGTGGAGGTGTAGATCCTCAAAAAATATTAAACAAGAAACCTGAAGGCCCTTCTATTTATTTTAAGTAAACAATCATTTATACCAAATAAATTGCTTAGGTTCCAGATATAGAGAGGCCACGACCACCTTTTTCACACATAGAGTCTAATGTAGATCAAATAAATATTTGATTTGATTGATCCAAATGAGTGGATCCTTACCATCAAACTTGCATAAGCCTAATTTTGGTAATAAATACTTCAAACCAGGATTGGAGGTGTGATTGTTTGAATGGGGAGAATTGAACCAGCATAGTAGAAGATTATTTTGTAAACATTGAGCTATAAGATTGGATAATTACCTAGATACAAGTGTCAATTGATCCTTAAAAACATTAAAGTTCCCTTTTACCCCAAAGATGTCTTTTTTGATCACATCAAGATCATATTTCAACATGATAATTTGTAAATCTAATTGAAGTTGGTGAACCACCTCATAAACAAATGGATCAAAATTGTTGGTCTCCATTTTGTCTTTGTGAGGAGTTTTTGAAGTTTATTTCCATTTACCATATCCATGAGTGTTATAACCATCCATGCATGAACGCTAGGATTGAGGGTTTTAGCCCCTAAAAAAGTGTATTAGTAGATTATATGTTGTGACCTTCTCATTGAGACACATCTAATGACTGCTAATTTGCAAAAGGGATAAAATAATTCTACCCAAAATGTGTATCAACATATTATACCATTTAGATCATCTTGTTGAGACAAATCTAATGTCTACTAATTTGCACAAGGTTGAAAATTTTTCTATACCTTTTTTTACTATTTTTTTCAAAACAACACTTCAAACAATACTACATTGATAGAAAAATTAAATTCTTCCCTACTCAGAAGTTATGTTTTTTCGATCCTTCTACTTGTAGTAGATCCATAACACCAAATCTGAAAAAAAAACACCATAAGTTTTTTTCCAAATCAAATCTCTTATACCACTCGCAATGAAATTACTTAGATGTTCACACAATAAATTATTATATCACAAAAAATAAGAGCATAATATGTAGAATCACAATAATAATTGATAGAAGAGTAGAATGCTTGATAAATATAGCTGAACCACGTCAAGGAGGAAACTTCCACAACAATGCAATAAGAGAAAAATTCATAATATGGTCCTCAAATATTAACCACTATCTCTTATATATACTCTACTTATCCATGATTATTTCATAGGCCAACCTTACTAAGAACATAGAGAGATGTGATAAGATAATATAAGTGGTATGTAAGCCACAAGTCGACCACACATCCCTAGACACACCATAGGTTAAGAGGATATAAAAATAGTTGTTGATGATTCAGACAAACATGCATGCTTTGTTTGATCTTATATTAACAAACAACATGTACATAATGTCATGATCAATGGTGGGTTAAATAAAAATGCAAGTACAATGATACTTCTTAGAAATCTTGGATATAAAGAGCAAGACTTAAAAACTACATCACTATTATTCAAAACATTTGATGGACATATATAGAGTATTCTTGGGCATATATTGCTACCTCTTTAGGTTGGTTCATCAACAATGACTACTCCATTTATAGTCTTACCAAGTGTAGACACTATTTATGAATTATGTAGCACCTCAATCTTGTACACTTGGAAAATACATATCATAGATGTACCTTTAGATTCTAGACCTTTCCCACTATCAAAAGGCTCGCATACACTATCTCTTTATAACTCATTATTAATTTCTTAGTCTGACCAATGATATTCTGAGGATTCAAGCCTTCTATCTTGCCCAGAATGTTATAAACCTACTTATCTTTCATCTTTACAAGTTTTGGACCTATACCTACTTTTTTGCTTCTTGGACACTTACATTTCAATCAGATGCCTACATCAATGCAAGTGTCCTATCTCAATGTATGTGTCCAGTGCCCTAGAGTCATCCAATTTGCAAATGAAACATATTCCTATGGTCAACCTAAGTGCTTTAGTGTGAGATATTTTCTAAAGGGATTGGTATAAATATAAGATCAACCCTCACTCATTCCTCACCTAGAAAAGACCTAGAGAGACCAAGGTAACTTACCAAAAGCATTTATCAAGCACTCAAATAAGCAAAACTTCCCTATTTTCTCATATTTCCATATGAGTCATAGGGATAACACATTTATAGGTCTGAAGTACTGAAGGAGTATCCTAAGAACTATATTTGCCAAGTTATAAAATAGGTCACTAGTTTACTTGCTTATCACACATTACATGATTCACACACAAGCCAACATGCAAGGGAGAACTTCATAAATCTAAAGCCCTCTTTATAGTATTGGCTATGTAGGTAATGCTCATTAATAGAGGGGTATTCAAGGTAGTTTGACACTATGTGGCCACTAATCCATTTTTTTCAAAGCCAATATGAAGATGAAGAACTAGGGTTTTGTTATTTGACAAAGAACGATAATCCATGACCTAGATCTGAATGCACTAGAGTGAAGGTGATGCAAGACCTAGAAGATCCATGTGGTTACATCCAGTTTCAATAAGTATTTTATATTGGACACCTACATCCAATTTATAGAATCAAGTAATTGTTCCAAAATCTAGATCTGGTCCACTTTCTACTTGTTTCAGATCTAGATCTGTATTAACATCAGAACCAACTAAGTATATTTATTTCATTATTATTACAATATCTAGCATAGTTATACTTTCCATTTTCAACATAACTCAGCATAATAAATTTAATATATGTTTGTCTATATTTCACAAATAATTGGCCTACTTTAGAGATAGTGTACCATATCTATATTTCAAATTAAACATTTAGTGAACTGGATTCATATGAATGCAAATTTTTATGATTCCTAGTAGTTTCACTCAGTTAGGGTTTCAAATTGATGTTCTTTTTTATTTCTTGCTTATATTATTTTGCATGTAGCCTAGGCATATCCCTAGATTGGGAGGTGTGCCTATTGAACACATTGAGCTTCCCCTCCTACCACCTAAGATGTCTAAAACCAATGATGAATCTCCTCCTATGAATCATGATGATACCGATCTTGAGAATGAAAAACATATTGATGAGATTATCATAGAAAAATATTTTGATAATGTTAACCATGAGTCTAATGAAACCAATGAATGCGAGCAAATATACCATGAACAAGTGCAAGCAATTGCATTTTTTTGTGAGTGTATTCATCAAAACCTTGAAAATATTGATGAAATCATAATAACCATATTAGAAACTAAAAAAGATAAAAATACGGATGAACAAACAAGTCCATCTATTGATCATGCTATTCGAGCTATGGGTCATCCCAATAAATCAACAACCCTCCCCTTGAGCACATTACTAATTCATACTTATAATGGGGGCACAAGATATGTATTCCAACCTTTGTTTCTCAAAACTATTATTTCCACATCTTACATGGGAAACCAAAATGCTTCAACTCAAATACCAGTTTCAATGCCTATATCTACCCAACATATGAGTACACCTCCTTTGGTGACTTCTCAAATGTCCAACAGAAAACACCTAGAGGTACAAGCTCTTGTCCAAACTATAAAACTTTTGCAAACTAAGGTTACAAATCTTTAATAAAATTCTATGAATTATCCTTATGCTATTGATTCACAAGAGGTGTTGTATAATCCTATGACACTAGAGATATCTTTGTACCCCTTACCAACTAGTTTTGTTGCACTTAATTTCACATTTTATGATGGTAAGGGTGATCCTGAACAACATATTCAATCTTTTTTTATGCAATATGCCTTTATTATGCCTCCAATGATGAACTTTTGACCAAATTATTTCCAAGGATCTTAAAATACTATGCTTTACAATGGTTCTATGATTTACCAACTCAATCAGTAAACACCTTCAAATCCCATGTGGGTCAATTTTTGGCACACTTCTCTATTAAAATTATCGAAAAGGTTTCATATGCCCAAATTGAAAAGATCAAGCAAGGAACCAATGAATATATTAATGAGTATGTCTTGATATATAAGACAATATTGGCTAAAATGACTAATCCTATGATCGATAAATAACTTCAAGATATTTTTAAACAAAGTTTGTTTGCTCCTTTACATGAGTCCATTGTATTCAAAAAGTTCAAATGTTTCGATGACTTATGCCATATATCCTAAAATGAAACTTATCTCATTGAATAAACTTAAATATGTAGCAAATACACCTACATCTACATCCAATACCAAGTTTTATATCAAACCAAGTTATAAGGGTAGACCTCTTGAGCCTAATAAATAAACATCCACAACGATTAATGTGGTGTCACAACAACTTAATCTGCTTGTTTTTTTCCATACACCACTGAGATAATTTACACACTTACTTGAGTCTCCTACTTCATTACTTTTGTGGCTTGTAGAGTGTCATCTAATATCTCTCCCTCATCCTATAAAAGTTGATATAAGTAGACCTATACCTAAATGGTATGATGTGAATGCTTATTATGAATATCACTAAGACCCTAGGCATTCTATGAACAAATGTTTCACCTTTAAGCATAAGATCTAGGACCTCATTGATGACCAAAATATTACATTTGATGATCCTCCAAAGGAATCATGTTCACAATCTAGTAACCATCAAAAACAAAAAAATTTAACAATCCTTTACAATATCTTTCAAAAAATGATCCTAAAATGTAGATGGCATATAATGCTCACCCTCTTCCATCTCATCATGAGCACCCATTGGATGGGATTTTTGGTATCTATACATGGCATGCACCTCCTATGGTTTAGAAACTCTCCATTACTTTTGATGATAGTGAGATTAGGGATTATGACTAAAATATTCATTCTTTATTCATTCGAGCATACCTTAATCACCAGCCTATACATAGCGTTATGATTGATAATGGTGAAAGTGAACTAAACATTAATTATGCATTTGGGTAATACAAACCATGATTGACATTCTTTGACGAGATCAGTTAGAATATTTGATGGACTTCAAAACATGTTCTTAGTGAGATTGATTTAACTTTACAGGTGGGTCCCACCCATGTGGTTACTACCTTCTCAATTATACATTTCATAGTTGTCTTTAATATGTTATTAGAATGACCTTGGATACATACACTTTGAGCAGTACCTTTTATAGTGCATGGGTGTGTTAATTACATTAATGCTAATTGGGTAATTATAGTTTCTAGAATTTAATATGAGCATCTTCTTGAGTAAGATAAACTTGTACCTAGGCAATTAATTATCAAATATCCTAAGGTTAATCTTCCATAAAAGGGTAAGCAACAAACAATCCAATTTACTAGGTAGTGAGTACTTGAAATACCAATGCATCAGAGATCCATAATAGATTCTATAAAATCTTCATTTACTACACACTATATTCAGATTTCTAAAACACCTACATGTGTTCATATTATTGTTATTCCAAACAAATTACATATCACTCAACAATGGGTTCCACGAACCCCTACTCCTACTATTTTTTATTCATAACCACAAAGTCTTATTTTACATACATAGAGCATCATAAATACTAAAGTGATAAATAGTGCACCTGTACATGTTCCTCAACAACATCACCAGTTTATTACACAAAGTTCATAGTGGGGAGATATATATGAGTATACTTTGGATGTAATCATAGGATAGTATTTTCCTTTCACATATGCCAAAAATACCTCCAAAAATAAAAAAACTTCAAAAATCCAAAAATTTGTTCAGCATTTACATATCCTGTTGGCTCTTTATCATATATGTTGTTGGTTATATGTTGGTAGATGCATATCAATATTTATTATATACACATATGTTTCACATGTCTTTTGAAGTGTGATCACATGATCTATGCACTTTTGGATGTTGGATTTTCCCTCTACTCATGTCATCATGGTGTTGAGCTATATACACCTTTTTTATCATGATACATCAAGGTCATATCATTCTATGGTCACCTTACATTATCATGTTGGATCTCATATATGTACTTACACATTCCTTTGTCCATGATTATATCTTTCTCATTGTACTTGGTATGCTTTGTACTTAACATTTTTCATAGCACATATATGTAGGGACTATTATTATATGTTTATGTTAGTTGCTTATGCTTTCATGTATGTACTTCCTTGAGTGTATTACCTTGGTATTGTCTTGCTTGTTTGGGCATTTGAATATGATCCATTGTTTGTTGCCCCCATGCCTTTATTTGCCTCTTTGAAATTTGAATATGCCATTGTTAGTTATATGTTGAAAATTGAATATGTCATTTCTTACTCTTGGACATTTGACCAATTCATGTCCTTTCAATTATGTGAAATTTGAACATTCCCCTTATTTGAAGTATCCTTGGACCTTTGTCTCTTGATTTACTTTTTGAGCGCTCTTGTGTGTGTGCTTAGTTATTTGTTGAGCTTGTATTATTACTATATAGACATTGCCATTATCTATATCGTGCATCTTAAGACTTGACGTGATCACATTTGACATGCTTTAATGATATATATGTTGGTTGAATATTTTGTCGATCAGCATACTGATAAACAAAATAGGTCTGATCAGCCAAAGTAGGAAGATTAGTCATCCAAATGTGTAGTTTTACCACATCAGAAGAGGACTGATCTCTCCTCTCATCAAGGGGAGGTTCCCTATATATATATATATATATATATATATATATATATATATATATATATATAAATAGAAAATAATACTCAAGGGTAGGACAAACCATCCATCTCTCTTTCTTCAAAGATGATGCATACAAATCAAAGGAAAAACTCAATGGAAATAACAGACAACACTCCTCTTCTTTTAGAAGTACTATTTAGTAAACCACAAGAATACTCATGGAAGTAACAACAAAATGTAGCAAAGGATGTAATAACCATCAAATCAAGATGCAGCACAAAGTCTTCACCTGGATTGCTCAAGAGTAAGATACGAAGGACAATGAGGGCACAAAGTCGCCCCAAGGTCCTTTACACAAAAATGAAAAGAAAACACACTAAAGGAAATTATGGGGGCACAAAGTCTCTCCAAACTTGACTCTTCAGGACACCTTTCTGACTGTTGTCACTAATTCTGCTTATTGAATTAAAGGAACATAAGATATATTGAAGAAAAAGACATAAGAACAATTTCCTCAACAACAAAGATATTACAACACAAAGTTTGAAAACCACTTGATTTTTTATTCCAGTAATAAAATATGATCAACAATTTGAGCTCAAAGTCTCAGTAATGCCTTACAATTTGGGTAGAGTTTCGTTCTAATTGTCAAAAAAGAGATCCCTATTACAATAGAAGAGAGTCCCTTATATAGCCTCTTCAAGAAGGACTCGAGAACAGTAATACATCATGTTGCGTTGGAATCTGGTAAGAAGACAGGCTAAAACTTAGGGGCATTTTACCCATTTGATTTTATCAATGCAGGGAAACAAGTCACACGTATTGAAAGTTTGTAACTTTCAATGTCCACCTGGCGATCTGATCTTATCTTCATTGTTCCTCTTTTTCTGGTTAATTGAATCGGGTCCTGGATTCAGTTTGCTATTTCTGTTCCTTCCCTGATTTTTGCTGGTCTTGGCCTTGAAATCTGTGAATGTATTATGGTCTATATGTTCAAAGGATCAACGGCTAATTTACTGTGTCGAATTTGACATTTTTGGGTACGTCATTCCTTTGTCCTCTTTCAGCTTTTTTGTTTGGCACTTTTTTGAATTGAACTTGCCCTTTCGGGCCACAGCTTTGAAAAGATCCTTGAATGGCCTTTGGGCTTCTTGTTTTACATCCTTCCCGAAGGGAAGGTGACCCTTCGGCTTCAAGAAGTGACCTTTAAGTTGGTAGTTGAGAGTCCCCCATAAGGGCACCTGCCCTTCGGGGTCCTTCGGTGGCCCTTTGTAAATTCCCCTGGGCTTTTCCCTGCAGACAATTCTTAATCTTTTTGAATTTCGAAAGAATTACCTTTGCAAATGACCCTTCCAAAGGGTACTTTCATTGATCAAGTGTCCTCTGCAAGGACACTTGTCCTTTGAAAGACTTTTTCCTTTTGCATTGAACCGCCCCTTTGAACTTTGCTGATGAACCAACTGTTGAACCATTCTATTGAACCAAGGCTTTAAACCTTTTCGTTGAACCAAGACATTGAACCAACTGTTGAACCAAGTTTTGGTTCAAAGGTCCAAACAAAGCCTTAAACCAACTGACGAATCATTTGATTGAACCAAAGAATGAATCAAAGCATTGAAACAAAGCGGATGAACCAAATGTTAGAAATAAAGTATTGAACCGCTTGATTGAACCCACCTTTGAACCATTTGACGTTGAACCAAAGGATGAACCAAACATTGAACCTACTACTGATGCTTGCCAATGGAGATTTTTGTTTGAACCAAGGTGATGAACCAATTCCAAAAATGATGAATTGTTAGAAACTGATTCTTTTGATTGAACCCACCTGCAAAAGTCGTGAAGCCCGTTGAACTTGTAGAAATGAGCCTGTTTATAGAGTCCGTAGAAACCAAGTCTGTAGTTTTCTCTAACCTTGAAAGAGTCTGTAGATTTATAAAAAACTTGAAAAATGAGGAATTTGAATGCCCAAGACAAATTTTAGAAAGGGAAGAGATAATTTTGGTCTGTAGAACCAAAATAGTTCAAATGTTGTCCCAAAAATAACTGATATTTTTGGGGGACAACAACTGGCTCTAGTTGGGGAACTTCTATCAATTGCAAAAAGAATTGAAAGGAGTAGAATCCAGAATATCTAGTGTCTTCAAGTATGCCATTGGGTTATAGAGTCATGCTACCCAGAAATGAAAGGCATCAAAAATGGAAACAAACAAAACAAAATAGAATTAAAAACTGTATAAATATACATATATACATATGCAATGATCTGATACTTCAAGAATTGAAGTGTTTCAGATGATGCTTCTTGAGAGATAGTGAAAATAGTGTGCCATCTTGGTAAACCAGCAAGAAGACATTTTGTCTCCAAAAACGGTGATAGGTGAATGGAGCTCTCCACCAGGAAACCAATTTTCTGTGTCTTCCTCTTAGTCTTTCATTCTTTTTTCTTTGTGGCAGGACGTGGTCTTCAAACTAAAAACCATAACTCCTTGCTCTCCCTGCAAAGGGTTCCTTTGCCTGATTTTGATTTGCAACAGCATGGTCCACCATCATAACTTGTTGTTCTGCTGGTCTAGTCTAGCACATGCTTTGATTGTCAGCATCATACCCTTGACAAACCATTAGTTTAACATCTCCTTTGATGTGAAGGAGTTTGACCCCTTCACCCTGAGTAGTGTTCAATCTGAGAAACATAAATTTGTATCCAACTGTGGAAGAAATGTTGCCATTAGATTCCAAGATCCAAGCATCATCAGAAGCTGATCTTCTATTAGATTTCTCTTCATTAGAGATGGAAGATCTTTCTTGATTTGTACTGCACCCTACTAATTTTTTTGATGCCTTGTTTAAATCGAATCCTGGATTGCCAGCTACAGGACTTTCATCAGCTAAGACATGAGCATCGCCCATGGTCAAGAAGTAATTACCCCTACCTGAAGGCTTAAATAGAATTTGAGCTGCAGGGGCTGACGTTTGGGTGACCACAATTTTTGCCTCAGATAAGTCTATACTTGGTTCTCCATCAATGTCCAATTGCTCAGGATTGACTTACAGGGATTCAAACTTAGTCATTTGAATTTTAGATTCCTTGACATGATCAATCATGTCAAATGACTGGAATGGAATTGGAAGAGAGGATGGAAGTTCATCCTTTTGATTTTTGGGAGGGGGAGGACTGATCTGTGAAGTTGAAGTAGACAGTGCAGAGATGTTCGATGTACTTACTTCTTTGATAATCACCGGGTCCTTTGACTAAAAAGGAAGAGGGGTTCTTTGCTCAGTAATTTAAATTATTGGTTGGGGTTGCTCATCTGTCTTCTCTTTGTCAGCTTGTTGTATTGACTGATTCTCAGACCTAGTGAATACGGTGTATGATCCTTTGACTGCTTCACCTTCACTTCTGAGTTCATCTTGGTAATTCAAGAAACTAATGTGGGAGTCACCAACTGATTCTTCTAGATCCTCCCTAAAGAGATCAACACCATTTTCTTGCTCTAACTTAGGTTGGAAATAGAAAACATGCTCTATTTCCAAATATCTAACTACTGAGTTTGTTGGAAGTGCTTCAAGGGCAAGATTCCTCTGTGGAGGAAGAAGACGATTTGGTTGCCCTTGACTTCTGACAGCGTTGCCTTGATATGGCTGATTAGGGAATGTCCTCCTTGGTATATCTTTATATAGAGGAGCATGAGACATACTTTGTGCCATTTGCCTTTTCAAGGCTAGCAATTCATTTGCCAACTTTTGCACCATTGGATCAGTGGTGCTTGTAGATGAATATTCAGAAGATGATGAAGCTCTATTTCTGTTAGGATCTCTCCTTATCTTTCCTACCAAGATAAGGTCATCTTCTAGCTTAGTAGCCAAGTCTTGAGTAGCTTCAAGGTCTATGCGTCTAGCCCATCTCAATAAAAAACTCACTTCAGGCAGCTGTGAGTTGATGAAGAAACACATGAGATTCTGAGGTGTCGTCTGGGTGACCATGGGAATCCTATGCCTCAACTTGTTAAACCTGGCAATGAAGTCCCTCATAGGTTCATGGGGTTCTTTATTCATCTGAGTGAGTTGGGCTAGCAAGGCATGCACATCTTCTACAGGCTTGAACCTGGCTTCAAATTTGGCTTTGAGTGTATCCCAGTCAGTCATTGATCCAACTTGCAGATGGTAGAACCAATCTGCAACAGCACCTTGTAGGGCCTCCATAAAAAGCCTGACTACCACGTCTTCAAATTCCACCCCTATCACACTATAGGCTATGGTGAAGGCTTCAATGTGTTCATCAAGGTGGACTCTTCCATCACCAAAGAATTTGGGGAAATTCTTCCTTGAACTAAGTGGTAGCTCATGCAGGGGTTGAGTTAGATTAAGTGGGCCAAATGAGTTACCCCAGGGCCTCGAACTGCCATGATCAGATTATGAATAATAGGGATAACACATCTGAGTGGAGTTGCCGAATTATAGGACAAAAATGGAAAATAAATTGGCCTTGCTTCAGCTTAAAGCTTGAGGCTTCAAACTACGCTTTATTTCCCAACAGCTCTGGTTTTGCAGACCAGATAATATAATGGAGATGGATGAAAATGGAGATGGATGAAAATGGTAAGGCTATAAATGGATAATGGGTAAGACACATAACAGAGTCGCTAGAGTCTGTAATGGATAAGGGTTATAATGATAATGGGTTATATTCCCCAGCAGAGTCACCAAAAATTGTTGGTTGAATATTTTGTCGATCAACATACTGATAAACAAAATAGGTCTGATCAGCCAAAGTAGGATGATTAGTCATCGAAATGTGTAGTTTTACCACATCAGAAGGGGACCGATCTCTCCTCTCATCAAGGGGAGGTTCCCTGTAGGTATGCTATATATATATATATATAAATAGAAAATAATACTCAAGGGTAGGACAAACCATCCATCTCTCTTTCTTTAGAGATGATGCGTACAAATCAAAGGAAAAACTCAATGGAAATAATAGACAACACTCCTCTTCTTTTAGAAGTACTATTTAGCAAACCACAAGAATACTCCTAGAAGTAGCAAAGGATATAATAACCAACAAATCGAGATGCAGCACAAAGTCTTCACCTGGATTGCTCAAGAGTAAGATACGAAGGACAATGAGGGCACAAAGTCGCCCCAAGGTCCTTTACACAAAAATGAAAAGAAAACACACTAAAGGCAATTATGGGGGCACAAAGTCTTTCCACACTTGACTCTTCAGGACACCTTTTTGACTGCTGTCACTAATTCTGCTTATTGAATTAAAGGAACAAGAGATATATTGAAGAAAAAGACATAAGAAAAATTTCCTCAACAACAAAGATATTACAGCACAAAGTCTGAAAAACCACTTGCTTTTTTATTCTAGTAATAAAATATGATCAGCAATCTGAGCTCAAAGTCTCAATAATGCCTTATAATTTGGGCAAAGTTTTGTTCTAATTGTCAAAAAAGAGATCCCTATTACAATAGAAGAGAGTCCCTTATATAGCCTCTTCAAGAAGGACTCGGGAATAGTAAAACATCATGTTGCATTGGAATTTGTTAAGAAGACAGGCTGGAACTTAGGGGCATTTTACCCATTTGATTTTATCAATGTAGGGAAACAAGTCGCGCTTATTGAAAGTTTGCAACTTTCAACCTAGCGATCTGATCTTATCTTCATCGTTCCTCCTTTTTTGGTTAATTGAATCGAGTCTTGGATTTAGTTTACTGTTCTGTTCCTTCCCCACTTTCTGTTGGTCTTAGCCTTGAAATCTGTGAATGTATTTTGGTCTGTATGTTCAAAGGATTAACGGCTAATTCACTGTGTTGAATTTGACATTTTCAGGTGCATCATTCCTTTTTCCTCTTTTGGCTTTTTTGTTTGGCACTTTTTTGGATTGAACTTGCCCTTTCAGGCCACAACTTTGAAAAGATCCCTGAATGGCCTTCGAGCTTCTTATTTTACATCCTTCCCGAAAGGAAGGTGACCCTTTGGCTTTAGGAAGTGCCCTTTAAGTTGGCAACCGAGAATCCCCCGCAAGGGCACCTGCCCTTCAGGGTCCTTCGACGGCCCTTCATAAATTCCCCTAGGCTTTTCCCCAGGCTTTTCCCTACGGACAATTCTTAGTCTTTTTGAATTCTGAAAGAATTACCTTTGTAAATGACCCTTTCGAAGGGTACTTTCATTGATCAAGTGTCTTTCACAAGGACACTTGTCCTTTGAGAGACTTTTTCTTTTTGCATTGAACCACCCCTTTGAACTTTGGTGATGCACCAACTGTTGAACCGTTCCATTGAACCAAGGCTTTGAACCTTTTCATTGAACCAAGACGTTGAACCAACCATTGAACCAAGTTTTGGTTCAATGGTTCAAACAAAGCCTTGAATTGACTGACGAACCGTTTGATTGAACCAAAGAATGAATCAAAGCATTTAAACAAAGCAGATGAACCAAATGTTGAAACAAAGTGTTGAACGGCTTGATTGAACTCACCTTTGAACCATTTGACGTTGAACCAAAGGATGAACCAAACGTTGAACCTACTACTGATGCTTGCCAATGGAGATTTATGTTTGAACCAAGGTGATGAACCAATTCTAAAAATGACCAATTGTTAGAAACTAATTCTTTTGATTGAACCCACTTGCAGAAGCTGTGAAGCCCGTTGAACTTGTAGAAATGAGCCTGTTTGTAGAGTCTGTAGAAACCAAGTCCGTAGTTTTCTCTAACCTTGAAAGAGTCCGTAGATTTTTGAAAAGCTTGAAAAATGAGGAATTTGAATGCCCAAGACAAATTTTGGAAAGGGAAGAGATAATTTTGTTCTGTAGAACCAAAATAGTTCAAATGTTGTCCCAAAAATAACTGATATTTTTGGGGGACAACAATATCTACCTAGACATTTTTCCTATATATGTTATATGGTACATTCATAGTTTACATGGTTATATTATCCTTTTGAGGTAAGGTAAATACCACTTTATACTTCCCTCATCTCAAATGGGGGCATATCATTGGGAGAATGTCATGGAGGCATGGATTCCATATTTTTCACATTTTTAGATTTAGTGGGGCGCATGTTTTGGAAACATGTTCTCGCCACTTATTTAGTATGAAGCATACCCAAATTATAGTGGGGGCATGTTTTGGAGACATGCCCTATACATTGGAACTTATTAGTTTTCATATTTCTCTATATATAGTGGGCGCATGTTTTGAAAACATGTTCTCTAGATTTACACAGTTTTTAAATTGGCTAAATTTCACAATTATATGATTCAAATACACATTTGTGGTAGACTTCTATATATTGGTACCATTATTATACATAATTTTAACATGAGACATATCTAAGGTTCATATGTTATGCAATGTGTGCATAATATTACAAAATCAAATTAGTTTTACATTCCAAACATTTCTAGAGATTGTCATTATACACTACGTTGGATTTTTATAGAATGTATTGAGCCAATCTATTGTAGTAGTTGGTTTACTTTTGGTATGGTTTAGGTGATTAAATCACTTAATCTTACAAAGTTCATAAGTTCAACTTGATTGCATCATCCAACCTCACCAATTTTATAGTGTGATTTGACTTGGTTCACTCACACTCATGAAGTTATAAGTTTGATTGGGTTGCCTGATTGAGTTAATCTAACTGTCAGGTGGCAACTCACCTTTTCTCCAAGGTTGGGGACATGTGTCCTCTAATCTCTCTCTATATCTCTTTAAATGTATTCAATTTATGGATTTATATTTGTCTTAATCTCAGTTTTAGTGATTGAAAATTATATATAATTCAAATCAAATTACCAAAAGGCAAGATGGTTGCATCAATATAAGGTGTACTCCTAAAACTTGTTCTCTTTCAATTTCAATCATTTCAATGCTTTTCATTTCATATTATATACATTTTTATATATGTAACATGCTCTTGGTTGTAGGTTAGTCACCATCAAAACACTCAAGTTGGACTCAAGAAAAGACAAGGTGTGTTATACACACCTAGGTATGCATTCCTTTTCCTTTAAACTAGAAATTTCGTTATTAGATTAAAGGAGGAGGGAAACATAAACATTATTTTTGAATTATATAACATCTCAATTTTGTACACTTGGAAAATACATATCATGGATGTACCTTCAGCTTCTAGACCTTCTCCATTGCCAAAAGGCTCGCATTGACTATCTTTTTGTGCCTCATTACTTATCTCTTAGTCCAACTAATGTTATTTTGATGACTCAGGCCTTATATCTTGCCTAAAATGTTATGAACCTACTTATCTTCCATCTCTACAAGTTTTAGACCTGTACCTAATTTTTTGTTTCCTGGACTCTTAGGTTATAGTCAGATGCCTACATCAATGCAAGTGTCATATCCCAATGCAAGTGTTCAATGCCCTAAAGTCATCCAATTTGCAAATGAAACATATTCCCATGCTCAGCCTAATTGTTTTAGCATAAAATATTATCCAAATGGATTGATATAAATATAAGATCAACCTTCATTCATTCTTCACCTAAAAAGACCCAGAGAGACCAAGGAAACTTACTAAAAGCATTCTATAAATCAATCAAATGAGTGAATATTCCTTATTTTCTCCTATTTCTATATTAGTCATTAGGAAAAAACATCTACAGGTTTAAAGTAATGAAGGAGAAGCCCAAAATCTATATTGTACAAGTTACAAGCTAGGTAATTGTTGTACTTACTTATCATACATTACATGATTCACACATAAGCCAACACATAGGGGAGAACTACATAAGTTTGAGGCACTCTTTAGTGTATTGGCTATTTAGGCAATATTCATTGATAGAGGGGTCTTTGGGGTAGCTTAAAATTGTGTGTCCACTAACCTATTTTTTCTATGACCAATATAAAGATGAAGAACTAGGGTTTTGCTATTTGATAAAGAGAAATAGTCCATGACCCAAATTTAAATGCACCAGAGCGAATGTGACACATAACCCAAGAGCATCTAAGTGATTGCATCTAGTTTCAATAGGTATTTTATAATGGACACCTATGTCCAAGTCAAATAATAGTGTTGATGCCACCATCCAAGGTTAACACAAGTGTCTACGACTATAAAGGCATATTTTCCAAAATTGGATGATTATTCTAGAATCTAAATCTAGTCCACTTTTTGCCTGTTCTAGATCTAGATATGCATTAGGATTAAACCCATATAAGTATTATGTTTTCATTATTATGACAATATCTAACATAGTTGTACTTTTCATTTTTAACATATCTCAACCTAATAAATTTAGTATATGTTTGTTTGAGTTTCACAAATGATTATCTTGCTTTATAGATAGTCTACCATTCTTGTGCTCTAGGCTATCTCTTATCCCTTTAACCCTAGATTCCCTCATATCTAGGTTTTAGGGTTAAACACCAAGCATATGATTCTTTAATATGATATTAAGACACCTTTGGATATAGAAGTTCCACATAGTATCATCCAAAATACATCAATGTCTCAAAAATATACATTGTAATCAAGTGGTCAAATTTTTAGGCATTCAGTATGAATACCCTCTATAGTCAGTGGTATCTGCTCCTTCTACCCCACCACCACCAATATTCTAAGTGCAGTGATTGATAACTTTAAGTTACAACACCTTATTCCTTTTTAGAATCAAATTCATTTACATGTAACATTTTTTTTCTCACAGAAAGTCACCCTTCAAATATATGATACATGTACACACTATGGTCCTCCCATTGATGGTATCATGTACTAGTTTCTTTCAAACATGTAAAAAGTAAAAAAAACATTTAAATATGTGAATACAAAAAAAACCAAATATTGCAAAAATTACAAAAACATTCAAAGTATTCTTAAAAACAAAAAATCAGGACCTAAACATGACATAAGTTACTAGTTTACTTCTTTATGTATATTATTTATCACATGTTTGGTAGATAACATATTCTTTTTCATACATGTGCATTTCATGAGTTATATGAGTGTGATGCAAGACATACATGTTATACATGGATTCTTAGATGTTGGATTCACTTATACCTAGGGGCCATGCTTATGTTGGGGGCATCTTATTCTATAAGATACACTATTACAAGATGTATTTGTCTATGACCTATTCAACATGTTGACATACATATTATTACAAGTGTCTTGATAAATTATTGTATCTTACATTATGTTATATGAACATGTTATTGATACACATGGATAGTGTAGACTAGTTTTCACTTGTTCTATATTCTTTCAATGATGTTACTTTTTTACAGGGTAGGCTAGACATTATTTTCTTATTGTGTGTGGCCACGTGGACAAGTGTGTGTCCATTTGGCCTTGTGTGTGTGACATATCTATGTCTCTTATTTGCAAAATTATCAAAGTTCATTTCTTTTCACCCTTGGCTTTCCTCGTGATGATATAGTCATGTCAATTGTATACGAACCTTGGACTTATGTGTGGCATTGCATGACAATGTCTATTATGCTTATTGTGCTTGTCGAGCTTGATTAGTGGTGTCATGATTCATATATATTTAACATTTTATATATTAGTATAATGCTATTTATTATATATTTAACTATTATAATCCACCAAATGCATTGAAATTAACACGCGAAAGGACTATAACTGATATGTCTATTTTATTGTAGTTCATTTCAAAATGTTCAAGGTTTTGATTTTTGCGTAGTCTTTTCCACCTGGCCATGGATGTTTTATGTATTTGGTTTTTGCCTAACTACATTATTGTTGCTATTATTGTCTATTGACTCATTATAGAGATAGATATTTGCTATAGTTGTTAGTAGGGTAGGATTTTGGGGTTGGATTTGGGAAATGGGTTATTTGTTTGATGTTTTAATTTTATAATTTCTATACAGGAGTTAAGCACCTCTTCTTTTCTTCTATATGGATGATTATTTTATTAGTATTTTCCCCACACTCAGTAAAGACCAATTTTTTTGTCTGAAGGATTGCTGCAAATTCAACATAATTTTTTAGGATCTACTTGAAATTTAACATTGTTTATTCACCATAGCAGATGCACATGCCCTCTCTTAATGTAGATTGTCCATGGTGAAACTGTTCAACATGAAAAATCTAGTGGGGCTCCATTTAATGCAATATTTAGTAGATAGTTATAACTATATTAGGAAGCTTGTAGGTTTCAAAGTTGAGATACAAGTCAAAATAGTAGAATGCCAAACCAAAAGTATCTTGTTATTGCTTACACATTCCAGTTTATAATACCTTCTCGTAGCTATTTTCACCATCTAATTTGCAAACATGGTGTTCTTGTTGCTTATTTCACCCTCAACAAGGCCACATTTAAGAGGGATGTTTACCAATAATTTCCCATTCTCATCCTTAGAAGGATAATAATCTAGGGGCATGCACATCATTAGAGCTAAGAACAAATATTCCACCTTTTCTCAAGCAATGCCATATTGGTTAGACAATCCTCCTTCTGAATAGTCAAAAACTGCATAGATTCCTCAAACATTCACTAAATCTCTCTAACAAGATAAGATTTTCATGACACTGAGGAGGTCCAGTGCCAACGGTCAGATTTACAAGATTAGGTTGTCGTGCTCCATCAATGAATTCAAATAATGTCATGTCGAAGGATGCTACTAATTGCAACTTGTCAGCGTAGCTAAAAAAATGAATATCTGGGGAATATCATAAATAGACTATTGTTATATAATATTTTACATGTTGATGTGATTATATTTTTTATTAAGAATTATATTTTTAATTAATGAAAATATTATATTTAAGAAAAATTAATTAATAAATATGAATAAATAAAAGTTAATTAATAAATATGAATAAAGAAAAATTAATTAGTGAATATGAATTAAAAAAATTATAAATTTTTTTATTAGAATTAGTTGTGATTCATGAGGAAGAGAATGGTTCATATGAGTTAAAGTTAATGATCATGTGATCATATTTACATTTTTTAATTGTAAAATATATATATATATATATATTTTTTACAAAATATAAATTATGAAAATTTTAGATTTGATGGTCATATTATCTATCTTAAAAAAAAAAATTACTATTAGTTATACTAATAGTTGAATTGTGTATATTTGATAAATAAATTTTATTATAATATTTTGCCATAAGGATGGTTAACTATCAATTTTAGTTCTTGTCAATCAGTATTTATGGTGGCAAGTTGACAATTACTTATTTTTGGAGTAGTTGGGGTATAGTGTGAAATTTCGTTCCCTACAATCAATGAGACTTGCGTCAATCCATCAATCATACATTTTGAATCACTTTACATATCTTTTTACACATTGAAGGAGTTTAATCCATGCCTTTGATTTGAGTCATTATTAAAGAAAATTACTTTATAGAAAATTGTTACTGGTATTCTTAGTGATATTGTAAATAATAATGTTCTATATTATTCACTAGTGGTATTCTTCTTAATTATGTATATAATGTGTATCAGGGTGTTACATAGACAAGTGAGTCTTGTACATAACCTTCATTTTTACTTAAAACTTGACATATATTTCAAGGGCTCTTAGGTTGGTTGATTTAATTATGTTTTTTAGATGTTTTTATAATGTTTCTTCATTATATATATATATATATATATATATATATATATATATATATATATATATATATATATATATATATATATATAATAACACTATAAATATTAACATGTTTATATGTGTTGAATCAAATTAATTTCAAACATTGTTTTTAAATATAAAAGTTTAATACATGTCCGACCAGCATCAACACCACATAGTCAGAATGGAAATTTATTTTAGTAATATTTCACACACATATATGTAATGTTTATAAGAATCATTTTGAAGGCATATCTTCAAAACATTACACCAAAGATAAAATAGAAAAAATATGCTATATTATTATCAAATACAATTTTTTTAATTCCAAATCAATTAAACACAATTCTAGAATATGTGTAATGGAATATACAACTAAATTTAACACTTATCACATTACCAATATTTTGTATAGTTATATTCAAAAATACAATAACATAAAAATTTATTCAAAATTATATTTTCAAACATTTTATATATTTACAAATATCAGTAGGTACTTGTATTGCAACACAACCTTTATTGTTATTATATGATTCAAAATTTATGATTGAAATTTATATTTTATGCCAAAAGCATTTTCAAGGACAAGCCCCTTCTCGTATTTTCATAGATTAGTAATTACATTTTTTATGTTTAAGCTAATCACCCTTCATACTTCTATTTAAAATGAAAGTCTATGTAGATGGTCTGACATTCCTCCTGTATGCTTTAGGTGTCTACTATACTAGGTCTGAACACGTGCTCCAAAACCTATGTATATGTCACTGTCTGCCATAGTGCCAAGATATCAATATCTTTGTTTGAATGAAGCCTATAATAGCATGAGGCTATAAGGCTTGATATAAGTCGTTCGTTAATATAGTGCTTTTAGATTAAAGTTTATATAGTTTTAAATTTTTATTCATTGAGTTTTATTTATCATATTCAATAAATATATCAATTATAATAATTATAACATATATAGTTATAAAATATATAATATAAAATTATAATATATAGGATTATATATATATATATATATATATATATATATATATATATATATATATATAACTAGAAGATTTTTTTTAAAAGAAGGAAAAGAGGTTTGGAGCTTTGTAAATGAGAAGATGAAAAGTCATCCTTCATTGTTGATGCTTCAAGTTCTTTTCGTCGACTCTTTTTTTCCTTAGTCCCTTTGTCCCATTTATTCTTCAATCATCTCCCTTGGTGGTTGTTTGTGTTTGGTTCTCTTTATATGTTTCTTTTTTAGTGGATTGGGTCTTTTTTATTTGCTTGGTGTTTTGATTATATTCCCCTGACTTGTCTTTACATCGTTTGTTGGTCTGTGAGACTTTGGGAGAAAGTGGCCTTTATTTGCATTTATGAGATAAGTGTTATCAAAAAAACCTAGAAGGGACACTTATGAGCATGTGAAGATATTGAATGATGACGATATTAATGGTTCACTCAAGTTTGTGGAGGGTGTTGAAAATGGCCCTAGTCAGAACACTATTGGGGATTTAGCTATCAGTGAGGAAAAGAAGAAAGGTGCTAGTAAAAAGCCCCTATTTTCATAAGTATTGCAATAGGAAGACATCTCAAAATACTCTGAAGGTGCATAATTTGTCTACAAAGGTGCATAAGTGAGTGATGATAGATCTATCAACGCCATCTCACTCAAATATGGTAAGTCGTCTAGCCTAAGTAAAACCTTATCTCTATTTCTGAATGAATCAAAGGAAAGATTTTTGCAATTATAATAATCTCATTTGATGAGTGTTAGGGTTTTATTTGTATGTTTGAATAGGAATTCCTTACCTTCTAGAAATTATTTTGACAACTGGCTGAATTCAGTCTAGGGAAAAAAGATGGGTGTTTATATTTCATTTCGTTTAATGTTTCAAAAGGGGGTTTCCATGATTGTTTTCAAAAACTTCAATATGCAGATACCTGTTATTAGTAAACCCCTCTAGAATGTTGGATAGTCGATTTTAAAAGCTATTCCTTAGAACCTTAAATTAGACTATGAATAAATTGCCATTAAGGCTACCTCGAGATGGGTTGATATTAAAAATATACTTTTTTAAATATGAAACTTTCTGCCTTAAGCTCTAAAACCCCTAGAAGACGCTCTTAGGGTGGATGATTTGAGAAGGTCTCTTGCACATATGCATGCAAGGATTCTCATTTCATTGGGCCCATTAAAAGTCTTCCTCAAAGCCTTTTTATTCAATATCAAGAGAGAAACTTTCTCTTGCCCCATCAAAGGGTTGGGTGGCCAAAATGCTTAATTCTTTGTAAAAAGGATGGACATATTATAAAAGAATACCCTTTGTTAGGGAAATTCATATGGGTGAGAAAATTGATGTTTAATAAGTCTTTACTAGTTGAGAAGGATATTATTGAAAGAAAACTCTCCAATGCTGAAGAAGGTGTTATGGTAAGAGAAAACCCCTACTCTGATCTGGAACCCAATTTTAGCCAAGCACCTTCTAGTGAAAATTTGGTTGGACTCGGGTCCCCTAAGGGCTTGAAAACCCTTGACACCTCTAACTAAACATTTGAAAAGCCCTTGTTGGATATGGACTGTGTTGAAGCTAGATTTGGGCATTCTAGTGAGTGTGTGGTTGTGACCCATTTACCTTTAGTTTAAGGGACTTCTTCTCATATACCCATTTTGGGCCTTGAATAGAGTGAGTGTATGGTGAAAGTTTTTGTTACACCAAAGGTAGACTCTTTGATGAATATGTTGTTATTTTAACAAATTCACCTATCTCAATGACCCATACCCCTAGCCCCTCAATCCTTAATTTTTGATTTATGTTGTGATGAGAGGGTTCTTATGGCAGTCTATCCCACCCCTTATGATGAAGTTCAACCTAAGGATATTTTGGAAAGAGTTTTGCCTCTTCTCTTGATGAAGGTTGTCAATGGGAATGTGAGGGGCCTTGAATCCCTTGATCTTAAAAAAATTATAAGATAGTTTGGGTGTTCATGAGAAGACATTAATTTCTATTGCTTTAGGAAGTAAAGGTAGTTAGCTTCAAACTTGACTCAGTATTAAATTACATTTGGAGATATTCTCCCCAATTTTCTACCTCTCATCCAAAAGGGAAAGGATGTACCTCCATATTAGTTAATCCTAAATTTAAGGAGTTAGTGGTTGATTATGGTTCATCCCCATGTCACAGAGTTGTGTGGGTTACTTTCAAATGTGAGAACCAAGTATTTGATAATGTTAATATCTCTGATTCTAATGACTATAGAGAAAGGGATATCATAAGGAATTGGCTTGCTAGTAATTTGGAAGACATTCCATGGATTTTGGGTGGGTATTTTAACATGGTTGAGGAAAAAGAGGACAAGTAGGGGGTGATACAATTTCATGGAAAGGTACGGAATTGTATTTTTGGTCTAAACTCAAGTATATTCACAAACTCTCTGATCCTCTTAACTGAGGTAAAAAAGATAGCAAGAGTAAATGGTTTATATGGTGCAATAATAGGGCCTTCGTAAGAGAGTCTACTTTAGACTTGATTGATTCTATTTTAACAAGAATGGATTTGAGACACTATAGGAGGAGTGAAATTTTGTGAAGGTGATCCCATTCACTATCTCAGATCACCATCCCAATTAACTCTGTATCTTGCTAAACAATAATTTGGAGGTGAGTGCTCTTAGGTGAAAAAGTCTATATAAACTAAATGTTTCACACTTGAATAATTTAGATTGTAAAGTAGGTATCCATCCCACATGGAACATTGGTAGGTTCATAGTGGATTTCCCTCTTCTAGTGACAAGTGGAATTATTGTATGATATTATTTAAAAAGTTTACATGTACCTACATAAAGCACCAAGCCTTTTTAGGAGGAAGATTATTCATAATACACAAGAGAAGTTGATTCTTTTAGAATTTAGATTACAACTTGATCTAAATAATGATATCATGCTTGATGAGCTAACAAGCCTAAAACATGAGATCAAACACCATCAGATGTTTGTTGTTAGGGGGTTCAAGTTTGTTCTAGACTGAACTGGCTCAAGCTTGGAGATAAAGGCTCTAGGTTCTTTTTAAATTTCCTAAGAACAAAGCATGGTAAAAATAAGATTCCTATGATTTATTATGGTGGGTTTGTGTCTAGTAATCAAACTGAGATTAAAAAATCATTCTTCTTCAACTACTTAAAACTTTTCTCGTCAGATGGCTTGAGCTCACAAATTGAACATTGTAGATATCTTTGTACAAAGTGTATTCCAAAGAAATTCTCTAGGGAACAGGCCGTAATGCTTAATAGTGAGATCTCTCTAGATGAGATAAAGGCAAACATTATCTCTCTAAAGGTAGACAAAGCCCCAGGTTTTGATGGTTTTCCTGTGAAGTTTTACAAGTATAATAAATATTGGATTACACTTGAATGCCTGGGGGTATTTAATGAAGTCATTGAAGTGGTCACCTTGGGGCCTAAAATAAACATAAGTGTTGTTAATCTCATCCCAAAATATGTAGAACCTACCATGGTTAAGAATTGGAGACCTATCACTCTTCTCAATGTCTCTTACAAAGTTTTGGCTAAGCTCGAGGAGGATTTCCTTCATTTTGCCTTCATTGATCTTAGTTACTCAAATTAGGTTTATTGAAGGTAGATATATCCTTGATAATCTCATTTCCAGTTGGGAAGGTATGAATTGGGGTCATGATTTTGGCCAATACATAGGGATGATCTTACTTAACTTTGAAAAATCCTATGATAGGATTGAGTGGTCATTCATTGACTTAATGTTGAAATATTTTGGAGTTCAAGATAGATTTTACAAAATGGTAAATGTATTATTTGAATAGGCCTCAGTTGTTATTAAATTTAATGGTGAGCTAACTGAGTCAATTGAGCTTTAAATGTCAATTAGACAAGGCTGCCCTCTTGCCCCCTTCTTTTTTGTTGTTACACCTAAAGCACTTCACTACTTGTTGAGACACTCATATGTGGGTCGTCTAGTTAGAGGTATTTTTCTACCTAATGATTCATAAATGATTGATGTTTTATTTTTAGATGATTCTATGTTGTTTGTCAAAATTAAAAAAGATAATCTTATGCAGGTGGATAAAAGACTTGAAATTTATTGTTCTGCCTCTGGTTCTAAAGTGGCACTTCACAAATCATGTATGATAGTGTGGAATGAGGACCCACTGGAGTGGTTGGTGGAGTTTGGGTGGGTATGGGGGGGCCTTAATCATATGGTCAAATACCTGGGTATTCATTTTTTTATGATACCTTCAATCAAACAGATGTGTGATTAGTTGTATATAAAAATTAACAATAAAATTGGTAAGTGGAATGGTTGTCTTCTCTCTCTCCTAAGAAGAATTCAACTATGTCTAAAAGTTATCTCCTCTTATAACATATATTATGCCTCTTGTTGGATGTTTAATAAGTCTTAGATTGATCTTTTGCATAGAATCATTAGATATTTTCTTTGGTTAGATGGCAAGGGAAATAAAAAAGGCATGTTGTGGCATGGAATATTTGTTGTGTACCTTGAAAACTTGGGGGGCTTGGGTTGAAAGACATTAGGATCCAAGGTATTTCTATGGAAGTCAAGTGGATCATTTGAGTTTTAAAGGGGGATGATTTATGGAAGGTTTTGTTTAGACATAATTTTATAAAGGGATTCTTGAAAGGTTAAATGAATTGAAAAGGGTTGCACATATCTAATTTGTTGGTTGGTTCATTTTCAATGCAAGTTTTAGGCTCACCAATTTTTTAATCCATTTGGAAATCTTGGGAGCTTGTAAAACACCTTGTCATTATGCCTCCTATTTTTAGTAGGTTGGGGTCAAGGTGCTAGGGTCTAGGTCTATATGGTGAATCCTCTTAGTTAACATAAGGCCCCTTGCCCTAATTATAGGGTGTTCAACCTTTATCTAGTTCTCCAAGGGCTTAATATGTTTTAAGGATCTATATTTATTCAATGGTTGAGATTCATGGACCGAGATCAGAGAAAGGTTTCAGATTTTGTTGTCTCAGAGAAGAACCTTCACTTTGATCACTAAGGCTCTCTAGTCTACTAGAGGTGTTTCTATCTTTGATGATGTTGGGGGGTTTTGGGATGATATTAAATAGATAAGTGGCACTCCCCTTTTGGAATACACTACTAAAATACTTTATGATAACCTTGATTTTTTGAAAAGTCTATTCTTTAGCCTGAACTGCATGTGACATGTTTTTGATCCCTTATTCAAATGGTTTTTTAGATTCCATGTTGTCTGGGCATCATCTCTTGAACCAAAGAAGTCTTATTTTATATGGTTGCTTTTGTATGACAAATTGGTTGTTGGGTCAATTATTTGTAAATCTAGTTTTGGCACTCGTCATTGTCTATTGTATGGTGAGTTAGAAACTACTGAACAACTCTTTTTCTTGTGTCCTTTTGCCACAAGTATATGGAAA